>JAODXP020000016.1:32122519-32135019 GCA_027497455.2 Sardinella longiceps | reverse complement strand
GCGTGTGTGCGTGTGTGTGTGTGTGTGTGTGTGTTGGTGGGGGGACTCCAGTGGAGTTCATCAGTCCTGCAGTTGGCCTGTGCCTGCAGGATGGAAATTTCTGGAAGGCTGCAGCTGCGAATGTGCACTGGATATAAATTAGGAGTACCGAACCATCCAGAGGTGATAGCAACGGTCACATCTGGATTTCCTCCCCTCTGCTTCAGGCCCTAAGACACTGAGTGGACCTGAAATGTGCTTTTATGCCAACACAATGTGTTTTGAGCCCAGAAGGCCATTACGGCTATTACCATCACTGTTGTTATCATTATTATACAATTAGTATCATCTTCACTTTTCCGTATGTCTGCATCACGCAGGCCTGGCCCTGTCCCGTCCAATAGAGAGAAAAAGATGTTATGTTGTAAGTTTTGTAACACCTGTTTGCCTGCCGAGTAGCTCTCAAATGAGACTGGACTAGACACAGAGCTGTGGGAGAATATATCTACATAGAGATAGATGTCTATCTTTGACCATGTGTGTGTGTGTGTGTGTGTGTGTGTGTGTGTGTGTGTGTGTGTGTGTGTGTGTGTGTGAGAGAGAGAGAGAGAGAGAGAGAGAGAGAGAGAGAGAGAGAGAGAGCAAGAGAGACAAACAGAGAGAGTAAGACAGAGAGAGAGAGAGAGAGAGTTAGAGAGAAAAAGTGAGGGGGCGGTGGGAGGAGGGTGTGTGCTTGTGTGTGTCAGTCTGTGTCAGAGTGACAACCCACATGCGTGCTGTGATATAGTACACAGTATCTGCTTAATGTGAGATCTGATAGCAGGAAATTGCTTCACGCAACTGCCAGGGTAATTCAGCAGTCTGTTATCAAAGCCTTTAAGCACTCCAAGCACAATTAACAACAACAATATATAAACAAACACACAAACAAAGTCTCTCTGTACAAAACAACCCAGTCAACGAGTCATTTGGAAATGAAATCCGACTGCACACCCCAACAACCTCTTAAGGACACAGCAGGCTAGGTTACAACCCCACCCTGCAACTGCAGATGGTTTTACACACAACAGGTTTGTTTGTGAAAGTCTGGCCATAGTCTGTGAGTCTAAAATAAACCCTGGAGGTGAGTGTTTCTCTTGGTTAGTTTTCAAGGAGCACATTTCCCCCTCCTTCTCTCATGATTACTTTTTTTTTCTATCCATGTGCAGAGAAATATGCCAAAGCCACTTCTGGTAGATTCTCCCCCATATGAAAATACAAACATACATACAAATATACAAACATGCTCACACGTACAGTACGTGACCCAAACTGATGTTTGGTTCAAGGTCCGCACTGGGTGCAGCCAGCACTTTCATGGATACAGGGATTTAATTAGCCAATTAGAGAGCATCAAGAGGCTTGGGGGGGGGGGGGGTAGAGGGCCTGTGATGGGTCAGTTACCGGGCCTCTGTCAGCACAAGTCGACCACGGAGCGGCTAAACCATCACCAGCACCACCAGCACTAAAAGCAGCGGCAGCAGCAGCAGCAACAGCAGCTACCGCCGTGTGCCGTGTTCGTTCATTTCCTGCCTGCTCTATTTTTTTCTTTTCCTTTTTTTTAAATAATAAAAAAAATTGCAACTGTATCTTATTGCACAGCAATTCAGACAGATGAAAGTGCACCATGCTTATGGTCTAATTTCTTTGATATATATTTGATATTCTGACATAACTTGGCAGTGTGCTGAGCATAGGAGTATATTACGAGAGGGGGAGCTGGGGGTGGGAGAAAAAGGGAGAGAAAAAAAGAAGGCAGGAGAGAGAGAGAGAGAGAGAGAGAGAGAGAGAGTGCTATGGAGAAAAGTAACAGCTTGTGGGAAAAGGAGGGAAAGAAAAGAGAAAGATCAGAGTTCTCTGGTTCTGCTGTGGTCAGATAGTAATCTGGGGGTCTGGGAGTGAGCAGCGAACCAATATTGCACGTTCTGTGTGAACCGTACTCTCTTTTATGAAACACTTTCTGGCGTATAATTATCACCTTCGTTTGTTTAGATTATTGACAGCTGGGCATGGGAAACAACTTCCTTATGGGCGCGATAAAAACTCTTTGTAACGCTTATTTAATTAAAGAGCTGTGACCACATCAGAAACGTTGCAAAAACTTCATACTGTGCTTTAAACAAACTCTGTTTAAGTGAAACCGACGTGAAATGTTTGAATGACAGACGGCTTTATTTCCTCAGACACTTTGTTGATTACTTGAAATTAAAGTTTTAATGAACAGATTCTAAGTGAATGATGTAACTGCACAAAGCTTACGTTTTGGTGGTATGTTGTACTGCTTGTCTTAGACTGGATCAGTATTTTTTTTTTTTTTTTTTTTTGAAGACTGGAGTACTTAACATCTGGTGTTCTTTGCAAATTATTTGATAAAAGATTGGAAATGAGAAAAATAAAAAAAGCAGTGATAGCAATATCCAATCTACTCAACACATGTCACCTCCACCAAATCCCCAACACCCACTCCCTCCTTTTCAACGTGGTGTATTTTCAAACGTGGCCCTTGTTGAATGGTCGCCGCTTTTAGGAGGAAACATGTGTTTGTAAACCTTCAAACCCCGGCACACTCTGCTTTTCAGAGCAAGTCTAGTTCCTGACTGAGTAATCACCAATGACTGGGGGAGCAATAGCTCCCTAAAGCATCATCACAATTTCTCCACTGAGTGCTTAATTGTAGCCAGACATGCTAACCTTGGAGTGGCCTGTGTCCTTGCAGTAACCCTAGGCCTTTTCTCTCCATCCCTTCCTCCATCCCCCTCTCTCTCTCTCTCTCTCTTTCTCTCTCTTTCTCCCTTTCTCTTTCTTTCTTTCTTTCTTTCTCTCTCTCTCCCTCGTTCTCTCTCTCCCTCTATCTTGCTCTGTCCTTTGCTTGCTTGTCTGCGGCCGACATATGGGAAAATTTTTCAAGCTGATTGCTCCAATCTGATTAGGGGGAAGTTATGTAGCAGGCATTTATTGGTATCCCTGTGAACCAACTAGCAGCTGCTAGTTGCAAAGGTTCCCATTTAAGACACTTTCTGCCTGTTCTAATTCCAGCAGCTCCATTAGAGACTACGGCAAGCGCTCAGATCCGCGAGATATAGCTCATAGAGGCCAGAGCTGGGCCTTGTCAAATCTCCAGGCAAGATCTCTCTCTCTCTCTCTCTCTCTCTCTCTCTCTCTCTCTCTCTCTCTCTCTCTCTCTCTCTCTCACACACACACACTCTCTTTCTCTCTCTCTCTCTCTCTTGTGCTCTCTCTCTCTCTCTCTCTCTCTCTCTCTCTCTCTCTCTCTCTACATGAGTTCAAACCATGAAACGCCAATTTAACATCAGAGTCCCTCTTATGGCGGAAGTGGCTACACACAGAATGAACTAATACGAATGAGGGAATCCACTCAGGAACACTTTCTACTGATAAGATTTTTTTTCCTCCCCACAACACCACCACCCCCCCTCCCTCCACACACACACACACACACACACACACACACACACACACACACACACACACACACACACACACACACTCCACCCCAGCCTTCCCCGCCTTTCTCCCCCGAATTCGACATTAATACTGTTAGTTGATTTCAACAATGGGGCCCACTTAGCCTGAGGATTTATTCACAAGTGGCGAATTAGAGTGTTTAGTCCTCTCCAGACAGTTAGCGCTGACTGGGATAAATGGGCCTTATGGCCTTCCCCCGTTATCTAATCTCCTATGCATTCCCCTTTCAAGATCATGAAAGCCAAATCTAATCGCGGAGGGCCCCTGATTGTGTTTGTTTGCTAAAATTCTCATTTAAGGGGCCGGCGCGTTCCGTACGGCTCGCTGACCTGCTGGGTCAAGAGCGATGGCTCTGAGCGCTTAAATCGCAGCCAGGGGTTTGCCAGAGAGAGGAATTAAGACAAATAAACTGCGAGGGGGCAATACTATAAAATACACCACAAACACAAACACACACACACACACTAAACATTGCACAGGCTCAGAGACAGACATACACACACATGCACACACACACACATGCACACAAACAAGCAATTCCCTTTTGTTAATGACAGTGTGGTAGTGTTATTGCAAACTCAAAGCCTCACGAGTGACTTTACGGCAAAACCCAAAACCAGCATCCAGTGATTTTTTGTTTATCTGGCAGGCAGTTATGCAGTCTTGCATACGCTCTATGTTATGTTGTTAACAGTTCAGAGGACGGCTGAAGCTTCAAAGTTGATTGTGGTGTGTCGACCGAGACGTTCAAATTCAGCGGCACAAAAGAAAACAGGCCAACTTGACAGCTGACGGCACCGCCCGTGATGGCTCAATCAGTCAATCAATCCCTGTCTGATTTTTTTCCTTTCACTTCTTTTGTCTTTTCATTTTTTTTTTGTCTTTTCTTTTTTTTTTAAACGAAAAGGAGGCAGACGCGGACTTTCATGGCACTTCCAAGCCGAAGCCGACGCCGAGGCTCATGGGAAGAGGCCTGACAGCTCCGTCTGGCGCGGGGCGGATCAAGCAAGTGAGTGGTGTCAATACAAGCCCAGATCAAGACCATTGACATTTTCATGTCGAGAGGACGACGCAGGTACCCGCCATTTCACTGAGGTGAAGGTCACAGGTTTGCTGTCATTTCCCTGTCAAGGTGCATTAGCCAAGTCTTGATGGATGTTCTGATGCAATCACTGCTGTGATGGAAGTGTGGCAGTCATCATACCTGTCTCTACCCACCACCCCACCCCTCTCACTCCCCCCTACCCCACCCCAACCCACTCCTAGCTCAAGCCTGATGGGTACTGTGAGAGGCGAAAACTGCTTGAGGCTATACTACGATGTTTGTCTCAGTACAAGGGAAGTACTTTCTTTTCCATGCTTATTATTATCATAATAATGATTACACAGTGTGTGAAAACAAAAATCAACATTTATCAACCTAATTATTCTATTTGTTCATAGAAATTTGCAGTCCAGATGCAACTTCTGTGTTTCTGGCAAATTTGAGAAGATAGCATAATAAAAGATGACGTATTTGTTTAAATATCATGCTGTTGTATTCAGTCAATGCACATAGTTGTCAAGAGTCACTATTATTTAAATATTAGTGAAATGTAATCTGCAGACATACAAAATAAGTCTTTTTTTCCAAGTAAAGAAAAGAGATGCAGGAGATAATGACGTTTAGCATGGCATATGCACACACACACACACACACACACACACACACACACACACACACACACACACACACACACACACACACACACACACACATACAGTATGCCCACACACACACACACACACACACACACACACACACACATCACTCAACACACACCCACACACACACACCCACACACACACACACACACACACACACACACACACACACACACACACACACACACACACGCAAATTACAGCTGGAAGTGTCCACACCAAAGTGATTCATCACTGAAATCATTCTTCTACTTGTGTTTAGCAGATGTTTTCCTGCTCTCTTTCCCTCTCTCTCCTCTCTAGTTTCTCCATCTCTATATACAGTACCTGCACTGGGGAACATATCAAAGTAATTAACCGTCCACTGTATACATTCTCAATGGACATTAGTAATCACCTCAAATTACTGGATGTCAATGACTAGTGAAACAAGACCCCGGGATCTTCCCGTAATTTGACTGGACAGCTGAGGCTCGATAGGAGAGAGAGAGAGTGTATAGCAGATCTCCATCATGACGCTCATTCCCTATGTATATGTTTGGTCATGAAAGTTGCTTACTGTAGGGCTATTCAGTTACACACACACACACACACACACACACACACACACACACACACACACACACACACACACACACACACACACACACACTCATGTTCCTACAGTACGTCAATCCTCACAATAACAACTGTGGAAGCAGTAACATTAGCATCAATTATTCTGACAACACTTTTGTGTGTTATGAGAGCCTTCCTGTATGGCTGGTAAGTAAATGATGTTGTTCTCCTCCCCCCGACTATCCCCTTGTTCGACACAATGATTTGCTCTGATCAATAATATTGGACATCCCAAGGCTTAATCCCTGGCCCACGGAGCAGCAGAATTACAAAATAATGAAACCACAATGAGCTCGGGGGAGCCGTCTGTCTGGCAAGGACACGTCAGGGGGAAGAAGGGGCTTCTACCTGCTGGATCTTGTTGTCATTTCCTGTCACAGAGAGAGATCTGTATCTCTGTCACCACGCCAGTGATTGACCTAATGGGAGATCTGTAAAGCTTCTGTCCTTTACCCCCCCTCTCTCTCTCTCTCTCTCTCTCTCTCTCTCTCTCTCTCTCTCTCCCTCTCTCCCTGTCTCTGTCTTTCTGCATTCAACTCCCCACATGCCCCCCCCTCGCCTCATCCCACCCCAGCCCACTCTAACTCCACCAATACCGCCATCACTTCCATCCAGGGGCTTGATAGAGGCCAGCTTGCCTGCCCCCAGGCCTTGCTCCCTTGAGACATAGAGAATTGAATCCCCCATTCACCATCCCACTTTATCCTCACCCCCCCCACACCCTCACAACCACCCCCCCCCCTCCTCAATCCTCCCTTTCCACAAGCTCCCTGACTCCACGTCCACGCCGACAGCCACACAAAAGACAGGCCACCATCAGCAGGTGGCCCCGATGCAGATAACCCTGTTTACAGCCCCCCTCACCCCCAAACCCCCCACTAAGCACGGGTCCTCGGGGCTGGAGGTCCCTTGCTGTGGGCCCCAAGGGGCTGAATCAGCAACAGCTCAGCCCAGCCACGGGCTTGGACATGTGGGGCAGGTTGAGGAAAAGCCTGCCTTGGGCCTGGAGGTTTGGAGGAGAGGCTTTCTTTTTTTTTGAGTGTGGGGAGAGGAGAGAGGGAGGGAGGGAAGGGGGATTGGTGGGTGGCTAGCGCTAATAGTGACTGCTTTCACCGCAAGGATGGATTACAATGGCCCCCTCTCTGGGCTAAAGCAAACACCTATCACAACAATAGGGTCATTAGCGGGCAGATGTCTGCGACTCCACTTCAGCTTGCGTGACGCTCAGCTACCCCTACTGTGTGTGTGTGTGTGTGTGTGTGTGTGTGTGTGTGTGTGTGTGTGTGTGTGTGTGTGTGTGTGTCTGAGTATGTGTGTGAGCAGATGTGTACACATAGTGTTATTGTTATTATGCATGCACACATGTGCACACTGAAACACACTCACAAGTCTACACACACACACACACACACACACACACACACACACACACACACACACACACACACACACACACACACAATACCCTTACTACAGCTCAATGTATCCCCCCCCCCCTCTCTCTCTCTGTATTTCACTACTCAGAAAGATACACAAATAACAGTGAGGGGCATGTGGGATATTTATACAAAGCAAGATGGCGCAAATTACACACTAATTAAGATGAAAGGCAATTACACTATTAAACCAAATGAGCCCAATCCTTTTCTTTCACCCAAAAAAGTCCACAGACTAATTATCAAATTAAAAAGAATGCTTCTTTTTTTCCTTCCCCTCATTCTTTCTTTTTCTTCTCTTTCTTTTTTTCCTCTCTCTCCAGTGGAAATGGCCGTCTCCACATCCACATCCCAGGGTGAAGTCCTACAAGGCAAACACTGGAGTAGGGGGGTCTGGCACTGAGAGGAAGGCCTGGCGTGTCAAGAAAATGATGGGCGTATTAATCATGGCTGAAGTTAAACCCACTCCATCTCCGTTCAGGAGGCCCCGGGGCAGTGGGGCTGGCCACAGGCCCGAGAGAGAGAGAGAGAGAGAGAGAGAGAGAGAGAGAGAGAGAGAGAGAGAGAGATGGTAATAAAGAGGAGGGGGGTGGCGCCGAAAGACAAAAGGGACACTTGCAAGACTTGTTGCAGAGATGCAGAGATAAAGGTAGCGAGAAACCGAGAGAGACAACAGGGAGGGAGGGAGAGAAAAAAAAAAGTAGAAAAGAGAGACAAAGAAAGTAGGCTAACAGGAAGTGGCTATACTCAGATGACTAGCAGACTACCCAGAACCCCCCACCCCACCCTCTCCCTTCACCACTTCCTTATCTACGGGGGCGGCAGAGCGATTATCCCACCCCCCTCACCCCCATACACACACCGACAAACTCATCTCCCCACCACAGGACTCTAACTTAGCCAGGGTGAGTATCAGGTGAATGGAGCCCTGCCAGACCTGCTGTAGGACATAGGAGAGGGGCTGTGCTCTTCACACAGAGCAGGGGGTGAATATCAGGTATGACAAATGACAATGACAAATCAGGATGGATTCCAGTATATGATTTGCTCATCATACAATGTTTCTTACTGGGTCAATATTTATGACTGGCAATTTATGCTTAACGTGTCATTCACAGGAAAACATACACGAACAACATTAAATCATTCGAATGTTTAAACATTAAAAAAATAATAATACTGCAGATAGTAAAAGTAACAGATTGATAATTATCCATAAATCACATGACTCATCGTGATAGAATTATGTTCTGAGTAAATCCTTCGTATTATGTTGCCTTGGTAACAAATGTGTTTCTAATTAACAACTCTCTGAAGAAACAACATCACTAGGACACAGAAAAACAACTTTTTAAACAAAAATGGACACTCAATATCCAGATGCTGCTGTGGTGTCTCAACAGGCACGTTTACAACGTTATTTAGCATAAAGAGAGTTGACATTAGAAATCAAGTACGAGTTCAGCAACACAACCTGCATTGCAGCACAAACTGCCTGCCTACCAGTCACCTTACCAAACACCTCCTCTAATAAAACAGCTCATCAGAAGCTCAGTAAAAGCCCAAGTGCTTGTTTACTGTCTGTTGGTTGGCTCTAACAGTTTTATATGACTGTTAAAAACAAGACGGACATACAAAATGACTTTCATAAAAGCAGGTGAAAGTGAGCCCCTGTATGTATTTTGTCAGCGACCGGCTTCTCCGGTGTGCTTTTCCCCTCCGCAGAGAATGCATCCAGTATTCCTCTGTGTATTTGTTCAACACATTCTTGGCGCACGCGCTTATTTGGTCGGCGGGTGACAAATATGGTGCGAGGCAGAGCTACTTCTGGGTGAGAAAGGTTTGCAATGAGCGCCGTGACAAACTGACCTGGTGGAGTGACTGGCTGACGGACGGACGCACTGACTGACTGAGGAAAGGCTGGAGTCCTGGAGTAAACTCTGCCTGCCTGCCTGCCTGCCTGCCTGCCTGGCTGCTGATGATGCATGGGGAGGGAGAGGGGGACAGAGAGGAGCACAGAGAAGAGGAGAAAGAAGCAGGTGAAGAGAAGCGGAGGAGGAAAGAAAAGTAATGGACAAGAAAGAAGAAGAAGAAGAAGAAAAAGAAGAAGAAAAAAAAGAAAAAGATAGGAGAGAATAAAAGGACAGGAGAGAAAAGAGGAGCAGAAAAGAAAAGAGGAAAGAGCTAAGGAGGAATACAGGAGAAGAGAAGAGAAGAGAAGAGAAGAGAAGAGAAGAGAAGAGAAGAGAAGAGAAGCATGACTGTTTGCACCCATGCTGCAGAATAGAAGGTGAGGTAAAGATTCTGAGATTCTGACCCCCAGACTCCTCCTCTCTTCCTCTCTCTCCCTCCTGCTAAGCTGCACTACAGCTGCACCTACTGGTGACACCCAGACACACGCCTGGACAGCCGTCCCATTGCACACAGACACAGACACACACACACACACACGCACACACACACACACACACACACACACACACACACACACACACACACACACACACACACACACACACACACACACACACCACACACGGCCCGTCAACTCTGAGGATAGTAGATGGTAGGATATATATTTATATAAAAAAAATAAAAACAATTATTAATAAATTAATAATTAAAAATAAACTATTTTTTTTCTATGGGTTTGCATGTATTGACTGTATAAATGAAATGGGCAAACCGCTAATCACGTCATGTTTTTTTTTGGACATAATGTTTAAATAATGCAAAAGATATCAAGACAATGTGAAATATTACGAAATTATTTAATATCAAAATGCACGTCTTCAAATTTAATGATGAAATTTAATTATGTGTAGGCTTCACCCCCCCATCCCCTGCTATTTTCACTCATGCAGCGTCTCTGTCTGCCATGTGATCAAAGCCTTGAGGTTTCTCAATGTTTTTCCTCTTTCTCCCCCATCTGCCCCTCTGGGACTGCTGCTGCATCTTCTGACGAGACTCCTCTCCTCCTCTACGCTTCAGAGTTCCCCCAGAGGTCAAAGGTTAAAGCCAGGGTCTTTTTCACTCTTCCCACGCCAGCAGCAGCAGCAGGAGCAGGAGCAGGAGCAGCAGCCCTGGGTGTTCTGTGATGTTAGGAGCAGTTCGGGTCTCAGGCGATCGCACAGGTGTCTCTCCCCCCCCCCCCCCATTAATAATGACTTAAGTGGCGCGGCCCCTGCCTGTTGTGGGTCGCTGGGAAAGAAAATGAGGCCCCCCTGTTAATTATCCCCGGGGTCGTCCGACTGACTTGTTGGCAATGGCAATGCCAACTTTATTATTTGTCTCTCCCGTCTCCGTCTCTCTCTCTCTATCTATCCACCCCCCCCTCTTTCTCTCTCTCTCTCTCTCTCTCTCTGTTTCTCCCACCATCAGTCCCCGCGGCATTCTGGGTGTTTTTCTTAGCCGTAATGGCACCTCGGACGGGGTCAGGCGGGCTGGTCAGGGGGTTTGCAGGCGTGACAGTAAGTGTGTCTGTCATGGGCTTTCATATCATGCGGTGGAGGTGCAGGTTGAAAAGGCTTGGCTTGACATCTCGTGACGGAGGCCGTGGTAATGGAGGGTGATGGACACCTGTCAGTGGGGTGACACCATAAGCGCTCTTGTCACAGATCCGTCTGAGAGTTTTATGCAAAATGATGCCTCCCATTTACTTTTCAATGACCTTCCCGAAGTTCAGCTTTCGCTCTCTCTCTCCATCTATCTACTTCTCGGCCTTCCAGTGCACTAGATTAAATTTAATATCTCCTACTTTTTTTAAGGGAGCAGGGAAAAAGAAAACAAGAATGATAATTCTCTCTCTTTACATATACACACACACACACACTGACTGTCTTTTTCTACCACTCTCACCTCAGGAAAGTTCATCCACGGGATGAGCTGGTAAGTTTATTTTATGTGTGTGTGTGTTTGTGTGTAAATTCATCTCTCTCTCTCTCTCTCTCTCTCTCTGTGTGTGTGTGTGTGTGTGTGTGTGTGTGTGTGTGTGTGTGTGTGTGTGTGTGTGTGTGTGTGTGTGTGTGTGTGTGTGCAGGGATGAGTAGTGAGATATGCATGAGCTTGGCTACAGACTATGATACTTTGAGAAATCCTCCTCTGGTGAATGCAAAACATGTAAAAGCAGGCAGACAGCAGGCAGCAGGCAGGCAGGCAGGCAGTCAGGCAGGCAGCGGCAGTGGGCCGGCGTGTGGTGTGATTTCTTGCAGAGGTAAACAGAGCCTTGCCGGGGGACTGTTTGCTATGCATGCATGAGGCTTGGGAGATCGGATATGGCCTTGCAAAGTCTGAGGGACAGGAGGAAATATGTAATTTGCAAACAGGTTTTCAGGAAATAAGACAATATTTTGCTCCCCTACTGCCGAGAAGTAAACTATTCTTATTTTTTTGTTTTGTTTTTTTTTTTCCTTTTTTTTATGAGAAAACAAATGTCCCTGTGGTATGGCTGCAAAGTCAAACTTGTTTTTGCTTCCTTAGAATGGAAGATTCTTCTGGTGGTCATCTGTTTTGAGGAAAGAGAGGACAATCTTAACTCCACTTTCAAGGGTGTTGTGATGTTTTTTTGTTTTTGTTTTTGTTTTTTGTTGGGGTTTTTTTTGCCTTTGGTAATAATAATATTTTACTTTATAGTCCAATCAGATCAGAGTCAGATGAAATACGCACTCATCAGAGGATAAAAACGGATATAATAATAAGCAATTGGACACACGTGAGAAAATTTGACTATTTAAAAGTGAGGGCAGAGATTACATCCGCAAGAAACTATACACAGACTAAGAATTAAAGGCACCATATGGGTAAGATATCCAGGTCTTGCCTCACACACTTTGCTTCCCCCGACCTCCTATCCGGCTTTAAACTGGTTTGCGATTCCTTTCTTTCAGATCACAAACCTTCAGAAGAGTAAAGAATGCCTTTTTTGTGCCGTAACTCTACGTTGGAGTCATTTATTTATGCCTGCAACAACACTGGGTTATTTTCTCATTTGTCTGAAAAGTGAGCGTAATTTGTGAGAATGTGCTTTTTATGTCTCCCATGTGATGCATATAAATTATGGCTGGAAATTTATGGCCCTCCAAAGTCTCTCATTCAGCCATTCCTCTCTTGCTCTCTCTCTCACTCGACTGCTCTCGTGCGGTTTGAACGCTGTATAGATTTGCTGTAAATTAAATATGTCTTTGGGGCAGGGAAAAGCAAACAGTCACTTTTCGGTAGTAAAAAATTCACTTTCAGACA
>JAODXP020000016.1:32115019-32120019 GCA_027497455.2 Sardinella longiceps | reverse complement strand
TTGCAATTTCGGCACTCATTTCCATTTGCAAGAGAGATAACTGCTCGCATATGGAAGCAATAGATAGAGGAGGTCAATGCAATTTCTTTCACTAAGGGAAAATCCTTATGCAGTAATCTTGGTTGGCGAGGGAAGAGAAAAATAACTTTTTTGGTGATGGTGGTGGTGGTGGTGGGTGTTGTATGTGTGTGTGTGTGTGTGTGTGTGTGTGTGTGTGTGTGAGAGAGAGAGAGAGAGAGAGAGAGAGAGAGAGAGAGAGAGAGAGAGTTGGGGGATGTGCAGAGTTAGGGGGGTTAGGTCGCCTATTTCACATCAATAATTCCTTTACCAGTCGAAGGAATCTCAACACCTCCAATTACCGCCATTATCACTGATTGGCTCTGATGGCAACACGTTGCAAAGCTTTGCCTCCTTTTCCATGATGAAAAATGGAATAATCCACTTACCCATGGTCTCACAGCCATACACACGCATGGCCCTGTAGTTTACAACAAATTATCAAGCGTAAGAGACATGCAAAGCTGTGATAAGAACTCTCAGCTCTCCATCCAGAGACTTCAAAAGAAGTTCGAATTCAACACATTTCTGCGCATTAACAGAGAAAGAGCTGTCTACCTAAAGCCAACTAAAAAAACGACAATAATTATTACTACATTGTACCACATACTGTACGTCACAAGTGGAAATCACTCAAAGTTTTGTTGAGGGCTTCTTAGGCTTGGAAAATCCATCCGCATAAACTTAAATAATTAACACGCAGCACAGCAGCAATGCATGAAGTGTGAAATCGATGATAATTGTACTTGAAATGTCTTGATCTGGCGGTCAAAAGACGGATAGCAATTTATTACCATAACTTAACAATTAAACAACATATCAGAGCGAGGCATCAGTCCTCACATGCTGACAGGAGACAGAGTTCTGCTCACTGATGTATCTTTAATGCACATCTCTCATTCTCACTCCGACATACAAATAGCTGCTCATCAAGACATTATACAGTGTTGTCACTCAGCTTCAAAGATCATTACACTTCCAATTAGCAAACAGCTTAACAACAAAGGTCTTACGACGGCTTGCATACAGTCTCCACATTTGTATCCACGGCTTTCAAAACTAAGTCGTCCGAGGAGTGTGTGTGTGTGTGTGTGTGTGTGTGTACGTGCAAGTGTGTACGTGCAAGTGTGCGGGTGAGAACTTAACACTCCAGTGAAATTCTACTAATAAGAGAACTTAAACCTCAAGCTTCTCTGACTGGCATCAAAGTCGCTGGAGAGCAATTATGTTTTAGCCTGACTAGTTATCAGAAGACCAGAGAATTTCTTTTTTAATCATAACGCTAGGACTTTTGAGAATAATTTAATTGAATGTCTTTTTGTGTGATTATTTATGATTAGAAAGCGTTATGGAGAAAAAACTGAAAATCTGCAGGAGATATCCGGGAGTGAGGAGCGTTTGAAGCTGATGACTGAGAATGAGTGATCCTTAAATTTAATTATCTCGGCCTGCATTACAGTCCCATCGTTTGGGAGGGCCGCTTTTAAGAGTGGGGCCATGAGGTTTTTTAAAAAACAGCTTTGAACCAAAATGGAATTCTGACGAATGTGTTAGGATAATGAATAGGGTTTGGGAATAAGAGACCTAAAAAGAAGCTACACAGGGATATAAACCACAATGAACTGTTACTATGATAGGCGTACAGCATATGATTGACCCTATTTTCCAAAATAAATAAATAAATAAATAAAAATGAAAAGGAAAATTTATTACAATGATATATAACAACTTTTTTGGTATCCAACTACTCTTAAAAGCATACCAGGTAAATGTGCAATTTATATAACTACAAAGCTCCCCCTACATTAGATGATTTTTTTCTTACTAACACCAATGGCCTATATTCACAACAATGCAAGATTTTGGGTTGTTTGTAAACCAAAGAATAGGAATAGAATAGGAATAGAACAATAGAGCAATGGTAATTTTTGCAGAGTTATGTTAACTGAGAATGTAACAAATACAAATTTCGGAAGGCTTGTAAATAAAAAAAGTTTCATTTTCGATTCACACCGGGGGACATTTGTCATCTTATCAGTACTTTAAAATCTCAAAGAAGCCAGAGGGGGGGCCAGGAGGGCCTTCATTCAGTGATAAACCATTTAACCCTCAAAGTGTCCACAAAGTCAGAAATTTAATCTTAATGTTTTCTGGTTTCCCTTTCAAAAGAGCATGTAGTTAACCAAATTCCGTGCTGAACACTGAGCGCGCTAATATAAGTGCGATGATTGTGATGAATCATGATTAGAGGATTATCACAGAGATGGTAGCCATCTGTGACAGGAAGGCTCCAATGTCTTGCTTTTTGTGGGTATGTTTGTGGGAGAGAGAGGAATTGCTTTTATAGCCTGGCAGTCGGCAGTGGTGGTGGTGCTGAGGCAAGGCTCTTTCTTTTTCCCACTGAAGTAGAGGTCAAGCTCTCATTTCCTGAGCATAGTCTGTGGAATGGGGCAGGGCCGGCCATGCCCTCCCCCCATAACCCCCCCCCACACACACACACACACACACACACACCTCTCAGGGGATCTGCAGGCAACAGTGGCCACAGCCCAGCGGAACTCAAGCTCAAAGGACATGCCAACAGTGCTGCCACCCTCAGGTGGAACCGTGTACAAAACACACACTGAATGTGTGTGTGTGTGTGTGTGTGTGTGAGTGTATTTGAACACCAGAGAAATAGATAAAAGTCTGTGCTTGTGTCCATTTCGTTTGACAGTATATATATATATGTGTGTGTGTGTGTGTATGTGTGTTTGTGTGTGTGTGTGTGAGTGTGTGTCCGTGTGTCCATGGTGTGTGTACAGTACGTGCGTAGAAGCATGTATGTGTGTATAAAAGTCTTACTGTGTGTTCCAGTGTGTGTCTGAATGCGTGCTGCTGATGTACTGAGATGGATTTGTGTGTGTGCTTGTGTCTCTGTGAGTGTGAGTGTGTGTGTGTGTGTGTGTGTGTGTGTGTGTGTGTGTGTGTGTACAGCAAGCTCATTAGTCTACCGGCTGTGTGTACTTAGCAGATAGCGAGGGCTCCCTTGCCCCTCCAATAACAACTCATTAATTAAGGTTTGTGTGTCCAGCCAAATTGAGGTGTCTGTGCTTGTGAATCAACCGTAACATCACCCTCTGCTGTTATTAATCTGATCCAAAACAATGAGCTGACATAGGAAAACACGACACGGATCTACTCGCTGACCTACACTGGGCCTATTGATACAGCAACAGGCTACAGGCAGCAGACAGCTAGGCTCCATTTTAGCCAAGAAGCCCATCCCTACCCACTCAGCCAGCCATCCGTTTCCCAAAAGCATAGTTGCTAGTTAGCAACTTAGTCTGTTGGCAATGGGGACTCGTATCAGAGACTAGTGACTAGTTATTATTACCTCCGCCAAGGAGGTTATGTTTTGCTCGGCATGTGTGAGTCTGTGTGTGTGTCTGTCTGTGAGCAAGATAACTCGAAAAGTACTGCACGGATTTGGATGAAATTTTCGGGCAACATGTGTACTGGGATAAATAAGAACTGCTTCGATTTTGGTGGCGATCGGTGATCCAGAACACCATCTGTGACCACATTGTCTTGGCGGAGGTCTGCGCTCTCTGAGCGCTTTTCTAGTTGGAAAGGTTATGCTGTGCAGTTTCATATAAGATATGATAGGAAGCACAAAAACATAAATAGCCTAGATGCAATCTTTTGTAAAGCAACTTTTGAAATTATGTTCAAGATAGAAAATATTTATCTTTTCTGGGGACTTAATCACAGTGTGTTTGTTGTCATGGTGGCTTTCTTAACTATAAAGCACTGGGGAAAACAATGCACACACATACACACACAGACACACACTTGTAACACGCATACACACAAGGACAACACACACACACACACACATACACACACACACACACACACACAGATTCTCACAACAAAGCGCACACAAAGACAAAACATAGACGCATGCACAAATACACACTTGTAACATAAGCACACAAGGACAAGACATACAGACACTCTTATAATCTGTCGGTCTCCCTTTCTCTTGCACACACACACACACACACACACACACACACACACACACACACACACACACACACACACACACACCTATAGACAGAGTGGCATGTAATCCTAAACCGATGACCAGTAGCCAGACTGAGCAGGCCACTGATTAATTCACTAAGGCAGTCGGCCCAAAGCTAGCAGGGGAGCTGGGAGGAAATTCCCAATTACTATCTGTCTGGCGTGGGGAACCAATGGGGAACTTTTATTGGGGATGATATGGGTTGGGTTGGGTTTGGAGCAGCAGCAGTGGGGGTGATTGGGGCATTGCCATAGTACGATCCATTCCACAGGCTCCCGATGTTAAAAAGCTCTAGTGACAAACCTTTAACCTTTGACCTGTAACGTCTTCGGGTTTATGGAGGTCAGGGCTATGTTTCGGACGCAGGTCACCCTCCCTGTGTCAGTGGGTTCTCACTGTGACTTATGGAGCAGGGAACATATTGGTGAGCGTGTATGACTGGGAAGGAGGTCAGGGGGTTGTGGGGAGACAAGCGGCCATGGTGGAAGGTCAGAGAGAGGCAGAAAGAGAGAGAGAGGCAGAAAAAGTGAGCGAGCGTGAGAGAGAGAGAGAGAGAGAGAGAGAGAGAGAGAGAGTATCTGTGTAGGCAGGTCATATCTCCATGCTGTAATTGGATACAGACACACTACCAAATTGCACCATGATTATGAGTTAAGCCTTGTGTAAACGCTACAACGATAAAGTGTTTTTTTGTCTGTGGCTGGCTCAGGTAGAAAAGCTATTACAGATATGGTATGTACATTACGTTTGCTTGTGTAAGTGGCTGAATGTGTGATTTTTCTTTAAAAGTGTCTATTTGTATGTGCATTTTTTGTGTCTGTCTGCATGCAGGTATGCATGTGTGTGTGTGTGTGTGTGTGTGTGTGTGTGT
>JAODXP020000016.1:32092519-32110019 GCA_027497455.2 Sardinella longiceps | reverse complement strand
AAACAGACATTAAGCCCTGGAATGTGAGTCTTTATTGAAGAGGATATAAATGTATGTGTGCCCAAATGATGTACCTTAGAGTTTGCTGCCAACCCTAAAAGCGACAGATAAACACAGAGAATGACAGTGCTGCCTGCTGTCATTTCTAAGCAGGTAATTGCCTCTCCACCTATTGCCGCACTCATTTGTACGCTCAACTGTATCGCTCTTTGTTTGTTTTTTTCCCAGTCTCAACCAATACGGCTCCAAGTCTGGAACAGTGTTCCCATTCCAGAACACTGTTGTTCTATTCTGGAATGCCTGCTGTCTGCTCCACGGCCCGGACCACATGCTTATCGGAATACTAAAGCGCTCTAGCCTTGCCCTGGGCAAAGTTGTGTCGAGCATACACACACAGCAGCGGGGACGAGGCCTCAGATGATGATGATGATGATGCTTGGCCTGGGCCACAGAGGGCCGAGCTTCTCTCTCTTCTGGGTTGAACGGACAGGGCCCGTCCCGAGCTGGGGCCTCGGAGCCTTAGAGCTGCAGCCGCAGAGTGGAATGCGAAACACCTGTTCGCTCTAAAGCCTCGCTGGCACTCGCTGTCACAAGCCAATAACTTTATGTCCTTCACGCTAAGCCTCGGCCATGTGGTGCCCGTCTTTCTGTAGTGGAGTATTCAGCCTGGGCTGCAGTTATGGCCACACTGGGGGGACAAAGCTTGCCCAGGCTTTGTTGTGAGAAGTGCCAGTTGAAATCTATGGGCCAGTGACAAATATCCGACCTTACTTATGTGACATTTAGTAGCCCGCGCTGCTCTGTTCTCCGCATCATTATGGTGGTCTCGTAATCCAAGTGTCCGTGAGCTGTAATGTAAGTGGTTTTTCTTTAACGGCCCAGATACCACACAAAGTAAAAATTTTAATTTAAGGAACATGTGTGGAACGATACTTGGTGCCTGGTGAGAAAGATACAGAATTGAATATATGAAGAAAAAAAAGAAAAAAAAACAATGTTTCTCCTTGTACAACAATGAGCACTCCGGGGGGTTGGTTAAAATGTGTTGATAGAGACAGGTCGCGCAAATGGACTCTCATAACCACAAATTGGGGTGGAAAAAAATGCTTAGGTTTTAGACGATGAGAGATGAATTTTAAACAGTGGATGCTCTAAAGATCACAAAAGGGAACACATCTAAGCAGCTGTTTAGTGTAGCAATCCCAGTGAGGGAGAATGGACACGGGTAGTGGGGAGAGGAGTCAAGAGAAGGGGGTGGGGGTGATGGGGATGAGGGAGGGGGGTTAAGGCATGTGGGCTGGGGTGGGGGACTTGAGGAGGGGGCGAGTTGACTGATGGACGAACAGCAACAGCAAGACTAGCAATCTCCTCAACAACCTAACAATGTGTCGAGTGAGAGCTTTGCCTTTTGAAGCGGCCCGCGTGAGAGGTTACTTGGCATCAGGTCCCTTGGTGCAGGAAAAAAAGGAGGCAAAGAAAGACCAGGAGGCAGGCATGAGAGAGAGAGAGAGAGAGAGAGAGAGAGAGAGAGAAGAATTACAGAGAGAGAGGGAGGGAGGCAGGGAGGAGAGGAGGGGAGGGGAGGGGGGTTAGAAACATGAACACACATTTAGAAGAAGCCTTGTTCCGTGGAGGGGAGAACGAACGAGCACGCCGAGAGGGGCTTTCGTGTCACAGCGAGGCATAATTAAGGCAGCAGCTGTGCAATGACATCAGCTCGAGAACGCTCTGTGTTTTCACTCAGCAGCGCTGCGCTTCTAAAAGGTTCCATCAGTACCTCTGCTGTGACTTGCGGACTAATGCGCTTCATCTCTCACAGAGAGAGACATTGGTCTTTGCTTTGCTTTTGCTTTTTTTTTTCTCCTCCTCTTTTGCACTTTGCCAGCTGGGACCGTTGGGAGCAAAGAAAGAGAGAGAGAGAGAGAGAGAGAGAGAGAGAGAGAGAGAGAGAGACTGCTGTTGCATTACAGGTCAATAGTGTGGTACTGTCATAATTGAACCTCCCCACCACCACCAACACACATACTGTACACACACACACACACACACACACACACACACACAGACACACACACAGAGACACACACATGCACACATGCACACAGGCACACACACACACACACACACACACACACACACACACAAATATGCAAAACTTATATGCCAGCTTCGGCACAAATCCGGTTCAGTTCTGGCATTGATCTGGCTTGCAGGCAGCTGCTCTCTCAGAGAGTCTCTCACTTGGGCTTCCGTCAGCTCAGCTGTGGACTAAGCAAGCCTCACAGGCCGCTAACATTCCCCTAGCCTGAAGCAAAGCCAAACCACTGTACAGTACATGCACACTTGGGGTATGGCTCTGTTCTTTCAAACAATCACGGGATGATGAAATGATGAAACTGTTCCAAAAGGAAGCTGGAAAATATTTGCTGCTGCACATGTAGCAAACTATGTGTTTGCATGGGACAGCTGTCCCTGAACTGGTTGGGTTTAACATTTTTGAAGCATTAATCAACTGCTTTGCTGATTAATCTCTCTGGATTTGGGTGATTTTGTTTTTATCATTTGTTTGACGTAGATATATAGACCCTCATTATGATGTAAGTCAGTAAAATACACTGTAATACACCATACATGTTATAATATTTTGAATTTAACTAAATAATTACACGAAAAGCTCAGCTTTTAATAACATTTAGAGTTTACATTTTACATTGCTGTAATTTCATAAGTATGCTGAGGGTTACGGAGTTAGAAGCAAATATCATATCATATATCAATCATATACTTCATCTACTGTGCTATGGTACTGAAAACGGCAAACATGTCTCCAACGCTAACATTTCTTATTCTTTGAAGAACACTGTACATGGAGACTCAAAGAAAAATGACTGGCTTGTAAATGCTGTTGTGCCACAGATGCGGTGGCTAAAGGTTAAGTTGAAAACCAGAGGATGGTTGCTTTTGAGCCTGTGGCCAAATGGACCGCATCATCGCCAGCTGTGACATTGCCTGGCCGTGTGGTTGAAGGTTGTTTTGAAAACATCTCTGTGAAGTCAGGGTTGACCTCTGATCAGGTAGTTGTCCATGAATTTTCATGAGCTGTGAGATAAGGCTTGCTGAAGTTTTTTTTCTTTTCTTTTTTTTTGTTTGAGTCACATTCCCTCATTCACAAGTGATTCCGTTTTTTTTTTTTTCTTTCTTTCTTTCTTTTCCTAAAACACACGGAGGTTCCAGTGAGATGGGAACACTTGCGTGTTTTCTTGCACTTAAGAACATTATTCCCCTTCCCCTCCTTGCTTGCATATCTGTCCAAGCATCTTTCCAGCGCCACACCAAGGGACCAATTCGCAATAAGATCTATTTACACAGCACAGTCAAGTATACTGAGGAGAAAGCACACATTGCCTAGAGTGAGTAACTCACCAGGGTAGCAGCAAAGAGCCGAGAAGAGGAGAAGGCAAGGGTGGGAGGGTGGGTGGATGGGAGGTAGGGACGGGGGGTGGGGGGGCTAGGAAAAAGAGCTATCACTGTGCGGGAGCGAAGAGAGCTTAGCGCACTTAGCATGCTTTTATGGGGCTCCCCACCAGCCCGAGCTGTTGAGAGATTGAACGGCGCTATTTGAACTGGTTTAGACTGATTGTGGGTCTGGGGTATTCTGACGAAATGCAGCGACACACCCGTGTGCTCGAGAGGGGGAAAAAAAGGCAGCTTCAGGCTCAGGAACGGCTGCTATGAAAATCAATTCCTCGGCAGCATGAAGCAGAAAATGAAAAAAAAAAAAAAAAAAAACCACCATAGAAACCATACATGTTTTTTTTTTGTTTGTTGTTGTTGTTTTTGTTTTGTTTTTCTAGTTTATGTAAGGATGGTGCACTATGCTATGACCCTCTATTGTGAAAGGAGGAAAATAGGACAATACTAGTAATCACTAGTAACTTCTTATAAGTGTTATATCCCAAACTCTTTAATTACCTCATAAGTCTATTACCTAATGCTTGTGTGTGTATGGGGGAGGGGGGCCATAGAGGCTATAGGGAGCTGGGAGAACATGCAGCAGCTCAAAAAGTTAAAGCAAAATACCGGAGTAAGTTTAAGCATAGCCCTGCTGCACGAGCCTTCTAACAGCAATATATTTCGCATGAAATGAAAATTTTTCGAACAGCACAGACATAACGCGAACGCGAAACACTTTACATTGAGTCAATGTAACCTCAGATCTTACTTTCGGTTTCCAACAGTCAGGTCCCATTGATTCAGTGTAAAGTGCCTGTTCGCAACTGCGTTTGCGTTCGGTCTGTGCTGTACCAAAATATTTTGTTCCACTCGGCAACTAGCGCATTTAGCAAGCTCCTTCAACAGGGCTATGTTTGAATTCACTGCGGTACTCTCCTTTAATAGTGTATTCTAGGTTGTCCCCATCGTGCCCTTGAGCCGTTGCACTACAAGGCAGTTGCAAACCGAGGCAATTGGCCTTGGGGCACCCAGGCAAATGAACAGGTGCCCCAGCAAGAGTATGACTGAGTTTAATCATTTATAGTGGTTATGTTGGTGGTGATCTTTTCAACAAAAAAGAAGATGACTTTAAACTGGAGTTAGACAGATCTGTACAATACAAATGAAGTTATATTGATGATGTCTGAAAGATTATAAGCAACGTCAGCATAAGGTGGAGGGAGAACTCATGAGTACAGTATTCATAGGGAGTGCAGGCCCGCCCCTTATGTCCTGTTTGTCTTCCGCGGTGCCACCCAAGTACCTTGAAACTGCCGCTAGCCCATCGTGCCCATTCGAATCAGTGGCATCTTCAAAAATGTTAGTTGCTCTGAGAAAACTGGCCTTGTAATAACTTAAATAAATAAATAAATAGATTCTGAAAACATCAAGTATTATCTGGCGACGAACTGTTCTGGCTTTACTAACGAATACATAGGAAGTAACCTCTTTAATAAAAAAGAAGAGGGCATTTAAGGATACCGATTTAAAAGATCTGAAGTGTGTGCAGAGGGAGGCTAAAGAATGTCTAAGGAAAGAGGCTAAGGAACCCTACAAGCATAAGGTGGAGGGAGAACTACAGGAGAACAATATAAAAGAGGTCTGGTAAGGGGTATGTTGGATAACTGGATATGGAGAGAAAATAGAAGATTCTGAGTAGGCTGTCCACCATCAGATGCCACCCAATGCACACTGCCTTCTCCAAACAGAGGAGCATGTTCAGTAGGAGGACAGGCTGTACAGGTCCTTTGTATCTTTGGCCACACAGCTCTTTAATGCCACTCCAAAAGTATTTTTGACTTTTTTAATATACTGTGTAATAAGTTATTGATTTTGGACTGGCAAATGTCCTGCATTGACAATTTCTTGCACTATGGATATCTTTACACCCGTCTATGTTTTTTTTCTCGACAGTATCGTTGTAACAGGTTACAACCGGTTACAACCTAATGTTACTGTAATGGAACAACATAGGTGATATCTGTGTCTAGGATGTGTACCTAGATGTATGTTTGATGTCTTAATTCTACTTTGGGATAAAATAAAGTATCTCTCTGCACAAAATATATTATTCATTGCAAAGTCACTCTACTAAGTATAATAAAAGATATACTGTTCAGTCTATCATAGTTAATCATTCATCATATACTTTTTTAAGTGTAAACTTTTTTTACAATTAGGTAATTATACATTTTTAAATAAAGAGCCTAAACCCTCCAAAACAGTATTTCCTTTTATAAGGAATAAAAGAAAGCCTCCCTGAATAGTGATAGTCTACACATAATATCAGTATTGCAATAGGTGTGCATTATCCTGCATTGCTTGTGTAGTAGCAGGCCATAATGAGACAGTAGCAGCAGACTAAATGAAGCCTCCAGAGTTAGGACACAGCATTCCAAACTCCCTACAGAGCTACAAAAAGACGACTTTCAATGTATTGGCCTGCATATCTGCACCCATCTCCATAGTAAAACTGGCGCCACAAGAAAAGTTGGAGACCAAGTAAATCGGGCAAGATTCAAAAGACACAGGTGAAATAATCATGGTGCTGTTTTTCAATCAGCTGGACAAACAGCAACAGCATGTTTGTTTTTTAGACAGTGGGCTAAAGTCATTATCAGAGTATTTCCTTTATTTACAAACCCGAGTTGTATGGGAAATGCTGCTGGGCTTGGATGGAAATGCTTGTTGAGAAGAGATGAAATAAATGGAAGTGGTGGTTGCTTCACCTTTGTACTGTAATGAAGCCCCTACCGAGAAGGAGACATACCTGCTCCAATTACCTCAGCACAACACGAATCAGGCATTTATTAAGTATACCTGTGCTTATCGTTACCTTACCGACCTTCCTCCTCACAGTTTACAACTTATTTATCACTGCATGACTGGCGATGGATACAGCCGGGATAAATCTGTGCTCTCGGTCTTTGGTCAGACACCCTGGCGACTAGGATCCTCCCAATCAAAACACAAGAGCATCCCTGCTCATATCATTAGGAGCTGGCCTGCCTCAATGTCAACAGAAAAATCTCTCTCTCTCTCTCTCTCTCTCTCTCTCTCTCTCTCTCTCTCTCTCTCTCGCTCTCCCCCTCTCTCTCTTTCTCTCGCCTATACTATATTCAATTAATATTTCCATCCATTATTTCACCATGAGATGAAACATCCAGCAAGTCAAGGCAAACCCTCCCTTTTTGCCCTCCTCCCCCTGTTCTTTTAAAGAAAAAGAAAAGGCAAGAGGAAAAAAAAAGTAAAAAAAAAAAATGTAGATTTCGTGCAAGGTCTCGGGCGAGTTTAATCTAGAAACTGACAATTTAGCAAATGGTCTGCCCCTGCATGGCTTTGATCTGGTGAAAGTTTTTGGAAATGTTCAGGGCTGGAGCTGGAGCTGGCGCTGGCTATAGGCTCCACACCACCACCAGCAGCACATAGCAAGCTTCATTAGGAGACCTTTAGCTGGTTCACAACAATTAGGCCTTGTCAGGGTGCTGCACTTGCTCTCTGGCCAGGAATAAACCCTTGACTAATGATTTGCTAAGACGACCTGACAGTGCGCTTCAGTGTGAGCTGTAATTGAATTTAAGCTCTAACAAGCCTTTGAACAAGTGGAAGAAATATTTTATAAGCTTGATGCAATTTGCTGGTGCAGATCATGAATGGTAATGAATATTCCCCTCCGACGACTTCTTTTTTTTTCTTTCTTCTTTTTGCATGTGTGTGTCTGTGTGTGTGTCTGTGTGTGTGTGTGGGTCTGTGTGTGTGTCGCACGTGCAATTGTCATTTTCCAACTGTAAATAATAACAATTTGGGATATGTAGCGACACTGAACATAGGTTCATAACACAACACGCAATACACAACACAATGTTTTTTTTTTTCCTGCTGTACCGAACCAATTGCTTCCCAAGAGTTTTTAACAAGCTTGATATGATACACCACCACCACGGCTATTTTCTACCCTGCAACATGGTAGTCCACAACAAGTGTGTTGCTGTATATTTTGCATTTTATTCCTAGTGCATTACCCACACAGCATAGCGCTAACTACCTCATCCTTCTTCCATTTTTCCGCTTCAAGTATAGTTTGCAGGCAAGCAGGACCTCATTTATTGCACAAGCCCAAGCAAGTACAGATTTGTTTTGTAAATTCAACCAAATAATTTAATTGTATAAAGAGCATTTTAATAAGGGCTCTACTTATAAACAAACAATTATAGTGAACTAAGAACCAGGACGGGGGACCTTGTGACCTTTGCAGAGGCAAACCAGACTAATCATAAGGCTTTCAGGGTTGTTATTCCGTAATTCTGTGGCCATGATCATCACTCTGTCCAAAGAACTTGGCCAAGATGAAAAACACAAGATGTTGGAGGGGGATAAAAAAAAGTTTCGACCCCCACTGTGGTCAAAAATGGCTAAAAAGATAGTCAGACATCAAAAGAATGCCCAATAATACCGAGTCCAGAGATTCAGAGGACAGATCACAAAACATGTCACAGGAATGAGTAAATTAGAGGACTAAATGATGAATTGGATGAAATTGGATTGAAAAAAAAAGAAACAATCAAATATTAAAAGAGCTCACTCTTTTCACTTTGACATCAAGGCTATAGTAAGTAATCTCCAAACAGGAATTTCATCATTTGCTCCATTTAGTGTAAAACTAATAAGGGACATGTCAGAGTCCCCTTTGTGGAACGGTACCCGGCTTGTTCATTATATACTGGACCCTGCATAATATCTCACTAATGGGGGACAATATTAAGGCAAATAAGGTCATTATGTAAATCTGAGTGGCAATAATCAACCACATTTTCCTTGTTTGTTTTCTTTTCGCTATATTTACAGAAATGAACAAAAGCCAAGCAATTAGATTATTGCCTTCCTTTGAATTCGATTTCAAGAGCGAGGACCAGGAACCATATGCTTTAAATTCACCAGGGATGAAACAATCTGTGATTAAAAAGCCCACATAAGGTCCCTTTTCTGAGAGTTTAACTTTATGTGTGAAGAGCAAGAGTTTGTGAGTCGTTTTTTTCCGCAGCTGTAATTACCTTTAGGAAAGTGCAAAACTAAACTAGTGCTTAATTGCATGCAGAAGTTACATATTTCATTTGTACGGAATGACTCTTTATGAACAAACCAGGCATGTGCACTACACATGCTCTTGTGCCCTCTGCCTACCCTCTGACTCTGATAACTGCCTTAATAACTATTTCTAATTTTAATCTTTGGCAGACAGGGCCGGCCCAACCAGATAATGGTAGGAAAGGTTGTAGGTTAGAAAACGTGTCTACTGAACACTGTGCCTGTGTTACCCATGCTCCTGTACCACTCGTGACGATGAGTGAGGGACAAGTCCTCTAAATGCAAGTGAATGTGTCATCCATACTGTGAAGCACTCTAATGAGTTTCAGTGTTTTTGTGATGGCTATTTGCTGTATGGTTATCGACATGAGGCCTTCTATGTAACCTACCTTTGTGCTTATCTGTTCGAGTGGGTTGGCTAAAGCTATTTTTGATAGTTGGAGGAGAAATAGGGCCGAGTTTTGACTCCTGCGCAGGCTGTTGGACTGGTCTTTAACACATTTGCCACTTTGGCACCACCAACAGCATCGACTGATTTGCAGAGGATCTGCAGCAGGGGAGTTGCAAGATGAACTTTACCATGGTGAAATCACATTTGCCTTTAGCACAGCTCTCAACAGCAATTATGTGTGTATGATGGACACCAAGACCCAGCATACTGTAACTACTATGATTGACAAATGACAAAATGTGTGTTTGACCTGTTCATTGGTAGCTACAGGGCTGTATTTCCTTGGAGTTTACGTTTTTTTTTTTACAGTGACATTTTTTTCTTTTTACACCTTCTGCCACAGCAAGCAGCTAAACTTGGTGCTAGGCGTCCTATAATACACATAGGAATTGAATGAAAATAGTATTCTACCTTCTCTCCGTTTTGGCTATGTTTACAGTAAACAGGGGCGTAGCATCAAATTCTGGGCCCTGTGCACAAGCTGTGGCCTTGGGCCCCCCTCACAAATCGTCATAAACGGCGCCATCTTGACCCGATGATAGCGGTTAGTTAAGCTGTAACTTTTTTACGGCCCCGTCGTAGCTCCGGTTCATACACCCGATCACATTTTTTTTTCACCCGAAATTTTTTTATATATTTTGCGAGTCTAGTCAGAGATTGTTGCTAGGGTCTGATTCCGGGGCAAACCCAGAATGCATTGTGTGATGACGACACGTTGGTAATCTCTATTCCAGGCTCCTCGAGTGCCTTTCCCTCCTCTTGGGGCCCTGATAACTCAGTCTCCCTTTCCCACCCACTACAACAACCCTAAAAACTTGGGCAATGTGCTTTGGAACATCCTGGAAATTATTTACCTCACTCACGTCAGATCATGCGCTACGTAACTTTCGTAAGGCACTTCCGCGCAACGATCTGATGTTGAAGCCCATCAGAGAGATTTCAAGCCATTATTCTCTAACCGGACCAATCAGGGCCGCTGGCTGCTGTAGAGGGTGTGACGTAGCGAAGAAGCAACTGTTTTGAATCCAACCAATCCAACAAACGTAACGAGTGTCTTCGGTTGGTTTCGATGTGGTTGGCTGCAGTGTACGTCAATTAAATTGATGGACAAGCCGTTTGCCCAGTTAGATTCAAGGATTTCTGGCTCCTGAAATAATTCGTCTATCGCTGAATATCAGATGAACGCGCGTAGCGCTACATCTGACGTGAGTGAGGTAAGGAAATTATAGCCTAAATTCCTCAGATCTGCTATACAGGTTGCCATGTTTGTATGCATTAAACAGAAGGGTTGTAGCAGCTCAGATATTGTAGGCCTACTCACTTTTTAGGGAACAATGAAATTGGCTGGTCAATACCTGCTGTGGGCCTACCTCCTTTGTAATACAAGCAAGTTTATGATCTCTTTAAGCATTTTACATGCATGCATTCCAGTGAGCCTAAGGTTTTGTAAAGCTAGGTTTTGTAAAGCTATTACCAGACGGCAAACAGTGTAATGTAGGCCTACTTGGTCAGGTGCACTCTTCAATTCACCAGGATCCTCTGTACTCCATGATTTGATCATCCAAGCTACTAATTCTGTGACAGAAAGGAAATTTGAAGCTAGTGAGTGTGCCTATAGGCTTTAGTAATTAGCCTCCTATGCTAATTCAAAACAGTGTAATAGGCTTACCTGGTCAAATAGGCTAGCCTACTCCTCAATTTATTTGGATCCCCTGTAGGCCTACTCCATGGTTCTGTCATTTGACCATTCAAGATGCTAATTCTGCAACAAGATGGAAATATTTCAGAAAGAAATGAAGCAAATGAAAAATATCTAATGTAGGCTAAGAGTTGTGAAATTCTGTTTGATTTCAACATAAAAGGTTAGAAATGGTTGAGTACATCACACTCACAGCTCACTCCCCGGCTGTTACAACTCACCATCAGTAGACAAAGAGAACAACATAATGTTTGCTGCTTGATAGCATCGGGCGGGCGCCATGCTTGCTCTTGTGTTTCTTCTCTTCTTTAACATCTGCCCCGAAAGTCAATTAAGAGACTGTAATGCTGACATCTGCAGCTCGTGACCTGATCAAAGACGAGCTTGCCCATACAGCGCCTGACATGAAGCCAGGGTGTTTTGCAGCTCGCTGACACCGAGCAACAGGTCAGTTAATTATAAGGAAGTGTATTAGATGTTTTGGCTGTTGCCATTCGCGCTCCCTTTCTTCCCATTATCGCAGCCGTCCTGGCGCGAGGGCGGCATCTCCTCCCAGCACACACAGAGACGCGGGAGCAGGTGACACAGTGCAAGGGCGCCGCAAAAAAAAAAAAAGGCTGAATTAATTTGACAATGAGCAAGTGACAGCCGTTTCTGTCTCCCTGAGCTTGCTCTTGCTACATTTCTCCCTAGTTCCCCCTTTCTCTCTCACTCCCCCTCTTCCTCTTCTTCTCTAATTGCGCCATGGACAGCTTTAAGCACATTGGGGATTTGTGGTGAAGCGCTGGCAATGATTAACGGTCCCTCTCTGCTTTGTTCCGGCTTTATTTGCATGAAAATTAGTCGATGGCGGTATATATTTTAATTTATTTATCCCCTCTCACACAGAATAGGCAAAGAGGAAGAGAAAGGGAGGGAGAGTGGCGCGCAGCGCGCACATTAATTACAGTGATTAAAGCATTCACTGAACCCTGTCTTGATGTGTTTATTAAATTAATAACTAAATTGACAGATGAGTCTTTGGATCTGGTTGCAATTGGTTCCCCTTCCTTTTAATGAAACACAGGCATATTGTCAAACCTGAAAATGTTTGACTTCTGGAGAATTGATTTTCTCCCCTTTCATTCCTTTGGGGAAGTGTTTGGTAGAAAACAATGTGCTTCTGTGAGCTCAATCAAAGCACTGGCATGATTTCTGACTTGCAAAAAAAATGTAAAGAAGGAACATGAATCACATAACAAGCTAAATGAACACACACATCTGTACAAATATACTCTAGCATTGTTTACAGACCATGCCAAGTACTGTATGTATGTAGGCTATTTCGCATAAAAAGAGTAACCAGAGACCGTATCTGCTCTGTGCCTCGAGTACATTCTTGTTTTGTTTTGTATCACTGGATTGAAAAATAAGCTAATAAGGTCACACAAAAACATTTTCATTCCAGATAAATGAGTGTCTGGCTGTTTGTTATATGACGTTCATGCGTAAATTTAAATAAAGACAAGGAGGACAGAAATGATATATTACATGTAATAAATAAATAAACAAACAAAAAGACAGGGAAATAATAAAAAAAGTAAAAATAGTGGTTAGCCATTCAACCCTTTTGCTCTGGAGTACAGGCTAAAGATGAATTTCTGTCAAGTTGATGGAGGTCCAGCCCTCCTTCTCTCCTCCTTCCTCTCTCCTCCTCCAGCTCCTAGAGCAGCAGGGCAGAGGCCTCTCCTAGTGCCCCACTGGCCACAGCTGACGGCATGGGCATTAAAAATAAAGCAGCACCTTACCTGCTGTAAAGAGGGGGAAAACACACACACACACACACACACACACACACACGAATGTCCATCCCCACTCCTCGCAACACGCCGGGGGAACAAAGGGAACAATCTATTTCCCTGATAGAAGCCAACAGTTGGTAAGAGGCAGGAGATGAGTACGGGCGGATACAATTTGCCTAGAGAGCGCCCGAAGGATCAGGCGGCCCCCGCTCGCAGTGGAATGAGCCTGTCAGCTGGCGTGCTGCGGTAATTGCTTCCCATGGCAGGGACCCCAGCAGCCTGCAGAGGAGAGGATGAAGAAGATGCAGGCCTCGTCTCTCTCTCTCTCTCTCTCTCTCTCTCTCTCTTTCTCTCTCGTTCTTCCACCCTCTCTTTCTCTCATTCTCTTTCTCTCTCCTTTCTTTCTCTCTCTCTCTCTCTCTCACACGCCTGCGTTCAAGCTCTCCAACCCGGGAATCAATTTTCGAACAACAGCCCAATCATAATTGTTTTCTGAGGATGCGAGGACTTGTTGCCAGCATGGTTGGCCGGTTTAGGTGAGGGAACAAATGAACAAGGGAGGAAGTGAGGGAAAAAGGGAAGGGAGGAAGGGAAGGAAGGAAGGAATGAGAGAGAGCCAGGGCCAGGGCCTGATTGACACTCATTGACCACAGAGAAAGAAGGAGAGAAAGAGCTGGGGAGCAGAGAATAGAGGACGAGGAGGGCTGTGTGTTTTCACTCGCCATCTTTGGGTCCCACAGCACAGAGGCCCTGAACTCTGTTTGTCACTCAGAGAGCTGGAGAAAGAAGGAGAGAGAGGGAGATGGTGAAGGTTGATTGGAGGAGAAAACAAAATGGAGAGACACAGAAAGAAAGAGAAAGAAATGGAGTGATATGGTGTGTGTGTGCATGTGTGTGTGTGTGTGTGTGTAGAGTGAGAGAGAGAGAAAGGGAGACAGAAACTGACACAGATCTCAGAAACAGAGGCCCACGCGTGAGTCAGCCCAGCTGTCAATACGCTCTGTGTGTAATGTTGCCCTTTTGTGGACATCAAATTTACAGAGGCATCCAGAGAGAGAGCGAGCGGGAGAGAGAGAGAGAAAGCATTAGAGAGAGCACAGGAGCAGCAAGGTTGAATTGAATGACATGAAGGCTGCTGCCTTGCCAGGCAAGAGTGTCCCCGCAGGTGATTTTTATAGATTGCCTGCGGGCAGAGATAAAGAAATATGGGTTTGATACCACCGAGGCCTTTGCCAGAGCTATTGATCACCTTAATAAGGGAACTGAGTGTGGTGCTAAGCTAAAGCTAACTCATGTCTCCTGTGTCACTAATGACTCTTAAATCTAGTGCTATAAAAGTAGATTATCATGTCATTATTGCTGAGCGCCTTGTGACCCCTTAACAGCTCAATAATATAAGCTCTGGCTCTGGCTCTGTCTGCCACATTGGGCAAGAGTCGACCTGTCTTTCAAGTGTCTGTGTGTGGCGAACTACAAACCTACCCAGTCTAAGACCAATCATTCATCTGTCCAAAGCTAATTTCATGTAGTGTCAAGCATAGAATTGAATTTTAAGGCGTGGGAGATAACACGTGGTTCACACTGCCGCACTGTCAGCCCCAGCGAGTCCCCAGACCCCTCTCAAATGTCACTTCAGCCGAGTCCAAACACCCAGGCTCACTTGGGCAGCGACAGTGACATCCTATTATCTTTCTGGATCGCAGGCAGAGCACTTTGTTGTCAGAGATGCGCGTCTTTACACATGTATCCATCACGGACGGAGGCAGATGGCGAGGATCAAATTATTTTCATGTGAAGGGGGGAAAAAAGGGGGGAAAAGACGGAGTGGTGGGAGCAAGAGGGGGGAGGAGGAGGAGGGGGAGAGGGGGATGAGAGGATGTGAAGTTGTGTGAAAAACGCAGACTGTCGCAGATGCCAGCTTCCACAAAAAAAGGGGCATAATAGAAGCGGCATCATGGGAGATTTCAGCAACCGCAAGCATGACACGGAGTCTTTCTTCCTCGCGCAGCCCAGCGGAATTACATGAGAATACATTACAGCATCACAATGCTCTTCACAAAGAAGCTCTGAATGCAGTTACTCCCCTATGAAGGTGAAAGCTAAAATGAAGACTCCCCTCTTCTCTCTCTCAAACTACCCTCAGATTTTTCCAGCCTGCAACAAAAACAGAAATTTTGTATTGACATTCATCTCCAACGACAAAAAAGGAAGAAAAAAAAAAAACACGCTCGTATATTGACTTTTACATCCAATGAGGATTTGTATGTACACTGTATCAAAGGATGATTTTATATGCAATGAAATATTCATATACTATTATTATTATCATATGAAGACACGCTAATATAATCCTATACAATAAAATTCAAATTCAATTCATGCTTTTGTAAATGAAATGAAAGCCATAATGCTTTCCATCATCAAAGATGTCAGCAAAATGTACTACTGACACTGAAGATGATGATGATGATGAACATGATGATGCCTTCTTACCTGGGGCCAAGGAGCCATCCTTAGTACCCTTCCCTAATTCCTGAGCCCTCCCCCCATCCTAACCAACCCCAGGCCACCCATCACATCCCATCCCATCCCACCTCCTTGCATCATTAGTGGGGCTGTTTGTGTCTAACTGCAGCACAGCATGAAAATGTACACCACCTCCAGCCCCTTATGGTTCTCCAGCGGGAAGGGTCCCAAGACCCTGCTTCTCTCCCAGATATTAGAGCAAACATGCAACCCCCATACCCCCCCACGCACACACACACACACACACCTCCTCTACATGCCTGCCAGAGTGTCATGGTACCCCCCACCGATGTCTCCGACAGCCCCACAGGAGGGCCATCTGAAGGGAGAAGCCATGTCTTCTCCTGCCCATGCCCCTGCTCCTGCACTGGAGCTTGGGAGAAAACAACACTGTCTCCCACCTCCCAAAGACACGGGTACAACAAGGCAAAGAGGGTGACATGGCATGGCATGGCAATGGTATAAGCACAGCGTGACGCCAAGTCAGGTGCCCCACCTCTCACTCTCACTCTCACTCGCCGGCAGGCCTGTTCGTCTTCCTCCTCTCCTCCTCTCCTCCCTTACTGAACACCGCCTTCTTTTTCCCCAGAATGCACCTCTTCCCTCCCTCTCCCTGTGTGAGGCTGGGCCTATGTGTGTGTGTGTGTGTGTGTGTGTGTGTGTGTGTGTGTGTGTGTGTGTGTGTATGTGTGTGTGCGTGTGTATGTGTGTGTGCGTGCGTGTGTGTGTGTGTGTGTGTGTGTATGTTTGTGTGTGTATGTTTGTGTGTGTGTGCGTGCGTGCGTGCGTGTGTGTGTGTGTGTGTGTGTGTGTGTGCTGGGCTGCCTGAGAGCACGTGCATGAGACTCCATCTCTGGAGTGGAGGAGAGGAGTGGAGAGGAGAGGAGAGGAGAGGAGAGGAGGATCGCTGCAGGTTCAAGCATCAGCAGGAGACTGTGTGAATGGGAGGAGCTGCAGAGACAACTGGGAGGTATATACTGTATGCATGTGTGTGTGTGTTTGTGTTTGTGTATGCATGTTAAGGTGTGTGTCGTGTGTGTGTGTGTGTGTGTGTGTGTACGTGTTGTGTCGTGTGTGTGTGTGTGTGTGTGTGTGTGTGTGTGTGTGTGTGTGTGTGTGTTTGTGTTAAGGTGTGTGTGTGTGTGTGTGTGTGTGTGTGTGTGTGTGTGTTGGTGGGGGGTAGTCCAGACTCCTTAGTTGATTTTTTTTCTTGAGCCCACAGGAATTAATTAGGTTGTGTTTCACTGTGCAGGGTGTTGGTTGTATGTTTGCCCACATGCTGGGAGGGTTGCACATTTTTGGGGTTTAAACCACAAAAAGAGAGAAAAAAATAAATGAACAAAAAAAAAAAATCTGATTTCCACTAGAAAGCTCACAATCACATCCATAAACAACAAGTACTGTATGTGCTCTGAAACAAAGCTCTCATGCAAAACACGCACACACACATACACATATAGGCAGCATATGTTACGGTTCGCCAGTAGAAAGAGGGGTCAGACCTGCACACATACACACACGCACACACGTTACACAGAATGATTGGACGGTCTCCTGCTTAGTTTAGTTTACTCACTGTGGTATCATTTTGGTGGAAAATGAGTGGCCTGCTGACCGATGTTGGAGATAATAAAGCCCCTTTTACACACACACACACACACACACACACACACACACACACACACACACACCTGGGCTCCCTGCATGATAGTGTAGGCTACAGATGATTCATTGGCTTTCATTTAAGATGCTTGCGCCGATTCAGAGAATAATTGATGCTAATTCCTTCCCCTTTCCTTCCCCCCTCCCTCTCAATCTCTTTCTCCTCTCCTCCCTCTCATACTCTCTCTCTCTCTCTCTCTCTCTCTCTCTCTTATTCGTCTCATACTCATTCCAGGCAGGAAATGAAAGGCTCGTCTGCCAGCATGCGCTGAGGTGTCGCCCGCTGCTGCGGATCCACTCTGATCAGGGAGCAGGGCCCCCGTTTCCAGTCCTCCGCCATTTACACGAAAATGACTGTTGTTAGCGCTTGTTAGCGTGTCATTAGCGGTAGCAGCAGCAGTAGTAGCAGTAGCGTTAGCGCTGGCTAGCCCAGCGGGTAGCAGGCCCTGAGGCCCACCAGTTTCCCCCCACCCTCCCACTGAGATGCACTGTGCCAGGGTCAGATCGCACCGGCGGCTGTGGACTGGGATGGGTAATTGCCGATAACTGGGATGTTTTAGGCAACGGAAGGGTCAGGGGTGAGGGATTTTTCCCGCCTTGAAAGCAAGGCGCCTTGGAGGAACGTTTCTTTGCTAGCTTCTTGGCATTCAAACAGATAGCGCTCATTATCCCTCCCCCTCTCTCTCTCCCTCCCTCCCTACGCCACACCCCCAAAAGCCTGTCAGCTTGAGGTACCTTCCCCACATACCCCCCACCCCCCAATACCCCAATACCCCAATACAACCCCCAATTTTCCTCATATGC
>JAODXP020000016.1:32030019-32085019 GCA_027497455.2 Sardinella longiceps | reverse complement strand
ATGGGACCAAGAGAGAGAATGAGGGAGGAAGAGAGAGAGAGAGAGAGAGAGAGAGAGAGAGAGAGAGAGAGAGAGAGAGAGAGAGAACAAGGGAGAAAGGGAAAGAGAGAGAGGCAGGAATCCATCACTACCTTTATGATGCCATCACACCAATCCTCTGTATCTATTATGCACACGTGCATTAATCTTTCAAATCAGCCTTCAAATTAACCCTCATCCTCCTGTTTAAAGGCCTAGTCCATGGTGCTGAGACTGCTACAGCATGCGTCCTAGTCTGGCTTTGATGAGTCCCGGTCCCACCACTCCCTGCGTCATCAGGAAAGCCAGAGTGCCCTCTTTTGTCCAAAACGGGTATTGCAGCAGTGCATTTGTAAATTATGTTACTGTAAAAGGCATTGTTTGGATAGGTAAAGGGACAATACTTTTTTTCCCATGAAAATTCAAGTCCAGTTTTAAAAATATTGAAAATTATAAAACTAATATCTAAATAAAATCATATAACCATACATTGTTAGTTAGCCTACCGATAGTTACAAGTTATTTGTAAGTACTTGTACTGCATATAATCTCTAACAAATTAAAAACCTTCAAAACAACAATATTACGCTGATAAACTATCTCATCTATTCCTTTGGCAGAACTAATTAATCTGATTTGCCAGTTCTTTGGTCATTAGTTGTTGTCGTTGACAACTTCAGCTGTTTTTATAAAAGTGTTTCTCTAGTTTTATATCTGAGTAAGTCAGACAATGCCAAAAGGCAAAAACAGATAGTTTGACACACATTTTATTCAGGAAATTAAAAAAAAAAAGTCCTCTCACAAGGCTTTCAGTTGCAGAAGGAAATACATTCCTGATTCCTGATCAGCGCTTCATCAGAGAGAGCTCTGTGAGTATTATGTGGAGGGTTTTTCCATTTCCACTGAGAATACCCTGATGGGCCCACAGTAGCGCTCCAACCATTGAGAGCAGAGAAAACATCTGCACAATTGTTTCCAACAGGTGCTCGTGACTGACAGAGCTCTCCATGAGCGAATCGAGTGGGCGGCCATGCAGGGGTTTCAGCATTACTACAGCTGCTGAAGCTAGACTTCTAATGAAACCTTTTAGCAACCCTTTTATTCCCCACACATACACACCCCTCACCCCCATCATGACAAAGACATTACCATGAATTTGTCATAGAAGACACCATCGCACATACAGTATAGGACAGTCATGTAAAAGAAAATTATCAGTCACTAAATTAGAATTTCATGTTCTGACTGAATTATGTGACATGTTGTTATCCAGAAATGTGCAAGTTCACACAGCAAATCGGTCAGAGTACATTTAACTCGTGTTAAATAGATACTTCACATGAACTAGTTTGAGTTATATTGTTTTTGTTTTGTTTGTTTGTTTGTTTGTTTGTTTGTTTTCCAAGTGAAGAAAAACAGAGAGCATGTATTTGTGTGATTGGCTTCTTAAACAAACCCTTTTCATACTGTAACCAGCTGTGGATGTGGTTCATTCATTTGAACTAAGATAATAAGCCTATAACACCAAGATTTGATCTAAACCAAACAGTGATTTTAGAATCTCACAAAAAAAAATCAGAGCTAGTTAAATGTATTATGTCATAGCAGAATAAACTTTTTTGTGTTTTTGTCAACACTGCTGTTATCACATCCAAAATGTAACATCAAATTTATTGATATACTGTTGCACATTTTAGAAAGAAGCTACCGAAGTCCTTTACAGTTGAGTGTGAAGACTACAAACAGCAAAGCAAAGCAATGGCAGCTAAAACAAAAATATTGCAATATTACAATTTGGCCAAGCCATAAAAGTAATAAAACATAGAGGGATAGATATTTAGGCAAAAGTTATAAAGATGCAAAAATCACTCTCATAAGATGTTTCTAACTGGTACTAGCATACAATGTAATGGTAATTTTAGCCACCTGCTCAGGCAGTGTAATTTAGTCTCAAGTAACCAAAGTAACTCACAAGTTCCAGCTAAATATTTAATTTTTTTCTTAAAATGAGCTGAATTCTCACCATCACCATCATTCTCACCATGACAAGAATGCTGAGTAAAGCACAACAAAACTTGACGTGATGCACAGACTGTTCGGTTCAATAGGTTATAACACGTTTAAAACCACAATCACGTGCTCCTGTTCACTATGAGTGGTCAAATAAAGCATTCTAGGAAAAATAATTGAGTCTATTGCTTTCAGTAGTTGTGAAGTTTTTGTTTGAAACACTGCAGTTGTCTTTTTAGTTGTAACATTTATGATAAATCATATAATTATTGAAATATACAGTGCATAGGTAAAGCAAACAGTAGCATGGCTAAAATGACACACCTCAATGACTAAAATCAGACCTAACAATAATACATGTAAGTACAACTAAGTAACCACAGCAGTTCCACAGAAACAACAGAGATACATCCTGATATATTTGATCAGTCATCTTGAAAAAGTGAAAATCTTGAAAGTGAAACCCTTACCCTTACAATATGCCAGTAAGACAAACAGCATTTATCTACAGTACTTTATATACAGTACATATTTGAAACACTATTAAACAGTTTATTGAAATGCTATTTACTGAAAGGAAAATGTTTCTGTCCGAAATTTGTGAAAACTCTTTCACAAAAAGTGCCAATATGCAGATTTTAGAATGTTTTTCAGGCCTTCAGGCCTCTGTATCACACCCCAATTGATTTTGATGGTGTACAACCCTCATGTAAAGGCCAAATGAACCTAGTTATCATCACCCAGTCATTCTGCTGTCCAAAGCCAAAGCACCTGCACAAACAATTATGCAGTATGTTGCATAAGCAAGAAGTGCAGTACCTGCAATCTGATAAGAGTTTTGCAAAGCTCCTGCTATTTTATCTGAAGACAAAGTCATTGGTACTCTAGAGATAAATGCAGTACTTCACATTGACTTGCTTTAAAGCAGCACTATATGTAGTTGGAGCTAGAAGGCACAAAAAAAATCTCAACATTTCCCAAAACCTTACTGTCACAAATAGATAATGCTAATTGCTGTTTCGTAGCGATGCAGTCAGAAATGCCACTCGCCACCCAGAACTACACAGTGCAAATCCTGGATTGCTAGTGGGAATTGTACTTGTGTTTATCCACTCTTCATATGACTACATGCCACAAAAATTCATTTGGAGATGGACCAGAATATTGTATGTCAATGTTGTATAAAAAAGGATCTCAAATGGTGGTGAAAAGCGTTGCTTCATAGCATCGTCATGGTCAAGGGAGCTCTGCTTTCTCCATAGTGAAACTACGGCAAAGCAGCAGTAGGCTAAGTGCAGTTAGTGCCCACCAACTTGGTTTCTCCATGAGAAATGCCAGTAAAACTGACAACATTTTGTAGTTAAATATGATTTAATGCATGGCTTTTGGATACAAAAAGCTGTTTTTTTTTCAGCAGATACTGGGTTTTGTCTTTGCACAGCAGAATTGTCTAACTTGTTCACTAGCCTATGCAGTTTGTGATCTTGGTCAATACCTTGTGCTCTAAGGTCTTCCAGTCATCAAATTCACTGTGGGGGCAGTCTAGGGGAAAATATTTCTAAAAATTACTTTATCTTCTTAAGTAACTTCTCCATTAATCTCAAAATGCTCTCCTAGCATCATAGTTCTAGCTGCTACCCAAGGGATCTGCAACTTAGCGATGGTTGGGCCCATGTGGGTCATCCTCTCTGGAGCAGTAGAACATATACGGCTGTGGTAAGTGTGACGTTGAGTATGGAGGAAACCACAGGGAAACAAAAAGTAGGCCACTATATGCTTCAAAATGAAGACCTCCCATTTGCAACGCCATAGCCTAATAGAATCAGGTGTGAAAGCAATTCATTTTGGCAAGGAATAGCCTTGTTTAGGTTTGGGCTTAAACTCTGAGAAAGGGCCCCACCCCATCCCTGCTGAGTGTGTGTGTGTGTGTGTGTGTGTGTGTGTGTGTGTGTGTGTGTGTGTGTGTGTGTGTGTGTATTTCCGTTTGTTAATAATGCATCATGCTCTACCGTTACAGTCAATAGGCTGCGTGCTATATACAGTACTGTATGTGTGTGAGACAATGAGTAGGGTAGGCCTAAAAAATGTGAACAGGAATTCTTCAGGATATTATTATTGGCTACAAATGTGAACTTCAAGATGAAAAGTTAATGTGAGGAATGGCTTGTGTGGCATGAGAGCATGCGAGACCTGAGAGCCCTGGTTCCCATCATGGCATTGTTTGCAACAGGCAAGTTATCGGCTTTCAGCTGTTTAGGTAGTCTCTCCATACCTAGACTCTAATCAAACTGAACTGAACAAGAAATACCCAAGAGCACTTTGTTTTTTAACACATCTGTCTGTGATGGTTTGTTATCTGTCCATATCTATGGTGACTCATAGCTTAAACGTCCCTGGCAGCCGTTGAGGTGTTCAGGTCTGACTGGGCCAGTGGATGTAACCACCACCGTAGCCGATGCCAGGATGAACCACGGCGGGCACAGGGGAACCCCCATCTGCCCCAAACTCCTCCCCACATTTCACTGCAGTCAGCAACTGCAAAGTTTCCTCCTTATGTACCTTTCCATCCTCCTCTCTCTCCTTCTCTTCCTCCTCCTCCTCCTTCTCCTCCTCCTCTATCTGTAACGCTACTTGTTCCTCCTCTTTCTTGTCTTCTTGGTTTATCTTGTTGGTGATGACCTCCTCAACCACAGTAGCCTCACAGTCCACTTTAGGGGTAGCCTGGGAGCCCCACCACTACAAGTGAATAAAACAACACAGTTGGTGGATAGTTGTATTGAACAGTTCGGTAACACTTTCTATGAACCCAGTACTCATAGAGCATTATAAATGCATTCATGAAGGGTTATAACACATTCACAAAGTCTTATAACTAATGGCATTAGTGTTCATAACTGTTTACAATCTAATGTCTATACTCCTAAAGTTTTATAATGTTATCTTATAAGCCTTTAAAAATTAAAGCGTCACAAAGCATTTTAATGCTTCAATTTGTTTTTATATGTCTAATTGCTCATGCCGCATAATGATGAGTTACAAGTGCTCAGTGCTTATCCTAAGTAAAGTAAGATGGGCACATAATTACTCATGAAAATTAATAAGGCACCATAACATACACTAAGTAAAGTGGTGTGTTCCCCTTGTATCAAAAGGCCAAAAAAGGTTATAATGCTTTGTGACACTTCAAGTTATAAAGAAAATATGATCAGTTATGAATTCTAATGTCAGTAGTGATAAGCCTTTATGAATGCATTATAACCCTTTATGAATACATTTATAATGCTCTATGAATACTGGGTTCATAGAAAGAGTTACCAAAAGTTTGCATGTGAAAATATGACCCTTTTCGTAAACTTGCCGCAAATCCCCCACAACTTTGGTTGGTGGTTAGTGGCAAGCTTGCTATAAGGTCATATTTTGACATGCAAATTAGTTTGAAGGAATTTTATATTTTTATAAGAGCAACTACAGATTTGAAAAAAATCTGATATTTGATATGTGATATTTGCTCCTGATGTTGATGTTGAGTTCACGTTTTCTGCTTACCTCTGGGTAATTGAAGGTCAGCATATTCTGCACATGCTTTGGATCTGGAATGTTTTGAAGAATATTATTCCTGAACCTGTTAAAGGCAAACTCAACGTATTATAACAATTAGCCTACACAAGTGTCAAAGAAGAGAACGAGAAAGATACTTGCCATTTTTGTGTTAACAGAGAAATAGTCAGGATGATAATCACAACAATTAAAGTCCATAAAATATGAATGTATGCTGTGCTTTCCAGAAGGAACGGGGAGATTGTGGGTGGAAGACTGTGGCAGGGAACTGCGAAAAACAAAGAGTCACCTGAGTCAGAATTAAATAGCATGTGGCCCCCGTGTCTTAGTTTGCCCACTTCTGGTCTATGGTTAACATATATTTGCTATATAAAGCAGCACTGTATCCTGTGGATTGAACCAGACTCAAACCGTAGCTCTATAACAGTGAAGAGAATTTAACATTTTTTGAAAAACAGTACTCACCAATTTCATCCCACTTTGCCTCACGTGTCCACTCACTCCAGCTGGACCCTCGGCACTTGTATCTCATGCGCACTTTAAAATGGTAGCTGCCTCGCGTTTTTGTCACATTTATTTTGAAATCCTTTGTTGTCTTTTTGAAAGTTTCCTATGTGCAGAGACCAGACGTGTGTCAATGTGAGAACTCTTTCATTGCAATCAATCAGTCAAACTCCAACGAGCGTCATACTTACTGTCCAGTTAGCATGGCAGCTACTCTTGAATTGCAGGTGAGTCTGGTAGCATTGTTTTACAACGCTTGGCTCAGGATTACTCCATGACAAGATTAAATCCTGGCCAGACTCGTTGATATTCAGCTTGATCTTTTCGGCATCGATAGCTGGAGAGATGTTAAGTGGGCACAGGCAGCACTTAGTAAAATTCATTCATAATGTCAGAGAGTCCTAAATGAGTCCAAAAGCCACAAGGGTATCAATTCAAATAAGCAGAAGCACTTCTGTGGTAATTGTGACTGAATTGGTTATTGAAAATGTAAAGAGAAAAAAAAGAAAAATATTTTTTTCAGAAGCTGCACCTAGTGCTTCTGTCCTCACACTGAAATACAACAACATGAACAGAAGACTGAAAGACTCAATCATAATTGACATAAACAAGGAAAACAAATATTTACAGTGGTAAGACATTGAAAGGGATTAAAAGTGCTCTTCACATAAAAAGCATTCATAACTCAGTCTTTAGGTTCATTAGGTTGTCAGCAGCAGCTTCTATGCATTTAGACATGTGGACTCATGTGCTTGTTCTAGTATCTGCATGCATTCAAAATAGAACTCTTCCATTGACTTGCAGGCACAGAGCGGAACAGTGAGAGTGGAGTGGAACACCAGGGTCATGTGCACAGTCTAATCTGTTAACGTGCATTCTAAATGAAAATGGTAGAAAACTATCCGACATCAGTGGCATCATAATAAAATAGTAGAGGTTTAGAGAGTCAAACTCCTACCATGTTTTAGCTCTACCTGTGCACTTCACAAAGGTGATTTCATTTAGGACTAAGTCTGACCATCCTTGTTAGTATTACACTAGCCTACTTGCAGATTTGGGTTGACACAGATATTTTGGGTTAAGTTGACACAGATATTTTGGGTTAAATTACCAGGGCTAGGTCATTCTAAAACAATGGATTTGCTGTCCAATAGTGACTTAGCACTTGGGTAAGAAACAACCCAATTTGGGTTATTTTCAACCCAGTAATTGTGTATGTTTCTGACAGGACAAAGCATGGAATTTGCATAGAATGTTTATTATTAGTAGTTGGCTAGATTCCTTTTCGTCATGAAACCATGACATTAAAACCATTAAAAAAATGTTCAGAAAAGTCATATGAAAGTCATAATTAGAAATAAAAAGACAAAATTATGGGATAGGCTGCACAGTAGGTATGCCTAGATAACAACAGTCTCTTCAGGTGCAGCCATTTTTCACAAGTTCCCTTTCCAGTGGCCATTTAGAGCATGCGTTCTTCATATGTCAAAATTTTGTCATTTTATATAAGAATTATGACTTTCGTATCTCATAATTTTGACTTTTTGTCTCATACTTTCGACTTTTTAACTCAAAATTATGACTTTTATCTCATGGAAGCCAATTTCTGCCAGTAAAAAAAAAAGTGGACAGAAAAATTCATAATTATGAGATAAAAAGTAAAAATTATGAGATAGAAAGTCTTGATCTTATCATTTTGATGTTCTATCTCATAATTTTGACTTTGATTTTGACTACTTTTTTATCCCATAATCACTTTTTCTGACCACTTTTTACTGGAGGAAATGGGCTTGCCACATGCAGGGCATGCCACATGGTTGGGCATGCCACATGCAGGGCCGATTCTTGCCTTTTTTTTGCTGCCCTAGGCCAGATTTGAGTTTTTGCCCCTTTTGTCTAGAAATACAAGGGAAAAACTGAAAGAAAAAAGTAATAATGTATTTTGATGCCCCCCCTGATATTTGGTGCCCTAGGCGATGTCTGGAACCGGCCCTGGCCACATGCATCAAAAAAGGTATCTGCCTACTCAAAGACAAGGAAAGATATTATAAATCATATCTGTATTTTCCAAAAAGTTGGCCAACTTATGCACACTACATAGTTGTAGGCCAACTTATGTGCACTACACAGTTAATCAAAATGCTCTATCATAGTACTACCAGACCAGGTAGACTAGGGTCTCTGTCCTCCATGAAGAGAAAGTGTCACTCCTGCTAGGTTCAGGATGGCAGTGTGGTTTCCTGTGAGGCTGCCATGTCTTCCTGCTTACTGCTCGCCCACGTTTCCCACTCTCTAAGCCCCATACTCCACTTTGCTGTGATTCAATATGCTGTAATGCTACCAAGAGGGTGGGGGGATAGGTGCCCTTTATGCCATTTTAGTTCTCTCACCACATTTTACTAGCCTGGCGAATGCCAAACTAAAATCACAAGTGATATTTAGTCTGGGGACCTACCTATTGCACTTCTCGTAGCGGAAGCATCATTTACAATTGTCCATAGCCGTTTATTGGGCGCTACGAATGTCTATCATAGCGTCTGTACATACCTCGGAGCCAATACCAGAGCCACCACGTGACGTAAAATGCAATCGAGGGCCGTACAAATCCCTTTTTGTTCTGCGATTGGATACCGAAACCAGGCGAGAAAAACAGCCATGGTCACCATGCTCCTCTGCAGAGTGAAATGAAATAAGCACGCAAAGGAGCATGGGAATTCCCAGGCTAACATTTTACACCTACAGGTGGAAACCTGTGCAAATAACAGTAATGCTGGGTGGCATTTCAAAGGCATAATTGCTGTAATGGTCTCTATTGACATTATTAATGAGTCATCACCACACTCAGTCATCAGAAGAGGTGAAATGTTAAATCAAATGAGGGTAACGACTATCCTCAGAGAAGCGTGAGGAAGGTGCTTGTTGTACCTGTCCAGCCTGAATCCAAAACAAATAAGTTAAAGGAGCTGTGTGTAAGAATTGTACTCCAAATAATCATTAAACGGCCCTGATATGTCACCCAGATATGAAGGAATCATGTTCATTTTAAACACTGATATCGCTGACAGTTGTAGTCCAGCCAGAGTATTTGAATTTGAAAAGCTAAGTTGCAGCCCACAAGTAGTGTTTATGTTGTCATTTCAAGTGGTGTTTGTGTTGTTGTCATTGTCAAGGCCTCATTATGCTTCCAAAAAATATCATGACAAGGTCAGAAAAAAAACATGGATATGTATGGGAGATGCTTTTGAGAGATGGAGACAGCTGAAAGCAACAAGATATTTTGTACATTTTGGCCTATACACAGCTCCTTTAAAGTGTGACCTAATTTTAGTGTATTATCTGCCTTGCACAAAAAATATACAAAAGCACACTATCAGTAGCAGTAAGTGAACACATTTGAAGGAAATGGACACAGATTACAATATAATAATCATATATATTATTATTATTATTATTATTATTATTATTATTATTATTATTATTATTATTATTATTATATTGTTTTGCCTTTAAGTACAATTTACATGATTAAAGTTTAAATTGGAACCATTTTTGCATTCCTTTTATGTCTTCTTCTTCAGAAAGTTTGGAAAACCAAAGCCAGTGACACAGTTTCACTAGTGACACAGCAACACAGCAATATTTCACCGTAAACCACAAAACACCTGTTTTTCTGAATATGTACTGTATTGGGAAGAAGGGTCCTTGAGTCCTTACCTGGCGGGTTAAAAGCAGCTGCTTCAGCTGTGAACCAGAGGAGTAGCAAGAGGGTCTTGGTGGTCTGAGTCGTCATGGCAGCGTTCCGCGAGGAGACAGGTACACAAAACAGCTTCTTGACGCACAGGTGGCTGCTGAGTGACTGAGAGTAACTCTGTGGAGGACACCTTTACAACCACAGTCTTTCGCTTCCTTTACGTTTCAGACCACGTGCCAAAAGTGGGCTGTGAACACTTCGGTTTAATTCTCAAGCTCAGACTTGCTCTGAGGATTAATTCACCAAGCAGGAACCACATTCCCAAGTTTTACAACTTTTTTTTTTGTTTGTTTGTGATAATGGAACCTCAGTGAATCACACACTTTTTTTTGCTAGTCAACATGCACTGACTGGTTTTAATATTGTCCTGTGTACCCATGATAAAATCAGAGGGGGACGGGGGGACGGGGTAAACCTTTGGAGGACATATAATAGGCACAGACAGCCTTATTTACATTGTCAGCAAAATATAAGTTGTAGCTTCCTCCTCCATGTCTTCTACTTGCCACAAGTTCTGCTTTGTTTACATCCATGTGAGAAGAACGTGACTCTGACATTGTAACATGATGAACTCTCGAACTTCTGCTTTAGATCGCAGAATGCTGGCACGTTGAAAAAACAAAACATGGCTATTGAAATTAGTGTTCGCAAGAAATATGTGGATAAATGGATATCTTTGCTATATAAAGATAAAATGCTAAATGTAATGTAAAATGCTAAATTGTGTGTCTTTTCAACAGAGTAGTTTGTTTTGTACAGACTGTCTGTTTGGCAATGCTCACTAAAATTTTCTGTTTTTCACGTTCAACATGTATTTAAGAGGCTTGTTTTCTATAATGTAATATATTAATATTTCCTCATTTGAGTAATAAAAATAACTAAGCTTACCATTACTCATCTTGAAACCTCCATTGATCAAATGAGATATGGGGAGACACACGCACGCACGCACACACACACACACACACACACACACACACACACACACACACACACACACACACACACACGCAGGTGTGTATCAAGACTGGCCATCAGTGATTTCTGTGAATTTCAGATGAGGCATGTACTCAGAACAAACCACAGATAGTCACAGGGGGAACATGGCATGAGAGTAAGTAGGTGTCTCTCATGAAGACACATGCAAGGGATTTATATAAATTAGGTCTATCCTCTCAGTCAACAATTACTCACTCTTTGCAATGAAGCAAGTCAATTCATGTCAGGTGTGTGTGTGTGTGTGTGTGTGTGTGTGTGTGTGTGTGTGTGTGTGTGTGTGTGTGTGTTTTAAGCCTATTAAAGTGTACTAATTCCTACTACTAGTTTCTGCATGGTTTCAGCATGATCGAAGGCATCTCAAGAAAACTCTGGTCTCGAGAGACAACACAGGGGCTGTAAACATCAAACAAACACTAGGGGCACAGGCTGTGCACCAAAATATAACAAACCAGGTTCCAGCCAATCACTGACAAAACAATTTGGGAGAAGGGTGGTAAGTTTGCAACTTCCAACCATTTTGTCAGCCACCTTGCCCACAGCTCACCAATCAAAAAGCAATACATCTGAAACGAGTAGAATGCTAAAGTGGGTTTGGGAATAATCACCTCTTCGACCAAATGCTCATGCAGACATAGAGACGGTGTTACACTTTAAGGACTGTACTAAACTCAATGGAAATATTTTGTCGAGTCATGTGACAACTTGTTGATCCAATGACAAACGCTTGTAGGCTAAAACTATGCCTTGGACCCTCTCTACTCCATATCCTTGAGCTATTGTGCACATGACTGAATGAGAATATGCCTATAGTGAAGATGGCAGATAGGGTTACTTTGCATCATTCCTATATTTACAGTAGATCTACATGCACAGGATAGACACTCCAAGTATTACTGGCCACAATATTGACAGGGGGTCACATTAGGGCAGTGGTTCTCAAACTTTTTCTGTCATTCCCCACTTTGGAAGGCAGAGAATTTTCATGCTACACCTGGAAGGCTCAATGGCACACTATACAGTATCTCTGTGAGGAATACTTTGCGAGTACAGGATTTTTGTCAATGTTAGAATTTTCATGTTACCCCTCATCACAGCAAGTAGCAAATAACACCATTGGAAAGCTCCATTTACTGTCATATCCGCATATCTGACGAATAGCTGTGAATTCGGGGGTCTTAGTGCGGCCGTTGGTCGATTGAAAAGAGATGTTTTGCGCCCCACCTGTCATGTGTCTGCGCCCCACAGTTTGAGAAACACTGCATTAGGGTAACATAGCCTAAATTCCTCATTCAGATTGCTATTTAAAAACAGGTTATCATCACCATGGTGGCATAGAATTGCCATTTTAAATTACTTCTTTTTGTCTTTATTTTAGCTATCAAGGGGTAGACTTTGACATTGTTCAATTCAGAATTAAGCAAGGATTCGAACAATACACTATTTTAGTAAATTCAACCTGCCGATCTTAAGTTTTGGATATCTCCTCATTCATTTTGATAGGGCCTGGTCTTGTTAAGCCCAAATAACTTCCCGAAGGCGTTTCCAATATGGCGGCTAAGTGAAAGGACTTTAGAAGGACTTTGGCTGTACCGTTGTTGTCAGTGAAGATCTTTAATCTAATTCAACCATTGAGGGTACACCAGAGGCATTTTTAAAGTTATTAGATTTTTTTATTGGTGAGTATGTCTATTAAAAGTGCACAGTGCATATACTGGATAGCCTGACATAGCCCGCCCATAATACTGCTGTTCATCTGTATTCATGGTCTGGAGGTTCTGTAACCTGACGTGATTATAGGGCGGGGGGGAGGGCATTCAGTTCTGGTTTGAAACAATTGGACAGCTCGTCTAATCAGCTTTGCTTATTGGCTGGTTGTCTCTTTACTGGCGTAAACCCGCCCCAGAAGACAATTCCTAATTACCAATTCCATGTGATATGGTGAGGAACAGCACTCACTTTCTGTGGATGGAAAAAGTTTTGTTAGTACATCAACCCCAGAAGAGAGAGACAGAGAGAGAGAGAGAGAGAGAGAGAGAGAGAGAGAGAAGAAGAAGAAGAAGAAGAAGAAGAAGAGCATAAGTGTAACTGTATGATACCATTTTCAGAGCTCATGGGCAGTTTGCATCAGCAAAGTGTCAGAGGCCCCCACTGAGCCCCTAGCTGAGCAAAGCTCTCTCTGTGTGTGTGTGTGTGTGTGTGTGTGTGTGTGTGTGTGTGTGTGTGTGTGTGTGTGTGTGTGTGTGTGTGTGTGCGTGCACGCGCATATGTGTGCCTAACACTAAAGCCCAACCGATCTTAGGGGAGACATAGGGGAGACATGGCAAGGCAGCGTTAAGGAGTTGGTAGAAAATAAGCCTTTGAATGTTGTTATAAGAATTCTGTCTCCACCACCAGTGAGAGACAAGGAGAGAGAGAGAGAAAGAGAGAGGGAGGGAGAAAGGGAGTGAGAAACATAGAAACAGGGAGTGAGAGAGAGAGAATGAGGGAGAGAGAGACAGGGAGAGTGCTCCATCCTCAGGGAGGTGCCTTGGAGTCTGTGGAGAAGTGAAGGTAAGACGAGGCCTGTCAGGAACAAAGACGGAAATTCCGATGATGTGTTTAGCTAAAAGGGCGCAAGAAAAGTGAATCAAAGCCGGCACAGGATCAAAGAAAACGCAACAATAAAGTCGACTGCGTTGCCATGGGACCAGCAGGAGATGCATATCATTTATAAGTTGCTCCACTGCTTCGCTCTCTGATGTTGGAGAATTGATTGCTATTGTTTGGCGCGCGCTCCGACGTGTGCATGCCGAAGGCTGCAGGGTTAAGTCAGAGAGCGCTGGCTTCCTCGTAACCGAGAGAGAAAAAGGCCTCGGTTACGGTTTGCCCTATTCACCCGTTTGGCGAATGAGTGATACGTATCAGAAAGCCGTACCCTTGAAAACAAAGTGCCATGTCGTCTGAAAAACTGCTGACATGCCACAGTTTCACAGATGATAAAGGCCGCCGCGGAGGCTTTGGCACGAACATGACTCTTGTGTGTTTACTTGTTTGTTTGTAGAAATGAACGTACAAACAGGCGAGGCAACCCAGGGAGTAAGAGGACAAAGAGGAACAAAACCGTTGCATTGAAAACACTCTTTTGTAAATGCAAAGGTTTAGTTCAGTTTAAAGAGGGACAGAGAGCCCGCCATGTTAGGTCACACTAGCGCTTGCTTGCTTAATTACGGAGGCCAAGTGATTCCTTTGATGATAAACACCTTGGAGCTGAACAACAGCATGCAGCATTTTTTTTTTTGTTTTCATCATTTGATCACAGAGCCAGACCACAGGTTCCTGCTCCTAAAGGGGAAGTTGCAGAGAATTATTATCAGGGCCTACCATCAGAGAAGAGAGAAAAAAAAACACACAAGATGTCTAGCATGGTTTTCCTTTGGCTATCTCATCGGTGCAAACATATTTTTTTCTCAAGAGATGGCAGACCGACTCTCAGGTCTCACATGACCATTATGGGCACACAACAGAGATGGCACACACTCACACTCACACCAACACACACACACACACACACACACACACACACACACACACACATACACACACACACACACACACACACACACAGACGGACATATACACCCACATAAAAAGGCACGCGTGCAAACACTCACCCATTCTGTGGTCAAAATGAGATATTTTTTGCTAAGGTTTGCTGATATGTCAGTAGATGAGATGATTTGCAAACTGACATTAGTGGAAGACTGCTTGGCCTGGTGCGGTTATGGGTGTTTAACTCGTGTCGACAAAAAACATTACAGCAAGTTCTGTCAAAGCAGTCCATAACTTTACATAAAGTCAGATAACTTTTTTTGGTCTGTGGAATTAATTTCTTAGAAATATTCAATAAAACATCTTCAGATTTGTGAAAGCGCAGTCCGTGCTTCTTAGAAAACTGTTCATGATCAGGTCATCAGAGCAGTTGTTGCAGTTTTCATATTTTAAAAAGCAATCAGATTAGATTTTTTTTTTCTTTTCTTTTTATCGTTTGGTGACTGATTCACAGAGGTCAACAACAAGATAGTCCAAACTGTCTGTCAAGTTATCATTCAACTGACAACACAATTTTCAACACTTGTTTTAAGCTAATTATCCACAAGATGAATATGTATTTTCCATTTCAGGGTTGATAATTCAATTACAAACATAAAATGCCCCAATTCAACTTCACCCTCAGGCCCCACAGACCAAGTTTACAATCAAAGAAACTGATTTTATACTGCAATCCAACAATATAATTAAAAATCACTTTCACTTTTAGACATGCAAAAACAATAGCGCCAAAACATGCCAAGGTAATTAACAACATTTATGTAGGCTATGTGCCTTGTATTTATGATGATAACAGACTGGTCTTTAGAAGTTGTACCTCGTCCCAAATAACAGCAGAGGGCTTGTAAGGACGTCCGCTCGAGGAGACTTCGGAAAGTCCCCACCTAAGAGTCTCACTCAGGGGCCTACTACTGCAAACATCCGTCTGACCACGAAACAATTTCTCTCACGGCGGAAATGTTTCTCAGCGTTTTACATCACACATTTAGTAGTACACCTACATGACTTTATTCATTTTAACAGCCCTTGTAAATAGGTCTATAGTCTAGCCTACACAGAGGCACTGCCGGGGGATGGGCTGGGGGATAAATATCCCTATATAAATAATAAATAAAGGATATTTATTTCTAAGGGCTTGGCAGTGACAGGGGTCCCTTCGAGAACATTTTAATATTATAATCAATGTTTGCTGGGCCTAAAATAATCTACTGTCATAGGGCCAAAAATGGCTAGTGGCGTCCCTTGGTCTACATGTATAGCCTTACATAATACTTAAGGAGAATGGAGAACTTTTACTTTGGCTTTGATGAATTAGGAGAGGTTGTGCATGGTCAAAGAGCTATCATGAACATGAGGCATGGTTGTGCCCTTCTTCTTTGGAAATGTTGAATATAGAAATAGCCACTCAAACACGTTTCCTCTTCCATTTTCAAGTCATTAGTGCCATCATGTGGTCACCATGATTATCACAACCATACAGAACATTTCTATTAGGCGAACCGCCTTTGTGCACATACTCTCTCTGACATGCCACTTTCATCAACTCCACTTTATATTTGAATATCTGACAAATATTCAGATACAATTTCAACAGTACCCCCCCCCCCCACACACACACACACACTCTTTAATGTAGGTGTCAGTATATTTTGTGGCAAGCATGTCTTTCAAATTTTTTTAAACATCAGAATTTTTTCAGTTCTGAAATATGATCTGAAATATGATTTTTGATGTGTTTGAACATGACTTCCCCTTCACTTCTTATAGCATAAACGTGTACATTGTTGTATGTTCAGTCCCAATTGATGCTTTTCTGCTTAACAGTGAATACAACTATTGAATTAAATAATCAAATGTTTGTCATTCCATACAAAGTCATATATGGTGAATTCCATGTAGAGGGAAACTCATTGATGCCTTCATCTTAGTTCAAAACTCAGCTGTGAATCATGCATAGTATCAACATATGGAAGTGCTCTCCAGTTTCCTGCAGAGAGCTGCAAATGGGTTTAAATCAGTCATTTTAATATCAAAGTACTTAACACGGCTCTTATAATTACTTACAGGTGGGGGTTTAAAAACGCCTGTCAAAGCCGTATTAGTATAAAAGAACTCTCTATCTTACTGACGTGTACAGTACACTGGCGGTCGTAGACAAGTGGATCGCGTTACAGAAGATTGCTCTGTATTAGGGTCATTTCAGTAAATTACATTGGCCTTTGATCTCCGTTAGCTTGATTGACTTGTCTGGGTTTCATTAAGACTTGCAGAGAGGCTCTCTTCTGTCGTTACTAGTAAACAAAAGGCCGGCACAAACAGGGTGATTAGTAAATAGTCTCCTAGTTTCGGGTGAATTCTGTTAGCCCCATGCATAACTTTAGTTCGGCTGTTAGACCAAATTCAACCCATGTACACTAAAAATGTTTGGGAAAAGAATTTGCCACTTTTCTTTTTCCAAGTTTTGAAAAACAGAAAGTTTAAGCACAACGTTACACTAACACAAGGAGTTGAGTATGCTTCCTTGCTTAAGTTTAATGCTCAAAAATGTTTATCACCATGAAATGGTTATACTCAAGCCCTCATATTCAGTAGGCTAAATGTCTGTGACTTGTTTTCTGAGGGCATGAGGAGATTAGAGGACAGTTGGACTGGGACAGCCAAACCCATGTAGAATAGCCTATGTGTGTGGGAGGGAGGATATTACAGTACTCTCTATCGTGTGTGGAGATCATGTGTAGCCTAAGGTTTCACTTACAGTCACACTTTGCGATGAAATTTTATCTGAACAAGACAACATGGGAGGGGAGGGGAGGGGAGGGAGACATGTGTGCAGGAGTTGAGGCAAAACTTCTGAATTCTCCTCCTCCTCCTGTGCGGCCGAGATATGTGCTTTATTAAATAAGTGCACAAGGACTTGATGTTTTGCCATAACACACACAGCATTCCGCAGACTCACAGCTCTGAAATTACCCTTCCATGCAGAATCTGAATTACCATGACAAGCAGTCTAAAAAATGCCCCCAGTTTGACTTGCACTCTCCTCTCTCTCTCTCTCTCTCTCTACCCCCCCTCTCTCTCTCGACTTGGGTGCACCTAATGAGAATCAGTCCGACGCCACTATAGAGCCAGATTGACAAGAAAATAAGCGAGAAAACATAACTCCCCTCATTACGGCGCAAGGGGAAACACTTCAGAGCAGATCAATCACATGAAAAATGCTGGAAATATGGAGCTCATGTCACTAGAAATCACCACACTATGGTTACCATGACAGCACACGAGTGCGTCCCCCTGTTTAAGTCCATTTGCAATCCTAGTCTGGAGAGATGTCAATTTTTCTTTTTTTTCTTTCCTTTTCGTTTTTTTTTTTTTTTTTAAAGAGGGGTTGTTGGGGTTTTGGGTGCAGATATTGAAGGGGATGGTGATGTCTGTTGTGAATTAAGGAGTCATATTCAATAGTCTTATAAGTCTGCCTGACAGAAGGAACGCACTCTCCAGCCAGCCAAACGCTCTTCACATCACACTCTACTCCAGATCCATTTTCAGCAGACTTAATGAGAGTTTCCATCTCGTCCCCTCTGTGGCCACCCTATTCGCTTCTTGTCTAAGGGCTGATACTTTGCCCTCCTGTTATTGGAGGCCTTGTGAAAGAATAACTGCTTGGAAAACAGTCTGAGAACTATTAGAAGAATGGATGGCTTGGATAGTCGTCTAGCTCCATCTAGTGGGGAAAGTCATATTCACAAGCTATTATGGTACCCTCAGGCCCACTTTTTGAATACTGGACAAAAAAAGGAAAAGTAACTGTAAGGAACAGAATGCTTCATCTTCATCTTTTTTTTTTTTACTGGTCATTAAGAGTTATGTGTAAACTGCATTCATTTTAATTCATACAGTAATTCAATTTAAAGTATTTACCAAAAAACAAACACTGATTCTATGCACTTGGACACCATTGCAGTAATTACAGTGTGAAAAAATAGCATGTCATCAAAGTAACAAAAAAGAGAGAGTCTTTTCTTACATTTTTTCTTTTTTATTATTATGGCGGGGTCGAGTTGGGAAACAAAAATAAATGCAATGCCTTCTCCATTCTCAGTGCAATCAGACAGATGAACAGACAAACAAATATTACAATAAAATTACATTGTGTTTCAAATGGCAAGTACACAAGTATATAACTGGCGGGTTTGGTCAAACGTCTGTCCTCTAGCACTAGATAAAACCTAGACCCCACACATTCTTCATTGGGAGGATGGGGGTTTGGTCAAAGCTTCATAAACTTTTAAGTGGTTACAGCTAGTCTACATACCATACTCGGTCATAGTGATGAAGATTATTATTATTATCATTATTATTCACTTTTATCCTCCTCTCCCCTTCCTTACCAAGTGGGTTGGGTTGGCATGGTAGGAGGTTCTGGGAGAGAGAGGATGGGGAAAGGGTGGGAGAGGGGTGGCGGTGTTGACGTCAGGTGGCGCTTAGACAACCTTCTTGATCTCGTCGTAGAGAACAAGCACAAAGGCTCCGCCCATGCCTCTCAGAACGTTAGACAGAGCGCCTTTGAAGAAGGCCTTGCCACCCTCATCGCGGGCGATCTTCCTCCAGCAGTCCAGAGTCCCAGTGTACATAATATCAGCTGTGGAGAGAGAGAGAAAGAACAAAGGCTTGAGCAGGGTGGGTGAATATAAAGACAGTCATTATGAGGAAATTACTCAGACAGAGAGAGAGAGAGAGTGTGTGAGTGTATGAGAGAGAGGGGAAGGCTGTGTGTGTGTGTGTGTGTGTGTGTGTGTGTGTGTGTGTGTGTGTGTGTGTGTGTGTGTGTGTGTGTGTGACAAGAGAGGGTGAGTGAGAGTGTGTCTGTCTGTTGGGGTTGGCAAGGCACAGGCCACAACTTCAAAAGACACTCATTATGAGGAGGGCTGTGGAGAGACAGAGAGCCCTCATTGAGGGAATTTGTTGAAAAAAAAGGAAAGAAAAAGAAAAAAAAAGAAAGAAAAAAAGACTTGAGTTGTGAACACCCCAGTGTGAAACACTGCTTTCAGCATGCTGTACGGTCGGGTGTGAAAGTCAAGCAACTGGTAAAAGTGTGTTAATCATAATTAACAGTACATTTTGGAGAAGTGTAATCTGAAATATTCTTTGTTCTGTCATTGTTCTGTCACCAATTTCTTCTATGTGTAGCCCACTGGATGCAGAGCATTAAGATGGGAGATGACAGAGTATGTACAGTAGTTTGATTAAGGATTTTTCAATGCATTTCAGCGCTATACCAAAAAAAAGTTAGTTTAGTTTTATGTGTGTGTGTGTGTGTGTGTGTGTGTGTGTGTGTATGTGAGTGAGTGACAAACAGGAATTAACAGAGAAAAAGGCGTGGAAGACGTGGAAGTGGATGCATCGGTACCTCCTTTGCGTCCTGACTGCATCATCATGCGACGCCTAACCGTGTCGAAGGGGTACGAGACGAGACCAGCGACTGCAGTCACACTCTGAGCGATAGCCCAGCTGACCACGATGTGAGTGTTCTTGGGATCTGGAAGCATGCCTGCACACAGAAAAGATGAGCAGCTAAATAACACATTCAAATTCTCAAGATAGATACAGTAGATAGCCTAGATGGATAGATAGACAGACAGACAGATAGAAAGACAGATAGATAGGCTACAATTGTGACCAATTACATTAATAAAAAATAAAAAATAAATTAAAAAAGTACATTTTGTATAGGGATTGACCTTGATCATAAAATATTATGTTTAAAAGAGAATTAACTTTGTTTACAGAAAAAAACTCTTCACTTTTTCTGTGGATTATTATTGACCTAATGATGAGACAGGCTGCCATGCCATGGTGTCCCACTTTAGGCCTACCTTTGGCTGTGTCATAGATGCCGAAGTAGGCTGCCCTGTAAATGATGATGCCCTGCACCGACACACTGAATCCTTGGTAAAGGCCCTTAATCCCATCCAACTTGGAAATCTTCACCAAGCAGTCACCCAGGCCGTTGAACTCCCTGGTGGCTCCGGCTTTGCCCACGTCTGCGGCCAGGCGGGTACGGGCGAAGTCGAGCGGATACACGAAACAGAGGGAGGTCGCCCCCGCAGCTCCTCCGGACGCAAGGTTACCGGCAAAATAGCGCCAGAACTGTGTGTGCTTGTCTACGCCCCCGAGGAAAACCTTCTTGTACTTATCCTTAAACGCGAAGTTAAGGGCCTGCGTAGGGAAGTAGCGGATGACATTGGCCAGGTTACCGCGCCAGAAAGACGCAAAGCCTTGCTCTTTGGGAATACGCACGATACAGTCCACAATTCCCTTGTAATGCTTGTCGGCGCTGATTTGCTTGCTGGCATGTTGAACCTATAAAAGAAGATAGAAGAGCAGTTTAGGAGCATCTCCCTTTTCCCTACGCCGTCATTTAAGTCTATCAATTATTTATCATAGCGACTACATATGACATTGACTTGACCAATGGGCCTAGGTTATAGATTAGTCCACCGGTCGTGCTGAGCTGCGCAACGCGGCTTGGTAGAATAGGCTATAATTCCAAACACATTGAAAGACTATAGTACGTTTTTGACAGGTAAGAGACTGCCACGATATGACAGGCTAGCCTACTGCTGATGATGGCAGCGGTGAGTAAGAAATGCAAGGTTGCACATGTTGAAGCTAGGTCTGTCGCAGCTCGTCGATTTGAATAATTCGGATATTCAGTCTAATCTTCGAAAAGCGTTCGCAATGTTGTGTTTGGCCATAAGCGGCAGGATTTAGTATGGCATGCATAGCCTAATCGTGGAACAAAACGTTTTCCACTGCAAGGTGGAGTCGGGAGACAAACTGCCATGCAGGATTGTGCGTCAGGCCTTTGAGTCCAGCAGCAGCGCACAGATGATGCTAACGGGATGCAGCTGGGATGCTGCACGGCGCGCAGAGGACTTCAATATGGCCTCCCAAGGAGAAATTCTGAACAGTGGCTACACCAACAGATTAATCTGCGCTAGATGAACGATGAAATGGAAAGACAAACGATGTTATATAGATATGCCTAACAAAGTCATTACGTCCTAGGCTACATAAGACATGTTGGTATCGGGCACATAATGTCCTCACCTGCAATAGCAATTTCACTCTCTCGATTGGTGCAACTGCTGTTTTTGAGACAGCAGCGGCGATTCCGCCGGCCAAAAAGTCCTTTGCAAAAGACACAGCTGCGTCAGTCATGGTGGTGGACTTTGCACTACAGTGTAGTGAGCTGAAAGAATGCAGCAGTAATGAAACTAAAACCGGCAAGGGGCAGGTGATGGAGCGTTGGGATGCAGAGGTGGTTCCGCGCAGACTCCGCTCTCATCCGACAAAATGGGAGAACACGCTTGCGAAGCATCTGTTGAACTATCGCGAGATGTGGGCAGCATAGAGGTTTCATATCATACAGGCGCAAGTCGGTAAACTACATTTGCCATAATCCTAGAGTGAAGTTTAGAAAGGGTCACATATCTGCGTTTTTTTAGTTCTCTCTTTTATTTATTTAGCATCCCCAGGATGTATTACATGAAGTACAGGTTTAAAATAGGCTGCAATTTGTAGTAGAAATCGCTCTTGTGATCATTCAATCAAGTCATGGTTCAGTGAATGTGACCTCATATCATTCTGACTGTTCGCTGCTGGGTGTTGGTCGTGGAAGCAGTGGATGGAGCTATTGCCAGACGACTCAGTCATAAACATTCTAAGCCAATTAGTGTTCTGTCATTTCACTGTTAATGGCAACATCCCTTTGTAAAATCCATAGATAAGCCTAATGTGTTTTTACACATTAAAAAAAAAAAGATTATTAGTGAGTTAAAGGGGAAAATAACTATCTCTTGACACAAAGTATAGCATCTAAAAAGTTCCCTGTGTAATGAACTCTCAGCAGGTGAAAGCCAAAAGTGCGGAGGATGTCCCTGTAGTGCTGGGCAGTCCTTTCACGACCCTCTGTCTGGACCAGCATGTTGAGGCACTGCAGATGGGCTCTGGTAGTGCTGCTCTTTGGCTTGTCCTTATCCAGCAGAGTCTCGCCAAACAGAATATGGCAGCCTGGGAGTCAAAAAAGACAAGGTGCTGTGGTCACTGTCAGAATCAGAATAAAAACAAACCTATAGTGTGTGTGTGTGTGTGTGCAGTTCAGAATTGTATACACACCTACACGTACAGTATGTGATTTGTGTGTGTCTATGTAGACCTACGTATGTTGGTGTGTGCAATTCAAAAATGTACACACACACACACTCACACTTGTGCAATGTTGGATGGTAAAACAGTAACACACTATGGAATCACTGAGAGCAAACAGAAGATCATCGCAAATATAATAAATGGTAGACCAAAATCTGGAGATTAAAACATATCCATTTTATTATTTGTTATAACAACACTTCAAAAGTGATCTTTAAATTAGTATGATTATTTACATTTTAATTACACAAAAAAAATCCTCAGGTAGTGTGGCTCAAAAAAAACAACCCAAAAGATTTATAAGAAAGATCATCATTAGTCACTGGGCTCAGAAAAAGGAAACTCATGATTTGTGCTTTTGTCAGTTTGAGGAAGGAAAATTGGAATGTCATCATTGTTGCCGTCGTCGTCGTCATGGTAATTGCAGTTGTCACCATCACTCCTTGAGGAAGAGCACGGCATCCAGGAGGTTGTGGGTGTGCTTGAGCTGGGTCTGGGTGAAGCCATGCTGGCCGAGGAGGATTGTGTATTGGGAGGCACTTCGTTGGGAGCCCTCGGTCATGCTAAGAGCCTGCAGGAAGGCACGGCTCGGCCCCCGCCGACCCTCTTCTAGAAGGATCTCACACACCAACACTCCGCTGCCTGGGGGGGTAGGGGGGGGAGGGGGTTGTGGTCCGACGGGGGAGAGGGGAGGGAAGGAGGGAGGGAGGGAAGGGGCGGCATGCACACCAAAAAATGCTTAGCAAACATTGTGTGTGTGCGTGTGTGTGTGTGTATGCGTGTGTGTGTGTGTGTGTGTGTGTGTGTGTGTGTGTGTGTGTGTGTGTGTAGTGTGTGTAGGAGTTCAGAAGGTTGAGAAAGATACAAGGAGAGAGAGGGTGTCCCCACCCAACGCTTTTCAAGTGTGTTTTGTTTGTGTCACACCACCACCCTGTGCTTAACAACCACTTTATGCAAGTGTGTGTGTGTGAGTGTGTGTGGAGAGAGAAATATTTTGTCAATCCAAAATAAGGTCACCATAAATGTTCATGAAAAACAACCAGGATCATGGCATTTAAAAAAAAAAAAAAAAAAAACTACAGTATTCCAATTAAAGTTTTTTTTTTTTTTTTCTTATGGAAGCTTTCACCAAAGTCCCAACTTCTCATCCACACCAAAGAGCAACCAAAGGCAGAAACAGCCCTAATCATTTTCAAGGAGTCATGTTGGCTGACAAGGTAATACTGTGCTTTGTACATGATTTCCAAAGAAACTGTCGGGAGAACAGAGAGCCTACATTCACCCACTAGTGAGTCTTTTAACTATCAAAGTAACTATTATAGTGCAGGTAAGTGAACAGCATTCAATGTTGCCTAGACAAATGAACAGTATACAATGTTGCTAAGCAATTTGTTAACATGTAACACGTGTGGTCTGGTAACACATTTTGTAACATTCCAGAAGTGCCTCATGATTCACAGTCTTTCCATTCTCTGAGAATGCTTACAAAAGAGCAAAGCCTGGTGTATGAAACATGACTGAAATAATTGTGGTACCGTTGCTGCTTGGATTTAAAAAAAGTTAATGTAATGACTGGGACTAATGTAATGACAACTATTGTTGATCAAGTGGGTAAAGTTAACACATGGGACAATACATACATAGAATTCTATCTAAATCAATGCATGGGACTACCAGAGGACTAACCCTTCACTGTATTCAAACTGCCTTGTGCAACCATGTAGCCTTGGGTTAGGGAAACGGCGATGGGCACCGCCCGAGGTTCCACATGCAGCGGGAGGAATTTAACTTTAGCTTAATGTAATGCAACTCTCATCATCGTCTTGGAGTTGGCCATCATTAATGAAGTATGAAAGACTGGTCAACAGCCCCACCCCTTCTGCTATGTACTGTACATGTCGCCAGGATGGAGGTCCTTCAGTGCAAGTTGAGTCCATCATTTCAGTGCATAATTTCAAACACAGACAAAACTGCAATAGCTTCATTATGTAAGAGAGCCGTTCTTTTAGATCTAGTCATGATTCGCTTTCACCATTGCAATTTTTACATGGAAAAAATGCTTTAGCATTTTATAATAGGAATATAACTCGAATACTTTGCATGGCAAAGGAAATGTTGCACAGAAACATTCTTTCTATTGATGTAAAATGAAACATAATCTAAAGTTGATGTCTTACCTGGACTACACTCCTTTGCAAGTTTGTCTAGTAGCTGATGGACTTTCTCTAGGGACCAATCATGGAGAATCCTTGCTAAAATGTACAGCTCTGCTTTGGGTAGTGGATCTTTAAAGAAATCACCTGTTGTATGGAAGTATGATGAGAAAGAAAAGGAAGATGAAGTTATTAACCTTAATGTACTTTATAAGCAACTACATTTCTGTCCTCTAGAGGGCAGTGCACACACAGATAGTGCAGAGCTCTATACGGCTCTGAGGTAATGGTTGCCATGAAACCAACACCTACTGTACTGTATGTACAAAAAAAATTAACAACTGTTACAGTAAGTGGCATCTTGTTAAACACTGCTTCATAACTCATTTTCAACACAATCAAATTAGGAATAGAATGTGATAGAAAGATTGGATTATCCTTAAGCAAAACTAAAAGTTTATTATTGGTGTGAAAGGTGAACATACAGTAAAGCTTACTAGAAAACAAGCCTGATATTTGTTAAAATTTTGTATTTCTGTTGGCTTCATATCATTTGGTAAAAATGGTATTTGGCATGTAATCTCATGAGGGGACACTGGTCTAAAATTAATTTTATTGCACAATTTTTTTGGTGATTTACAGTAATTCTTTTAGTCTTATCATATGTATCTCTGGACACAATACTCACAAAAACTTAAATGGTGGTTAAACTACTTAACATTTCAGTGGTTAACTTGGCTATTTAGAACACAGAATATTTAGAACAATAGTGTTTCATTACTTATATTGGACATTAAAGGGGACATATGTAAAATCATGTCAAACTATTGTAAAGAGAACTTTGGAAAGAATTTCACATTTTTTTCAGCGAGTGAAATGTTTTGGTCAATAATTTTTGGTTACACCATATGGACATTTTTGGAAGTATTTTTTTTTATTATTACACCAAAATGGAATAAATCAGATTTTTAAGATTGGGGTCAGATGACAATGATGTTTAGCCAATGTTTTAATATGGCTAAAGTCTAAACAACAGTGCCTACATTAATTGTCTAATATTCTTAACTTTTTTTTCCTTTTTTTCATTTTTTATCCATTTTTCCTTATACAATTATAATCTTTTTTTTGTTGTTGTTCTTTGGTTTATGTGTTTTATTCTTTGAAAAGCTGCCTATGGACCAGTGTTGCGATTTAGCACCTGTGCTAAAACACTGAAACAATGCGTCTGGACTTGTCCAATGTAACTGTGCGTTCACACCAAGAGCTACTGAAGCTGTAAAATCGCTGGGAGCCATTCACTTTCTATGGGCAAGAGCGACAAAAGCGACAAAAGCTACCAGCTGTAAAAGTTGTGTGATTTGAGCAACTAAAAAAAGCTAAAAAACGGTTAGCTTTATGCAAATTAGCTATGACCCGTTTCAGCTGTAAAATCGAAATGCTTTGATGTTAATGGGAATGACAACAGGCACGTTATGAGCGATAGAGTGATTTGGGCGAACACAGAAAATTTAGCAGCTGCTTTTTTTAAGCTACAAAAGCGATTTTGTAGCTTTAGTAGCTGTTGGTGTGAACGTACAGTAATTGATATGTCCATATTAAATAAAGTAAACTATATATTGAGAGTACTGTGTCCATTTTCAAATTTTAACTATTTAAAATGTATCTAAGTGCCAACAGAATAAACAAAGAAACTATGAAAAACGGTAGGGGCACAGGAGATACACTAGATGTGTTCCAGTTCCATTTGCTTTGAAGATGCTAATACTGTATGTGGTAGAAATGAATCTGACATTTCAAGCTGAGAACAAAATAGGCCACCACAACCATAGGTCGCACCCCCTAACAACACAGATAGAGTACAGATCGAAAGTGCAACAGAGAACAAAAACAAATATGACCGTCCTAGGTTTTTTTAATAATGCCCCTCCATCATTTTTTCATAGCCTTCTATCTCAGCTTGACCTAAGACTAGTTTTTGAAATATTATTTTTAGGCACAGCTCACCATTTATGAAATGACTGTAAGGAAAATAGTGTGGTAACACAAGTACGCACTATGCGCAATATGAAGTAAAAAAAAAAAAAAAGAAAGAAAAGAAAAAGAAACTCACCAGCGACGAATGTCACTCTGTCATTCGGCTCCTTGGGCTGGAAGCGGCCACTCATAGTGATGACTTGTTGCAAGTCAAAGACCGATATAGACATTTCTGGGTAAACCTGGGCAAACTCGTACGCCATCGCTCCAGTACATCCTGAGTATCATATGAAAACAACAACAACAACAAAAAATGTAAATACAATGGGCCTTACTTCTCAATGAGTCAATGAGTCTCCAGTCCAAGTGAAGTTGATGCAAAAACTGCACAGACTGCTGAGTCATTTCTGTACTCCCATTTGCTAAGCGATAACTATAATTCACCCGTGAGAACTTAGCTTTTTGAAAGTCAATGCACTTTGCACACCATATCAATTCTGTGCAGATGTGTGAGAGGGCAGTAATAAACAATACAATACAAAATGAAACAATAATAAAATCTTAGCTATAAAAGTTGTATAAACGTTATGTATTACATGTTAGTATCTCTTGGTTCTCTGAGCAATAGGCTGATCACAATATCAACCCTAAGCCCAGAGCTATGCACCCTCAAAGACAAGCCCCAAACTGGCATAAATCGGCTTCATGATTGGCTACTTCACGAATGATGTCATGTTAGAGATATCAGAGATATCATCACCCCAGAATTTAGCTATTCTTTATATAATACTGTACACTCAGCAAATCAACACACCCCACTTTTAAATGCCTCAGACAGGATAGAACTTTAAAAGAGATGCAGGGGGATATCTGGGCAACATAAACTTGACTTCTGTAAAATACTGCATTTGTACTTTACACTAAACTAGGAATATTGTGTACAGATTTGGAAGTATTTCTGTGTTAGTTTGTCACGTATTCTCTACTCTTTAATTAACCTTTTTGATTTACCGGTAGATTAAGATAAGATAAGATAAGATAAGCCTTTATTGTCTCTGAAGTAGAGAAATTTGTCTTGGGCATGAGAGTGAGAGACACATTAGACAGACGTACACATACACAAGCAACATGTAAACAAACAGTACATTCAGCCTGGTGCCCTCTACTAAAACTAGAGCAGTCATTTAAACTGTAAAATTCTGTAGTGATACAAAATATTACCTCCAACATCGCACGCTGTCTTAAACATGGACAGATCAAAAGCCATGGCCAAATCTCTTGCAGTCACTTTTGCGATGCTGTGCATTGCATTCATGAACCTCAATTTCACTTCTTCTTTCTTGTATAAGGCATCCTGAAGGAACATCAATAAAAACAGAACAAACAAACTCAAGGTCAGAGTGTTACAACCACACAGTCATAGGTTGGGAAATAAATTAATAGTCATTTTCCGTGCTCTTTTGGGAAACGGACATTCAATTGCAAAGCCTCATAGTATACATTTAATGAACGCACATGCATTATACTACAGTAATTTCCTGCATATAAGCCGCATTGTGTATAAGCCGCAGGACAGTGTTTTATGCAAGTTAAAAAAAACAAAACCATATTAACACCATATTAACTGCCCGTTTTAACCTCATAGCGGAAGAAATTTTACAAAATCAATGTATAAGCCGCGGCTAATAGTCGGGAAATAGTCGGTATTTACCCTTCAATACTATACATTCTTATGCTCTGTGTCTGTGTACTGTATGTGTCTGCATATGCCACACAGTCACCTGAAACAAGTCACCAGGCCTTTTCCCGAAGGCCCGCTCGTACTGATTGGATCCCTCCCTGACTGCAGACTCAAGATGGGTGAAGAGAGGCCACACCAGGTCGTTGCAATGCAGGATGTAGCCATGCAGCGAGAGCGGGCTGTCCGCTACCAGGAACCGGCTGGTCTCCTCTGTGTTACTATATGCTGGTGTGGGCCACACAATGAGGCATCAGAACAAAGAGAACAGAATACGGCAGGGTTAGAACAAGGACAAGATGGACGATCTGGATCACATACTGTAATGTACATTACAGAACCCGGCTTTGTAATGGCAACTGTGCAGCTAAATGTCACATCTATGGCACGTTCCTCTGCCCCTGTCCCAATCCCTGATTCTACTCTGGTTCAGGTTTTTGCTCCTCCATCTGCCAACCCCTCATCCTCCCCACTTTTTAATGTCCCCCTTTCATTTGACTTTGTCAGCCTTGTTTTGTACACCTGCCTCATGCTATCTCCTATTATGAGTTTATTGAAGGTCTTACATTTTGTCTTTTTTGGGTTTTGATGATGTGCGGAAGACGTCTAGACATCTTTGTTTAAGAAGACATCCTCCTGTCTGACCACTGTGGCCTTTTTTTTGTTTGCTCATTAAAATGATATCTTCATCACCTGCATCCGCTTCCTCGCGTCTTCTGACACTAAAATGGAGATAATTCTGTCTTTATCTCCATACACGAGAGGTCCAAGATGGGATCAGTGTCACATGCTCAAATTGACACTTAACAAAGATAGCTAGCTGATGTACCTTCATGAGTTCTTCTTAGTTACTTATGTTAGGGAGCCTGGGCTTTTCAGCTCAGTGGTTAGAGTGTTGGACTCTGGGTTAGTTGTAGTTGACGGAGTGGCAGGTACGAGACCCGAGTGCGGTGAGAAGAACTCCGGCTATACTAACTGTGCGTTCAGACCGAGACCTATTCAGGCGACATGGGCGACGGAAGTAATTGACTTTGTATGGAGACCGGCGATTTCGGCAACAGGTAGGTGACTTGGGCGACTTGGGCAATAAAATCAAGTTAAACTTCGGTTAACTTTATGTAATGAGCTATGCTGCGGTTGGGCGATTACCAATCAGAATGTCGATTTACTGGGGAGATGCCTGTAGAGAGGCAGGATTGAACGTTTGAAAGCTAACGTCATGGGCAAATTTGCCGTTTTGGTTGCTGTGCTCAAGCGATGTTTCTTGGGAGTCTTCGGCGACTCTTGGCAATTTATCGGTCTCGGTCTGAACGCACAGTAAGTCTTATTCTTGTTTTTAATGTATATTATTGGCCACTCTTCTTCACATGCCCATAAAGTGAGTAGTCAACCGACAGAGGACTCCGACTCAAACCCACCCCGGTGCCCCAGGACCAAAAGACATTCGTGACTTTTCTGAGGACAAAAAGGCAGGTCACTCTTAGAGCACAGTTGCTACTACATCCTGATAAGACATTACGACAGCACTTTCACAGGGGAAGGAAAAAAAAGAATTTGCTCTGATGATCTGATAATCTGCAAACTTAGTCAACAACATCTGACAATGTCACGCAAGGAGATACTGTATGCAAGCATATATGAGTATCCCTTTCTCCTGATCAGCTGGGAATTGACCCATTTTTTAATTGTTGATTATTTCAAAATAATTAACCAAAATTAAATGATGTTAATTTTATTATATAAAAATAAATCAAGTAAAAGCAACCCAAATATAGAACCACCAACATATCTAAAAACAAACAAACAAAAAAAAAAGATTTCTGAAAATGAATTAAAAGTGGCTTTTGTAGTGTTTTGGAAGCAAACGTTTTACTGACCTAGGTCTCCATCATCACGTGTCCTTCTTTCCAGCAGACCCAGAGACACTAGGGCATCCAGCAGCCGTGTCGTCCCTTCCTCAGAGGCCTTGATCCTCTCTGCCACCTCCTTCGCCGAGAGCTCTGCTGGCGATGTGCTCAACAAATCAAACACGTTCAGCTTGCATGCTGCGAATAGAGCCTGGTTAAATAGAACACACACACACACACACACACACAAACACACACACAAAACCTAGGTTCAGTTTGCTGTCACGAAAAAACCACACTTTGGTTCTCACAGTAAACACAGCCGACCCAGGGTGGAAAGTGCACCTGCAACAGCACCCTGAAGACTCTGCAAAAAAGACAGAGTGTACACTCATAGTGTGTGTGTGTGTGTGTGTGTGTGTGTGTGTGTGTGTGTGTGTGTGTGTGTGTGTGTGAGTGTGAGTGTGTGTGTGTGTGTGTATATGAGTATGAGTGTGTGTGTGTGTGTGTGTGTGTGTGTGTGTGTGTGTGTGTGTGTGTGTGTGTGAGTATGTGTGTGTGTGTGTGTGTGTGTGTGTATGAGTGTGTGTGTGTGTGTGTATGAGTGTGTGTGTGTGTGTGTGTGTGTGTGTGTGTGTGTGTGTGTGTGTGTGTGTGTGTGTGTGTGTGTGTCTTAAAATCACATGCTTTGCAGAAGCCCTGATCTCAACAACTGAAAGGTAAACCAATCAAACCGAGAAAATAACACTGTGCTTGTGGGTTTTTTGCTTCTGACACATTCACTTGTGATCCTAGCTTTGTAGCAGGCAGATAGGCACGGTTTTCTGCCTATGCCACTGCCACTTCTCACGAAACCCAGAATGGGGAACTCCACCTGAACTTTGAGAAATCAATTCCAATAAATCAAAGACAAATAACGGTAGCACTTTATAATAAGGGTCCTCTATAATTGGTTATTAAATAGATTATTAACATCAGTTAGATTAGTTAATTGAAAAGTTAGTGGTTTCAATCAATGAGATGAATAAATTCCATCAAGTTTTACCCATTTCTATTTTAGCCATAACAAACTGTAAACTAACTGTTAGCTTACTAACTTACTATGTCTGTTAATCATTGTTACGTACAGTAACTGTAGTTAAATAACTACTTACTGATGTTAATAAGCTATTTAATAACCATTTATAGAGGACCCTTATTATAAAGTGCTACCCAAATAACTACACTATTTCATATTGTGTTGTGTTAAGTACATGTTCATGTCATCTTATTGTGATGAGATGAACATGTCCCAGAGATGAGAGCGCTGACATACTGTACAGTCAGTAGAGCACAACAGGTGTTCTGAAGAAGTGAGCTGCAAAACCATGCAAGGTTGAGACTGATTATATTATATCTTGTTGCTATGGCAGCATATATTTGGGCATATTGCAACGACCCACTGATGGAAAAAAAAACCTGCAACCTCAAACTATTTTTAACTTTGAGAACTTGCATTTTTAACTTGTTTGTTTTTCACCTTCTGCTATACTCATATCAATGCAAGGCACATAGCAACATCGTGTTGCATCGTCCATAACCAACCAATTGAATTCAACTGCCTGGAGGTGAAAAAAAAGTGTGTCAGTCTGAATGCCACCTTGATGAACACAGCAAATTTTTGAGTTCCACTGAACATAGGTGTTAGGTTCATATGGTTATGGTACATAGGTGTTAGGAACATAAAGTTCTCATGGCATGATGACTAGCAAATAATGGGAATTATTTACTTGATAGAGCCACCAACACAATTGGCAACAGCCAGCACTACCAGCCATACTGTACCTTAGAAGCTTTGAACCCATCCATGATGTCCACTATTTTGTGGGGGAAGTCCTCTTGGTTACAACTGCATGCTGACTCTGACACTGCCTCAGGCCCCACAACATTCTGCTCTTGGACTCCACTGCCACTGCTGACGGCACTGATGGCGCTGATGGACACCGCATCGCTGGCAGGGGCTGTGGCACCGTTCTCCTGGTCCGCTGGCTCCAGCTCGCCATTTTCCGCGCATTTGGATAGACTGTTGACCAAGGGCCAGGACTCACCCGAGTCTTCCCGCACCATCTTATCAGTTGGGCTCTCTGGAGGGCTGTTGTAGATGGTGCCCAGTACCTTGCAGAAGTGATTGAGAGGGAAGCCCACTACGTTGAGGAAGTCCCCGTGGACGTACTCCACCAGCATCCCACCCAGAGCCTGGATGCCATAACCCCCAGCCTTGTCCCTACAGGACACAGAAAAGGACAGATCAATTTTAAGGATTCAGACGGTAAGGCAAAGTCCAGCATTCCCACACCCCAGCTACAGTGAAAGACCTCTGTTGACCTCAATTGAAATTAATGGATTTGGTGAATAAATATTTCTGTAATGACACTTTGTGTCACTTTCTGTAATGATTTTTTGTGCAGAATCTCCTCAACACTTTGATGAATGTTCACTCAGCACCAGTTTCTATAAAGGCATTAGCCTACTATATAACACATTCGTTTAGTTTGTAAAGTATATGGCCATGTCAGGAGATGTTAATAAAGGTTTCTTTTCCACAAAACACCTTGCCTGAGAACATTTTGCCAAACTCATTCATTCAAAGATTTTGTGCTCTGGTCCGGTCAAAGGCCAACTTGAATGACACGACACCAAATGAATCGCCAAATGTCGAAATAAGCTTATGGCAACTATCAGACATGCTGTCTTGCAACAGTGAAGTGACTGTTCTGTTGGTGGAAGCCACTCACTTTTGGGCCAAAAAAAGGCTAGAAACTTTAGCTTTAAAACAATGATTGTGTTGTTGGTGAAATTCAGCTGCCATGTTTAAACAAAGCCTCTATTTCACACACTACAGATTTAATGACTTTGAGTCCTCGATTAACTCTGTGCTCTCCCAGTTCTCCAAAAGTAAACATGATGAAATGGACCATGCAAAGTCCACAAGTTCAGCAAGTTCGCACACTGCTAAATGTGTGCCTATCTGACTGATAGACTGTCTGGGTTTGACAGACCCCATGGACTATGGCAGATATGACAGTGCAGAGGATGTGAATCAGAAACCAGACACTTACATTGGCTCTCCACTGTTGATATACTCCCAAAGCATGTCCTCCGACAAGTCTGCAAACTTCACCTTCGTCTCCTCATAAAAGTCAACCACATTGTAGTCCACCTCTTTGTCTTGAGGAAAGAGAGCATCACAATGCAATGCGTTTCACAACCCCAGGCATACTGTAGGTACTGAGGCGCCATTATATATTATTTACTATTGTCTATCAAAACAAATAAGGCAGGCTACAGAATAATAAACATGCACTTGACCTCTCTGTTCACCTTCTTTCTCTTGGCAGAGCACAATGGCTACTCCTGTGAAGACGCTGTGCTCTTTCCCACTCAGACTGAAAAAAAAAACCACAACAAAAACATGATCGTGAGTGAATCAACAATGTTGATGTTAATTAAAGCCTTAATGCAGCAAATTAATAAGATTTTAGAAAATAACCTGGACAACATCCTGTAAGCATCTTGCTTGTCTGATGGTTTCTCCAGGATTTGACCATCCACTGTCTGGGGACGGAAGAGAGAGGAAACAGGATGGGAGTGAATGAGGAAGGGACCAACATCATAGTATTTAAAATCACACATCCTAACTCAGCTTACCACAACAGTGTCTGCGCCGATGACAATATCAGGGGTTTTCAGGTGTTTCTGGACAAAATACAAAGTTTAAATGTTAAAGGCTAAGGTGGGATAAGTGTTTCTAAAGACACACAAGAGAAGCCACCATGAGGGGCACAAACCAAACAAAATATCAACATTTCTGAAAAAATAAACGTACATATGGCATTCGCATGGCCACTTCCAAGGCCTTCTGTCTTGCAGTCTCCACAGCATAGTCTTGAGGGGCTTTAAATAAAGTCTTGTCTAATGTCTCTTTAAACCAGGATGGCACCACTTCAAAACGCAGTCCCTGTAACGTTAACAACAATGGAGACGAACAAAAGATATTCAGAATTAAATGTAAACTACGTTTAGTAGGCTACGCGATGATCTATTCACCGTAAAGGTACAGTAGAACCCTTACCACATTTGTTAAAATCTCAAGTCTTCTGGGAGATGCACTGGCAAGAACCACAAGCTTCCCAGTCAACTTGTTGATGACTGGATTTAATACCATGGCTTATGATTCGTCTGCTGTTCTCCTACTTGAAAGAAAAGGAAAGGACATGTAAATATTAAACATAGTGGGTAAGCTATCCAAGATCATAGGGTAACATTACAATCGAGGACACAGCAGCAGCACCACCACGCGCAACAGTAGCAGCGCTGTAGTGGGATACACCTGGCGAAGTCTTTCTCACGTTATATGTCATCTAATGAGGATGTATGGTAACGCTACATTTATTAAGTTATAACAACATGGCAAAACTCTCAGCATAGTCTAATCTGCAAGACCAATCCCTGATGCTTAATTATGGGGAAATCTATGATTGACTTTTGGTAAGTTACAGTAACATTGCTTAGCTTAGCTGCAACAACTTCTGCAACCAAAAACAAACTGCTGTGACGCAGCATTGTTGGTAATTGTCATATCATTCATCTTGAAGGGTAGACTATTTGGTTATAAAGAGAAACGCTTGAATGCCATGAAGACATTTGTATGCTTTTCTTTTACCTACCTATCTTCAGGGGTCCCGATTCAAGTGACAAGTAACAAGCAATGGAGCAGGCGGAGCAAAGCAACGCATGCGCACACTTCTGAGGATGAAATGGCCATGTTCGTAGTGCACCGGCCTGCGTGACCTCAAGCGTCCACGCCAGTGTGGTGTTAAATTTGGTTTTACCACTTAATTTGTCATGGCAGTGTTATGGGCGTAATATCGAATTACCCAATGGCAGAGCAACCTCTCATTGCCTTTAAGAGCCACGAGTGCTCTGTTCATGGTAAGTTGATATCACACCAACAGATTTTCACATTTAATGTCTAGGCTATGCTACAAGACACAGAATGGACTTGATTTGGGACTCTTAAGATAGGCTATCTCTGAACCATTGATTTAATGTCAAGGTGTTTACCCTCATTTGTTTCTTTTGTTGTAAGTAGCCAAGTAACCTTGATTGTAATAATTAATGTTGTGGCCTTCATTTAATATGTTGGTACGAGTAGGCCTACTACTGTACATATCCTATTGCATTATGCGTCCATAAAATATATTTTAAGTAGGCCTATCGTGCCACTGAATTTCAACCAGGTTTGTAGAATGAATAATGCTTCTACAAATTAGTTTGTAGGCCTAGCTTTATACTGGACCACACCTCTTCTTTTAGCTGACATGCCAGGGCACAATGTCTTCTGGTATTTAGACAACATGCTACTTTGTCAGAGAAAGAAATATTGCACTCACATGAAAATAGCAGACACAAGCGAAAGCACATTGTGCCTGTGCTGTGCAAGATCGGACCCATTAATTTCTGTGAACTGGAGTATGTTAGGTCTCAAGGTGCGAAAGCTGTGAAACCACACAACCGTTGAAGACTGAGTGGTTTAATTTCCATGGAATGCAACACTGAGAAGAAAGATAGCCTTACACAACTTTTCAGTGATGGCTGTTCTAAATGGGCATAGACGGCACTAAATTTAATTATTTCCCCTCTCAAACCATCTGTCTTCTCCGTCTAAAATGTGGGCATTTGTATCCTCCTTCCTTTCAGATGTATAAACAGCTGAGCGCTGAAGTGTCCTCTGTCATGTGTCTGTGAAATGGCTGCTATATTTCTTCAGTGTACCAACCCAAACACTTCTCACTGAACTTCATAAATAACATTCTCGAACTTTGTGTCTAGTAGTTTTGCAATAGATGGTGTCTGTCAAAGACAGTATAGTACATACAGTAGCCTACAGTTACTAGCCTGACATAGCCTGCCCATAATACAAATGTTCATCCGTATTCATGGTCTGGGAACGGTCCTCTGGGGCGTGTTTACATCGGTAGAGAGTCTACCGGCCAATAAGCGAAGCTGATTAGACGAGCTGTCCAATCGTTTCAAACCAGAAGTGAATGCCCTCCCCTCCGCAGTATAATCGCGTCAGGTTAAAGAACCTCCAGACCATGAATACGGATGAACAGCAGTATTATGGTCGGGCTATGTCAGGCTATACAGTTACAGTATACTGTAAATAAGAATGTGGTGGTGGGGGGAGGGGGGGGGGCACTTCTTTTTTGTGGAATTGTAAAATATTAGCTACATTTAGGCTATCAAAGGAATCACACATTTATATCATCAGTCAAAATCTAATTGAAGAAGAAAATGTAAATCTTCAATTGGTGGCTCAACTATATGCCCTCTAATGCACATAGGCCTACTATACGTAAACATGCCTAAAATATAAAATGCCTTTGCCTAATGTCTAAAATGTCTATTATTATTAGGCTATTCTTTACAGGTGTTTATAATTATAGCTTTAGCTGCTTGCAAATTAGGCTATCTACATTGTACAAAATACTGTTGTTGTGTAGGCCTGTCTCTTTTCAAGTGCTCTGCACTTTGTGCATCAAAATTTGATGTATAGAAAAATAAATACTACTACTAGGCTACTAGCCTACTACTACTAATGTTTTTGAAAGACACTCACTAATTTGTTAATGTAATTCACAGAATGGAGAGATTTTCAAATTTATTATTCATCTGTTTTATTAAATTATAAGTAATACTGAACGTGACAAGACTTTGAAACATAATGCAAACCAAACACTAGGGCAGGGGTGTCAAACTCATTTTTGTCGAGGGCCACATGAGCAATGTGATTTCCCTCAGAGGGCCGACCTGCCAAAATTACATGTGCAACCAGAAACATGGGTGGAAAAAAAAATTCACATTTTCTCATGTTTCTGACCATCTCTAACACAGTCCTGATGCACCACTTAATTTAGTATCTCTTTCCTGTTGGTAAGCAGATCTAAGATGCACCTCATAGGGCCATATGAAATGATGTAAAGGGCCGCATCCGGCCCCCGGGCCTTATGTTTGACACCCCTGCACTAGGGGGAAAACAGTCATTGCGGAGGCATTGAGCTTTTGAGACAAATACTTGGGAATATGACTCATGCCTCCATGAACAAATGCACAAAGATATTAGGGTTCACTTAAAAAAACTTTTGCAAACTATACACTTTAAAGCTCAATAGTAAAAGTACAAACAAATAGGTGATGGGGCTTTCCAGTATACACTTTCAGTATAATCAATTCACATTCATAAGCTTCTTAAACTTCTCAGAAAATAAAGACAATATAAATACCCTATATCAAAATTCTAAAAACAAAATCTGTACCTTTGAAGTCATTGAAATAGCTCTAGAGATTGACTCCTGGCTTTGACAGCACAAAGTGACCAAAATCATTTAGACATAACCACCCTTAATAACTTCTTTACTACAAGCAGCAAACCTGGATATATGCTTTAGCCAGCAATATGCAGTTACATCTTGTTCCCAGCAATTTACCCTGTTTAAATGCTACAAAATGACACAAAAAACACTTTATTCTTAGTCTTTAAAAATTCACAGTTTGTAAAAAAAATGCCCTTCCAAACTGCTCAACGGCTTTGCCCTCAATGGCACCTTCTGGCAGCTGAAACGCACTACCTTAACCCTAACTCTAAACCTAAACCCTTCAGTCCTCAACATTACCCTGGATTGAGGGCAAAAAAAACAGCTTTTACCATTATTGTTTTGATTTTTCAATACATTCAGCTCAATATGGAAAAATGAGTGAGATTCTCCAAAACAATATGGATAGGCTACGTTGATGGAGCTCAGAGCATTAAAGGTATAATCCGGCGTGAATCAACACCTAGCCCTGCTGTTTTATACTGCTAAGCGCTACTGAAAGCTACCTCAACAATAAAATGTTGTGCATCGTAGACCGAGTTTGCGAAACGGCAGCTAACACTAACTGAATGAGGCATGTCAAAAACGAAACTTAATCGATTTGCTTTCGTTTTGAAATGCCCCATTCTGTTAATGTTAGCTTCCGTTTCGCTATCTCAGTCTGCCTTGCATGAAATACAGTGATTGAGGTGGCTAACAATAGCGCTTGGCACTACAAAACATTAGGATTACATGTTGATTCACGCCGGCTTTCTCCTTTATTAAACAAAGTTTACCTAAATATGGGTTGGTTGTGAACCTAACCAATATCCTCCCGTTCATTAGTCAGCCCCTGCACCCCTAATTTGAACCTATAGGGGCAGGTTGACTAACTTTCACTTAATTTGTATCTAGAGGGGTTTGACACCATGCTGTCAACACGCAGTATCACTGTCTCCCCATTCTGATAAGTGCTCAGGACGTCATCCTCTGGTTGTGAGCGCATGGAGTACAGGTCTTCCTTGAGGGCTATGTGGGTGTCCACGCCGCTCATAATCTGCAACTTGAGCATGTGCCGGAGCTTTCTGCGGAACTCCTTGCATGCAAAATAGAAGATGAAAGGGTCCAGGCAGCTGTTGATACAACTCAGCGAGAGTGAGAGCTTGTAGTACACGTAGAGGGATTTGTCGTAGAAGAGCCGGCTGACTGCATGTATGATCAACAGGAAGTTGTTGGGCGCAAAGCACACTATGAAGACAAAAAGCACAATGAACGCAAGCTTTATGACCTTCTCTTTCTGCTCACTCGATATGCCATCCTTGGCCAGCTTGAAGATGATGCTGACATAACAGAAGATGGTGATGATGAAGGGGAGGAGGAAGAGGAATAAGAACAGGACACCAAAGACCAACGCCCAATGGTAGATGCTCGGGAGCATGTCCATGCGGATGACATCAAAACAGGTGTCGATGTCCAGTTGTTTCACCTCGTAAAGCAGATCCGCCCTTTCTAATGGGTACAGAATTGCCAAGACCACAGCCCACATGATCAAGCACAAGAGTATGGCATACCAAGTTTTCTCCCTTATCTCCCTGAACTGCAAAGGTTTCACAATACCCATATAGCGGTCAACACTGATAGCGGTCATGGTAAGGATGGAGCAGTACATGTTTGCATAGAAGACAACAGTGAGACCGGTACACAACCCAGAGCCCAGGGTCCAGTTGTAACCTGCGATGAGATACTGGATCTGGAAGGGCAAGGCAAGGCCCAAGAGTAGGTCGGTGAGCGTCAGGTTGATCATAAAGATGATTGTGGGTGTCTTGGGCGAGGTGCGAAACACTAGCAGATATAGGGCGGTGCCATTACTGGAGAGGTTGACCACAGTGACTAGGATGTAGATTGAGGATATCAAGCTGCTGATGGTGGTGTTCTTAAAGAACTCCAGAGTCTCCTGATCTACTGTGTTTGAATTGTGTGGGGCTCCAGGAATGTTTAAATTGGTTTGATTTGTCATGGTGACAGTAGGCTCTAAAGGGAGAGAAAAAGAAAAAAAGGGAGGAGGAGGGTGGGGGTTCAGAGAGAGAGAGAGAGAGAGACAAAAGGGTTATTAATTCTTTCTACAACATGCTTGTTCACAACAAGGTCTTTGTTCACAGTTGGTGTAATGCACAGGAAAAACCTTCTCTGTTGTGCAATTGAGAATAATGATTTCCTGCCCCCAGCCTGTGCCTGAAATGATGATGAGCTATTTTCCACATCTAACTGACTGTGGAAATACAAAAAAATATTGATTGATTGATTGTCTATTTTACCTCTTATCATTTTTACCAATAACTGCAAAACTCAGGATTGGTAGTCAGGTACAAAATATGTCAGTTTACCCCTGGCCCTCTTAGTCTTGTGAGTCCTGGCAGCAGTACATGTGATAAACAGGATGTACAAGGGTGTGGGTACCAACTCTCTTTCTCACTCACTCACTCACTCACTCATTGGGTAAGCCCAAGTCTCAACATTTGTCACATTTCCCTAACTCATTTCGGTTGACAAAACAAAATCTCAGGCCATCACAAATGCAACGTTATCAACCATTCAATTTTAATTCTCAGTCTGATTAGTTACAATCAAAGAACTCAGATCTGGAAGGTGTTTTTTTTTCCGTCCTCTTAGCGCAAATAAAGATAGCCTTGCATGAACTTTGCACAGTGTGTTACAACACTGCTGAGATCTCTTTATGCAATGTGCCCAAGCATAAGACAAGCACATGATAACCTGCTTTGGCAAACCAACAACACTTTTCATTATCTTGTCAAGCTTTTATGTCATGTTTTGAAGAAAACTATACATGCAAGTCAATAAATCATAATTATCTAACAACAGTTAACTGTGCAATGGCAGTGAAGTATAGCCTGTATTCTCAACCACACAGCCCACATGCTGGGTCATCATAACCAAAGCGAAGCGCTTTTGCTGAAAATTGAACTAGACCTACAGTAATGGTACAGCTCCTGGTGTGTCACAACCTGAGGACAGGCAACCCGGGCATGGGTCTTGGACAGATACAGGGCCAGTGCTTGGACCACTCCAGCCTTAGCCCGTTTGTGGGTCATGTCTGATACATTAGCATGCAGTGTGATATACAATCTACGCCTGCCTGCCTGGCTGCACAGAGAGAACAACAAAGTGGAGACTTGTTTCTCTCTCTCCCACACACACACACACACACACACACACACACACACACACTTGCGTCATGCTGACCACACCAGCCTGTGGGCCTCACTCAGAGTATGTGAGAGTTTCAGTATATTTTAACTTAAGTTCTGTTTGATCTGAATCATGGTTGTGGTTGTACACACAGACAGTACACAAGTTTCATATAATTGAAAATAAAAATCCTGGTAATATGTTTGTGTGTGTGTGTGTGTGTGTGTATTTTAATTTTTGATTCATCGGCCAGAGTGGTCAGTAATAACCTGCTTTCGTGTCGGTACGATTGATCGAATACAAACATAAAGCTAAAAGCTAACTTGAGTTAATCAAAACCACAAACCAATTTCTGTTCTCATAGTGTCATATCATGGCTTAAGAGGGGGAAAATAAACAAACAAATATCTGCTAAATCTTTGTTTTTGGTCAGTTTACAGCTTGAATGTAACAAGTGATGTTTTGAAGATTCTGTTCTCATGAGTGTCATATCATGGCTTAAGAGGGGGAAAATAAACAAACAAATATCTGCAAAATCTTTGTTTTTGGTCAGTTTACAACTTGAATGTAACAAGTGATGTTTTGAAGATTCTGTTCTCATGAGTGTCATATCATGGCTTAAGAGGGGAAAAATAAACAAACAAATATCTGCAAAATCTTTGTTTTTGGTCAGTTTACAGCTTGAATTTAACAAGTGATATTTTGAAGATTAAAAAAATGTAAACCACTTCTATGAGTTGTTCAAAGCTACTCAATGCAAAAATAATCGCTTATTGACAAACAGCATGACAATTCCACAGATTTCCAGTGACATTCAAAAGTTGACATGAAAACATTAACAGATACATTATTGCATACAGCATGGTATAAAATGGTTGGATTATTTTGCAAAGAAAAAAACATTAAAAAAAGTATATTTTTTTGAAGCTGAAAACATTGTGTACTTACCAGACAGGGCACATGTGGGCTGACACGTGTTGTTGGCAGTTGTGGCTGTTTTGTGAAAGGTACAGTCAGGAAGCAAGTGACTTTATGCGCTCCGGTCCGTTGGAGTCTGAGGAAGTGACTGTCTTCAACGCGCGCACATCTTCTATGTACAAACTCTCAATGAAGAGACACTTACATAGGTGTCGAAATCAAGCTCTTTTCTCGCTTTTTGCTTGGCATCATCCGGAAATGCCAAGTACAGTTCTTAGTCCTGCTTCCTGTACGTGTCAATTTTGCAATGGTTTTTTCGACAAGGTTTCCTGCTCTTATCTTATACCACTATGATCTCTCACATGGACGACCGTTAGCCTTACATGTACAGTCAGTCAGTTGGTAACCATTTGCATATCTTAGGAATGAGATACTAGAAGTAACATACTGTACATGTAAAATTACTCTGCATCACACCAAATAGATGAGTCTGTTTGTCTGAGGGCGTCTGACTCTGACAGGTACTGGTGCCTACTAAAAAATCTAAAAAATATACCTGTTTCAACATATGAAACATTTACTGTTAGTTCACTCGAGAACTTACTGTTGATTACACTAATGTTTATACTGTAGGTGTCAGTTTCCTCTGAAACTACTGCTATGGCCACGTGAGAGGGCGGCACACACAGAGAGAAATCTAAATGCACGGGGACATTGCTGTGATCTGTGGCTTGGGCCTTGCAGTAACGAGAACAAGAGCGGTTGGCTTGGTGGGTCTGTGGTGAAATGGGTGTGTATACTACAACTACCCATGCGCATGGACACACACACACACACACACATGCATACTCACCTTCTTCCCTTTCACTGCTTTCTTCTCTTTGCGTGAAGCTATCAGGCGTGGTGTTACTAACCAACCACATGTTTTTGCCTACAATGCATCAGACAGTCTATCATGTGGTTGTTTCAGTGAAGGTCATTTAGCATTAGACATTTGTGCCCAGTTAAAAGTTTCGCCAAGGCGTTAGGGAAAGGAAGAGAAACACATGCCGTGGAGTCCCGAGAGGTGTTTATTTCAGGGCCTCTTGGTAACACATGATCTGAAGTTGTTTTGTTGAACTTGCCAGTCACTTATGTGAGTTCCTGTTAACCTTTATGTGACCAGCAGCAGCAGCACAGTGCTAAGCATGCTATATCAAAGCAAATCTACAGTATGTCTGATTTCATTAATCTGGTGCATAACACACTGTCACTGTACTGGAGGTGTAGATGTGCAACTGTATTACTGTACTGTATTTGCAGAAGAAGAGATATACGCCAGATCTGATACCCAAATCACACATTCCTTGAAGTTTCCATTCATTAAAAAAAAAAAATGTATCGTAATGTGAAATGTAACATTGGAAGCATCTTACAAACAATTCTGCCACTGTTGCATGATTGCCGAACTGAAACTTTTAAGAAAGTGAAATGAAGAGAGTAATTAAGAGAAGTAAAAGTATCATAGACTTATGTCATGTTTTTCTCTTTAACATGTGCTTGTGCATGAGCTTCACGAGATCTACGCAAAGGCTTCCTGTTGATAGCAAAAGTTCTGCTTTTGGGCACCACTACTCCGACATAACACGGACGTTTGGATGACAATTCAATCAAAGGTGTGTTCACAAAATAGATACATGGATAGATAGATACTGTACATACACACATAATATACACGCATGCACACACACAAACACACATAGACACACACAGAATTACCCTGTGGAATATTTAGGCCTCCACTAGCAAGAAAGGAAGTACAGTACTACACCAAAAATATAGCAAAGGAAATACAAAGTAATTATCACATGAAAATACTCAAAAACTAAACAAGGTTTGGCAAGATTAATTAAGTACAAGCTATAAGTGTAGATTTACAAGTTAGACATGCACCATAAGATAAAATTAGGCTACCTTATTGTGCAAGAAAAACTTCAACATATTACATTTCAAAACCATGGCAGATGATCAGCCAGATGATCAGTCTTGTTTTGTTTTGTTTCATGTTTTCTTTTTTTTTTTCATTTCAGATTGCACCTTAATTTCCAATTGTATTTCTGAATCCCTCTGTAAACTTAAGCTCATATGAATAGACATGGCAGAATTAAGAGTGTAATCCAGCAGGCTATGAGGCCTGTTCTGAAGATCGCTCCTATGGCTCTCTGTGTCGAGTGTTTCCTGCACTGTAGCAGCAATGTCTGGGTGGGGCTGATATGTGCAAATGTGGTAGCCAAGTGGCACCTCACTCTGTAGAGCAAACACACACACACACACACACACACACACACAGAAAGTCATGTCATGCATGATTGCTAAACATGTATGTCATGACTTCTCCCTTTCACTCAAACACACACACACACACACACACACGCATGTGCACTTTAAGAAAGGACACCTACTGTACACACAGCTCCCACTCATTCACAACATGATTCACTAACAGCGACAAACACTTCTGTGGACTGCTGGAAGATAAAGACTCAGACACAAAACAAGGTTAGGATTCTGCATAAGGACATGCCTATCAAATGTGTCATATCAAACCTCAAAAGTCCCCTCAGAGAATTTGATCAGACAGAAATTAGTTAGGCCTATGGTATACCTTTATCATACACACATACTGTATATGTATTGTGAATATTTATTATAATTCAAAGGGGACATAAAATAGATGAATGGACCATACTTTGTTCTCTGATGTTTAAATAATATTTTACTTTTTAAAAAATAAGCACATTTTTGCAAGCCCAATTAAAATCGTAGGCTGGGCATTGAAACTGACATATTAGCTAAAGGTGTTTTAGTAGGCATTTAATTTCCATAATTTCAGGATTTGAATGGGCACAACCACGCAGTTCCACTCTTACTACCACATAGTACTACAGTGTACACCATTCACATTTGACGTAAATGACACTGTAGATGCTGAGTTGATAAGCATGAGTCATATCCGATGAACATGATTAAAAACAAGAGGTCCATCTCCCCAGAACAGTCACTGTATGATCACATTCTCTGTGTTTGGATCTAATTACTAGAGACAGTTTTTGTTCCCTGTAGTCTCGAAAGATCTAGTGTGGGAAATTATGTCAAAAGTCATCTGTTCTTGTGAAAACCTGTAGAGGCACGGTGGTTTTTGACGACCTCAGAGGGGGAGAATCTTTTGTTGTCATTAAACCTCTGGCTATGAATAGAACAGAGTGAGTAGTGGTCTAAAAGAAAAAGATAGATTAAGTATGTTGTTGTATTATTTCAAAACGGGGACAAAAAGACAAAACCACATGTTGTAGTGTGACAGCGATCCAAAGTTTCATTTGATATTGTTCTCTCTTGGAGATGGATGTGGCCAGCACCACGAGAGAGACAGGAAGTTGCTTTATAGCTTACCACTGTAATTTTCCAAATATTGTCTACACCGTGTGTAGTTTAAACTACATGTTGACCTTGTTTTACTTTTAGGACATCTACCAGTAGTTCACATTTCTGGATGATAACATTGAATTTAGGTGGTGAAAAAAAGATTATTGACATACATTCATAAGGTGACTATACTTCATAACACAATTGCTTATAATTCAAAAATGACAAAATCTCTTCTAGCCTACTTCATTGAGTAGTAACTGACCATTCCATGATGGAACTTGTCAAAACGAACTACACCTGTATGCTACCCTCACGATTGTTCCGCCTCCCTGACTTTATCGGACTGACACTATCCTACTAGAACTTCAAACAACTACAACCCGTGGCTTGACTACCACATGATGTTGTGGGACAACATTTTGTAATCATGCTGGGTGAGGCTTTAGATTGCTGCCTGTGAATTATTGAGTAAGAAGAATGTGAGAATAGCGTAATAACATAGAAATTTATGTGTGATGAAGAGATAATTACAAAATAAGGACAGGGTGGTTGAGATCTTGCCAACCATGGTAGCAAACAAAATAGGCAGGGTTGAATGTGTGACAAATTTTTTACACTACTAGATACTCAAAGTGTGTCGTGAGGTGGAGGAGGCAACAGGTTGCTATTTATCTATTTAACACAAACACTACTTGTGGGCTGCAAATTATTAAATGCAAATATTCTGGCTGGAATAGGCTACAACTGTCTGTCAGTGATATCAGAGTTCAAAATGGACATGATTTCTTCATGTCTGGTGATATGCCAAGGCTATGATATATATTTGGAATACATTTCTTACATACTGCTCCTTTAAAGAGTGTGTGTGCAGGATGTGTGTGTGGGGTCCTTGATCAGGGGTGTTGTAGTGGGGGGAAAGGGGGACTAAGCTACCAGGGCCCCAACTGGTGAGAGGGCCCTTGAGGAGTCTCAAAGTATATCAGGGGGGCCTTGGTCACTGTTTGTACATAGGGCCCAGAATTTGGTGCTACGCCCGTGTCCTTGATGATGTTCTCTGCCTGGAGGGAGGGTTTTGTGGCTGCCCTAAACCAAACTGCCATGGATGAGCAGAGGATTGATTCGATGACAGTTGCATAGAAAGTACAACCTCTATTGTGCCTTTATTTATAGGATGGTGTTGATGTTGCACTTCCACTTCAGAGACTGGGAGATGATGGATGATGGATCCCACTGTGGGGTACTTCCTGAATGGAATATTCCACCTTTTCATGACAATTGGTACAAGTAATTCACCTTCTTACCTAGAGTTACATACTGTATGTGGGTTAAAGCATTTTGCTTTCAGTGCATGCATTTTCCTACTCTGGCTACTTTACATTCCAGCACCTATGCTAAGCTAATGTAAAAAAAAAAAAAAAAAAGAAGAAGAAGAAGAAGAAGCTAAAATTGGGGTTGCCAGAGTAGAAAAATGCCTGCACTGAGAGCAAAATGCTTTTACCCACGCAATTATAGGCAAGAGGGTGAATAACCAATTTTAATAAAAGCTCTAGATGTGTTGACTGCATGAGAGATGCAGACATTACACAGCTTTTACATGATTCAAATAATTAGGGTAATGATTTTGTATTTTGTTGATGATGTTGTTTGCATGATGACACCTGGTGGTTTATGATGAGTACTGCAGCAGGTTGTCATTGTCACATAAAGCTTGAGTTCTAAATGATACAGACTGCACAGAATAAGCAGACTTCGTATACTCATCACGTACAGTAACATCAAGCAGCAGTCTACTAATGGGCTATTGATATTTCACTGTGTAGTTATTTTATTTTCAGGGTAAAATGTGATTGGGCAGACTCTCGTTTCTGATGTACACCATCTGGTATTATCTGAGCTTCTGTTTTAACATGATTTCTTGTATGACCTCTCTTACCAAGCAATGCAGTAAAATGCTTTTCATACTGACTGTTTCATGTTTAGAAAATTAATTTTCATAGTCTGCCATTCCAACTGCAGGGAAGGGAGAAAGCAGTGAAGACAACCCAGTGTCGAACCTGGGTCTCCAGGATGGGTGCTAAAAATGCAACTTGACCCCAATGTTAAAGAGCCAGGTTCCTTGGTCCGACAGTCCTCCCCACATGTAATACATATTTCAAAATGGACATTAACTTTTATTGTGTGCAGATTTTTATAGCCTGACAAGCCACACTATAACATAAAATGTTTAGTCTGACTACGACTGATAGACCCTCAGGTATGATGGCTAAAATCAATCAGCGCAACTAACAAGCCGATTCAAACAATGCTACGCCTGGCCAAGCCCACCCAATGTCTCCCTGTCCAGATAGAGCATTGTGATTGGGGCGGTGGTAGCATAGTGGTTAAGGAGCCTGACTAGTGTGCTAGTATAGTTTGGAAAGTTGTGGGTTCGAATCCTGGCTGCCACCGTTGTGCCCTTGAGCAAGGCACTTAACCCTATGTTGTGCCAGGGAGATTTGCCCTGAAGTGATAGATAGTTGACAAATGTAAGTTGCCTGCTAAATGTATAAATGTAATGTAAATGCAGAGTTGTATAAAGTACTGGAGAAGAGGAGTGGAGTGGAAGTAAAAGTACCATATCAAAAAAATGACTTGAGTGGAAGTAAAAGTGTTCTTTAAACACCATACTTAAGTGGAAGTACTAAAGTATTCAAATTTTTTTGTACTTAAGTATTGCAAGTAAAAGTATTTAAAAAAATTGCTACTCAAGTACTGAAAGTAAAAGTAGAAGTACTGTGTATATTAAAGGAAGCAGTCAAAAGTTTGAATATTACTGTTTTACATTTATTTGGCTGAAATAGTCTGTTTGGCCATGGACTCTAAGTAGGGCCAGGGATGGTCACCACCATTCCCATCACTACAATCATTTGAAGTTGAAGAACTTCCATCTTTCCATCAACTTCTTCCATCTCGAAATGGAGCAGTAGACTGACCCTTGCTAATCGTTCCCAATTCACTGCATTCATTCAGTACTGCGAAAGGTCGAAGGGGAGCTTGAGGTCTCTTATACCGCTTGAATCGCCCAATAATTACAATGAAAACCTGGTGATGGTCTGGTCTGGCATTGATAGACTATCATTGGATGTGGTATGATTTGTAAAAAATTTTGGTAACGCTTTAATTTACAGCCCGTGAAGTACTGGGTAAGTACAGGTATTGAACAACGTAACAAAATAGAACTTTATGTGTAATATTGGCATAATTACAAAATAAGTGTGGGGTAGCCTGGATGCAGAAGCATAAAGGAAACCCAGGGTTGGATCAACTTGCACGCACTTTATTTTACAGCCCGCGCATCCTTCCCTTGTTGTTGTTCATGAACAGAATTATTTTCAGTCATGTTGGTTCGCTTAGACCTTCATGTGAAAATGGTATCTTGTCAAACCGCTGTCTCTGCCTATCCATGTCACACCACAAACCTGTGTGTGAGTGGGTGCGGGTGTGGTTTTGGTCCATTTCCGTTTAGAATGCACGGTAACAGGTCAGGTCATTCAGACAGCACGCCTGTTCTGCGTGGCTCCTGTCCTGACTTCCGCACCGCGAACGCGCAGTTTGTGTGTGAAACAGGCCTGAAAAGTAGGCTAAAGAATAAATACCGTAGAATGACCTAAACACCTCAAAACTATAACTACACCCTAATGTTGGATGCGCGGGCTGTAAAATAAAGTGCGTGCATGTTGATCCAACCCTTGCTTTCCTATACGCTTCTGCATTCAGGTTACCCCACATTTATATTGTGATTATGGCAATATAACACATTAAGTTCTGTTACGTGTGTTATTCCAGCAAACGTACGCTGTAAGTACTCAGTAATTTAATTTAATTTATCCCTTGATACTTTTTTGTACACCATTCTTACCTAATAATTACCCAGTACTTCACGGGCTGTAAATTAAAGCATTACCAAAATTTTTTATAAAAGTAACGAGTAACTAATCAACACATCAAAAATGTAATGGAGTAGAAGTATTAAATTCATCAAAAAAATGTAGTGAAGTAAAAGTGGAAGTAGGAGAAAAAAAGAATACTCCAGTAAAGTACAGATACTGCATTTTAGTACTTAAGTAGGCTACTTAAGTAGTTCTACTTAGTTACTATACATCTCTGTGTAAATGATTGGCTAAACGCCGTGATGTCTGAATACAAGCTAGAGAGCTGTGATTGAATAGACACCACCAATGTCTGAGTACAACCTATGGCTATGTACTTGCTGAACAAACTCAATTTGCTACCGCTAGAATTCTAGGCTAATATTTGGACTTGTATGGTTCTTCGCCTCAAGGCCTCATTTATCAACTGAATGACAAACCGACAAATAGACAACTTAAAGTTACACTAGATGTTGTATCTAAACAAGGCATCAATAATGCATCATGGCTGTTATTTGGGTGGGCTGGAATATGGCCAATATCCCCCCAAAAAATGCCTGAGGTAATAAGGATCTTCCTCTAGTACAGGCCTCAAACTAAGGCCGGGCCACATGGGCCGCTGACTATTAATCGGCCCGTGGAGCTTTCCCAAAGTAGAATAATTTATCTTTGCCAAGAGACTAGATTGGCCTAAATTATCATTTGCTGTGTCATGAAATACAAATCCCTTTTAATGCATGAACATTCCTTGAAAAAAAGCTATGGTTTACTTGCCAATTTCCGGATATCGTGCGGTTAAACCTCCCTTTAGTGAAAAACTATTGCTAAGTGGCCTTGGCAAAAAATTGCCCACCCCTGCTCTAGTACATGATGGCCTTTTGAGATGTGATGATTAATGTCTTTGGTTTACACTTGATTTTAACTGGCCACTGTCTCCTGTGTTTTGCTGGGCGGAAGATCTGATATCACCAAATAATTAAGAGTCCGGGATCAATGACAAACTTGTTGCCCTGGATGAATGGGTTAGGATTAGGGTTAGGGTTAAGGTACATTGATCCCGGGCAAACGTTTGACGTTGACCCTGGACTCTTAAATACTTGGTGATATCAGATCTTGCGTTCTGGGCAAACACTGGTTGAGCCAGTTTACTGTATATCCAAGCTGTTGCTGCACACGGTTTCCTTCTGTGATCATCTAACTTTTCATAGAAATGTGGAGTACTTGCTTACTTACTTATTTCTGGTGAGCTGAACAGAAGACGTGTTCATGCCAAGTAAACCAGGCGTCCTCATTTTTATATGCATTAAGCATTGAGACATAGTCACAATAGCAGCTTACAAGCTCTGTAAATGAAGAGATTTTCGAAAAAGTTTCAATCAAAAATTCCATTATATAGGCCTACACCTGATGTCAATGTCAGTCTTGGCCTGCATGTGTTCCCATCCAGGGATTCCAGTTAAGGTAAATTATTGATGATGTTTAAAAATGTGCTTTTACAACTTTGATAGAGGTGCCAATAATTGTGGATGGTGCTTATCTATCTCCATTTTGTATAATTTGAACCATTTGCAAATTGTCACCTGGGCAATTTACCCCACCCCCACCACATGATCTTTGAGCTTTTGTTTCTGTTCTGACTTCCTGTCTTGAGATTCTTTTGTGTCGTGTTTTATTTCGGTTTGTGGACTGCGCTATACAGGAACAGGTTTACTGATAAAGTGAAAGCTCGAAGATTGTCTAGTGATTAACTGTGTACAGCTGTAAGGCTACATTTTGACTGGAAGAAAATGGCCTCCATGTCTATTTCAGAAGAGGATTTGTCTTGTCCTGTCTGTTGTGAAATTTTCAAGGATCCTGTTCTTCTGACCTGTAGTCACAGCATCTGTAAAGGCTGCTTGGAGACATTCTGGGTATCAAAAGGGTTCAGGGAATGTCCAATCTGCAGGACGATATCCTCAGATGCAGCTCCTTCATTAAACCTGCTTCTGAAGAATCTGTGTGAGAGTTTCAAGGGCAAAAGTCTTGGAGAACCCCTCTGCAGTCTGCACCAGTCAGAATTCAAGCTCTTCTGTGAAGATGACAAACAGCTTGCGTGCTTGGTGTGTCGAGACTCCAAACTCCATAAAAACCACTGCTTCAGTCCCATCAGTGAAGCAGCACCTGAGCATAAGGTAGGATATTTGCTTGTTGCTCCATGTTTCCTTTGGAATGTCATGATTTCATTCTATATTCTTTGCAGATAACCGCCATTGTGATTCCTTTAGTGGCTGCAGTGCTTATCTTAAACCACTAGGTGGCATACCCAATTTTCCTCTACATCTGCATAATGTTTTTAAATTGTGTTTTTATGGTAAGCATTTGGCTCAATATTTATTTTACTCACTTCCTGTGGGATTTGGTCATTATAAAAATAATAAAATCACTTTAAGTACTATTATCAGATAGCTAACTGGCCATACTTTTTTTCTCTAGGAAGAACTGAAGATCAAATTAGGGCCCTTGGAGAACAAGTTGGATTCCTTTAAACATGCTAAACAAACTTGGGAGGATACTGCTCAACAAATACAAGTGATGCCGCTTTGCCAAATCATATAACCATATTATGCAGACCATTTTTTAAGGCTCCGCATTGTAAATAACTATATAACACCACCATGTGGTGATGTGTGGTGTTACAGGTCCAAGCTCAGCAAACAGAGGGGCAGATCAAGGAAGAGTTTGAGAAGCTTCATCAGTTTCTCCGAGATGAAGAGGCAGCCAGGATAGCTGCACTAAGGGAGGATGAGAAGCAGAAGAGTCAGATGATGAGGGAGAAGATTGAGAAGATGAGCAGAGAGATGTCATCTCTTGCAGACACAATCAGCACCATAAAGGAGAAAATAGTAGCTGATGACATCACATTCCTGCAGGTTGGGTGCTTATTAAGTTTAGGCAAAAAAAAAAAAAAAAAAAAAAGATTAATTCTCTTATTATCCTGGCTGTCATGGTAATTATATGGTGACTTATTTAAACCTTTTCTACAGAGCTACAAGAGCACAGTGGAAAGGTGAGTAACCACCTCTCTTGGGAAGACAAACAGAAGTCTGAAATATAAATAATAAATTATTTTAAGTCTGGAATAAAATTAATTTGAATGTTTTCTTTCCAAAATGTATCTCTGAAAATGATTTTTTAGGAAAGTATCCACAATAAAACATAATATTATTTACTGACAAATGTATTCAAATGTCTGTTTGATCTGAGCATTCTACAGTAGATAGTTATATATTCCCAAACAAACAACATTAGATAAATTAGATTAGATAAATTCATGAAATTCGGGTGGACTTTTCTGGCTGCGGACATTCTGTCACCTGTTTACGTCAATAACATGCTTGTCAGTTCAGTGAGAAAAAAAATGTTAGAAATGAGAGCCTGTACCAAACAGGTACTAACTCCTGAATGTTATTCCAGAGCCCAGTGCACATCGCAAGATCCAGAGAGGATTTCAGAAGGGGCTCTCATCAATGTGGCAAAACACCTGGACAACCTGATATTCAAAATGTGGGCCAAAATGCAAGAGATTTTTCAGTGTGACTTGAGTTGCTTTCTCCAGAGTAGCACCTTGGACAGGTCAAAGACAAAGGTAGGTAACTGCATTGCTGTAAGAACCTTACTCAATTTCTTTTCATTCATTGAGATAAAAAGGCCCAGTTGTGTCAACATAGGAATCCTGCTGACTGACACTTTTATTTACTGTATGTAATCCCATTTAGTTCTTATATATACAGTATTTCTGTGTGTCTTCAGGCAATGGCCAGAAATCTTTTGAAGAATCCATGCGGAGGGGGTAAGGAGAGCCTGTATTTGACACTCAGTATCTTTGACCTTCAATGACCATATTCAGTTGGAAGCATGTTATTTTGTTATTATATTTTGTTATACAAACAGCAGATGTGTAGATACTGTAGACAGATAGACAGACACATACATACATACACGCATACATACAGTACATGTTTTCAACAGTCATATCATGTATTCCCTTCAGAGGAAATGAAATTCTGGGAGCTCACAAAGAATGGGGGTGATAGGTGGAGAGTGGAGGACTTGCCTGAGAACCATGGAAATGTCTTCAATGTTGATGGCGTCAAGAAATACTTTGCTACATCCTTCAGGTGAGACAAAAAAGTCTTCGCTTACAGCTGTGATAGACAGAGGAAGACTAAATAGCTTGCAAGCTTGTATGACTAATTTGGTGGACAAGAGCATAAAGCTACAGGGGGAGTTCCATATATTGAAAAAAAATCCAAGACTGTCACACTTGTCACATAGGCTACCGTAAATATCTATGATGGACAACACCTATCATTTTTGTTAAGGTATAAATTGTGATGTCTCTGCCATGTCAGGGTCGAACTGACAAGGCAAGGTACCTGTAGCCTATTGAGAAGGCAATAGTCCTTGATGAGTATAGGTTATAGTTAAGTCGAAAATTACATCCCTGTTATATGGCACACTCATTTTGTCTCCCTCCTCAAAAAAAAGTCTGTGCCTAAAAAGACAGATTGTGGACCTCGTCACAGAAGGCTACTCTCCAGATGATCTTGATACACAGCCAGTTGTTACTATGGAAGACTGGTGAGACCAAACATCCTGCCCCTATGTGACATGCTACTGAATATAAACTAAGACAGCCTGGTCCATTACACAGAACTTATATTTGTATTGTATTTATTTATTTATCTGCCTGTACTGTAGGTATTGTGGACGCACAGACTGTGGTTGCACATACCAGCTGACTGTAAGTCTCCTTGATGGCAATCGGAAGGTACTGGCAACATTTAAGCCTGCTGATGTGACTCTTGACCTACGCTCTGGTGGCTCATGGAAGCAGGTACTGTACTGTGGGTCTTTCAGTGACCACTTATATTGTGACATAGCACAGAACTGCTCTCAGCAAAGTCTTGCGAATATTTTTAAGCTAAATATTCAAAATCAGTGGAATAAAAACTATATGTTTACCTTGCTATTTATTCACGTTTTTGCAATTAGTAGCCTTGAATTCTAGACGTACTAATAGGTTTGCTCAGTCGGCCAGTATGTCTAGTAGCAAGCCATATGGAATTTGATTGGATGACGCCATTGGCATCCTATGTGTTTAGGCAGGCTTCGTGGAAAACAACGTCCTTTTGAATTGGTGTTTACATCTTGGTTGTTCCTGTGGTTGTCATATAGGCTATCCTATTGCGTGCCGAAGTACAGTAGTTTGAAAGATAACAGCCTTGTTCCACCCACAATTGAGTTCGGTCTATCTCTCGTTGCCAGACTATACATTTTAATGTTACAGGATGGCTTGCCAGGCTAGTAATTAAGTGCTTTGCACTGCTAGCTGGTTTATCCAGAATACAGAACATCTTTTAATAAAAATAAATGGACATATGCTGTAGTTGTAGTAGGTGTTCGAAATATTGCCCCAACAAAATATGAAACTTCTGATGTGGATGGATATACAGATATGGATCTGCTAAATGGGAGGACAAAGAAAGTAGTAGATGTAAAGGAAAAATGTGCTTTAAAATGTCTGACCAATGCACCATAAAATGAATGTGTGACAAACACAGAACATACACAACACAACTCTTGGTTGTTTTTCTGTGCAGGTGACCCACACCTTCTGCAGGTATGGCAAAGGACTGCGCTTCGTCTCGTTTGAACACGGAGGGAAGGACACTAAGTGCTGGGCCGGATGGTATGGAGTCAGAATCACTGCCAGTGCAGTTAGAGTGGAACTCTGAAGGCCAGGGATTCTTTGGTTGTTGGTGTGGTGTGGCTACA
>JAODXP020000016.1:31967718-32029919 GCA_027497455.2 Sardinella longiceps | reverse complement strand
AATTTGCGGCAGTACACTTGCGGATGGGCAAGGGTTAGTACGGCCCTGTGGCAGTCCGCCTTTTTGCCTCTTGAAGCAAAGGGGGGCCAGTGACGGCAGGTATAAATCGTCAGTCCAAGGTAGGACGGCGTCTGTGTCAGTTCCGCCTTTCCACCCCTCGTCAATGGTGGAAGGGGGCTAGGAAGGCAGTTGTTTAAAAAAGCGTCAGGTCCACTCCTCGGGGTTAGGAGGAGGGTTAGGACGGCTCCGTAGCGCTCCACCCTTCACGCTAGAAGGTACCCTGGCAGGGGTGAAGGGGGTCAGGAGGACGAGAGGGCACGCTGATAGAATAGTACGAGGGGCAGGTTTGCGTCCGTGGGTTGAATGGTTGCGCTGTAAATAAAAGCTGAGTAGCAAATTATGCTATAACAGCTGAACTAGTAAGGTGAGTTATCCAACCATGGTGGGTATAAGCCTTGTCTGGGTTCAGTTATAATAATATAAATACACGATAATATAATAATGATATCAATTTATAATAATACAATGATTTAAAATAAAGGCTTATTCAGTATTATTATTATAAAACACACTAGTCTAATATTATATAAAATAACGAAAGAAGTTGAGTAAAAAGGATATGATACCAACCAGTAGATTAGAGTCCCAGGTTGATGTCTAAATAGTGGATATTAAAGAGTTAATAAAGGTCCAATGGGCAGGGTAAGCCCATGTGCACATAACGTTTATAAAATATGTTACCATTATTACAACTGCCTATTTTGAAGTCTCTAACTGGGCATTGACTCCATTTCTAGAAACCGGGAAAGACTGTGCACAGCAATACTTTTAAACCCCAGGGCCTTGGTCAGAATTTGTTGATTGACCAAGTGTGAAATCGGGGTACCCGGATTGAAGTGGAGCCAAAACCCACAAGTGGAAAAATTACTTGAGAACTTTGATTTTCTCTCAAACTTTGAAGCTGACAACTTTTGACCTTATTGTCACAATACTGAGTTTCTAAAATTTTTAATACAAATTGGTGCAAAATTCAAAGTTGAGTCAGTCAACACATGATATAAACTACAGTCAGTAGTGAGATCACAATCATTTAATACGATTAGTAAATTTTGGAAATAAAATTAGTGTTTTAAAAATTGTTCTTTAATAGTGACTTTGATTGAAATTGATGGAAAAATGTCAAAACAATTTTAGGGAAAAAAGGAAGAAAAGAAAGAAAAATGTCAATAGATAGGGAATGTCTAGATTTAGAACGCAAAAGTATAAACATATTGGAAGATATGGGGAATGTGGTGAAGTTCTTCATTGCTGTTATTTCATTTGTTTGTTTTGTTACATTCAGGAAAGGTAGACGCGTCTGTGATTTGATAATTTGACATCAAAACGTGGGGATTCATTGAGACAATGGGGTAACATTATAGAGTTGAGGGACAGAGAGGGAAAGATAGTAAATTATTACTAATTAAGCATCAAGTTCTGAGTCTGTCCATAGGCTGTGTGACCTCGGAGTCTGGATCCAGGCCCCATCCAAGCCCATCAGCATCATCTATACCAATGAACCTACAGCTCATGCACTGACAGCCTACGAGACTGGTGGACAAAGTGACTATCTATCAACACCCAACTCACACCTTGGAGAGAGAAGAAAGATAATGGAGCCTCAAGCATGAGGCATCCGAACAAAAAAAAAAAGGAAAAAGGAAAATCACATCGTCAGTCTGGTGGGGGCCATCCATGAAGCCCTAAACCATTTCAGCGTGGCTGCTTGGCCTCACTTTCAGACTGTAACATGGTGACATGAAGAATTGTCAATACAAGAGACAACACAAGGAACACAAGGAATACAAGCACAACTGAAAGGAAAGTCATCACACATGGGTGGTTGAGTACTCTGAAGGACATGGGCAGTCTAACAAGCAGAAGGGCCTGGGCCGGACAGAAGAGGCACACCAGCCGGACAGCGAAAGCAATAAGGTCATGACCAAAGAACATATATGCTGCTACTAACCCGCACTACACATGACAAGGGTCAGAACAATTAAGAGCATGTTCTTCAACAACACTGAGGATTGAGGCTTAAGCCAGATGTCTTAAAGGACCTGGCTCTAAATTCAAATCAATAATGATCCATGGTTCTGTTGGCCAGGCCAATTTAGAATCAGCTAAATTTGAGTTCATGGTTTTAGGATGTCATGGACACTGATCCAAAGGAAGCAACTACCCAACAGAGCTTATTCTTAAATGTTTTTGAGGAGGATGCTCATCTAGGGACATCCACACTGAAGTTTATATACACTAATGATTAGGGAAACTAAAGGACAAGTATTGTAGTAGTCAAAAATACTAAAAGTTAAATTTAACATTTAGACCAGTTAAATATAATTTTACTTAGAGTATAACTTAGTGGGCCTTAAATCAATGATTCCCCATGTTCGGTAAGACAGCGAAGACAGACTAGTGCAAAGACGACTAAATGCAAAATGCACAAGAAAAGAGATTGAAACTAATGCCATGGCTGGGAGTTTATGGGAACAATGTCATTAGTAAACGATTAGGAGAGCAAATAACTAAATGTGAGAACAGATTCTGAATGAAAGAAGTAGCCACTGTAATTGTAATCTGATTTAAAGTAAAACCACAAGTGCGGATAACTTAAGCTACTTTTTGACCAAAAAAGGATGAGGTTTAATAGGGAAAAGAAAAATTTTGATTAAATAAAAAAAGACTTTAATATCCCATGTAGGTAATAGTAAAAAAAAATATATATAACAATTGGAAAAGTGACCATAGTAAGAAAACTATATTGTATTATAGTGATTCAATATACAGTATCAAAAACTCGAGTAAAACTAGAAAAATCTAACAAGCGAATCGAACAAATATATAGCAGCTGCAAACCATAGCTGATATTTTGCAAAATGAGTAGTATTATGTCTGCAAAGATCCACAAACTAAATGGTATGATTGTGATCTCCAGTAAACCAAGATGTATAAATGTAAGTCAAAACAAAAGCAAAACACTAACTAACTAAATAAGTAAACAAAGATAGAAAGATAGAAGGACAAAAGGCAGACTTATTGGCTGTTTTCAGCACTTGGACCATCTGAGAGTAAAGTAATTTGATTGTGCTATTCAGGAGGAACTATTGGATGCAGTATTATGTTGAAAAACAGTCAAAAATTGTATGATGAGTGTGAATGCATGTGAGGCCTTTGAGTGAAAGTGCTTGAAAGAGGTGTGAGAGCATGCATGATGTGTATGAATGGAGTAATGTAGACCTACCTGGAGTAGGAGTGGCATCCAGGGGAAAATGTGGCCCACCCCATTTGTTGACAATTAACGATTGTCAAAAGGGGGAGGGATAGGACAGGACATAAAGATTTTTTAGAAGAAATTGAAGAATTTGGTGAGTTGCTAGCTTGCTCCTAAACTCACTCTGTAGAACAGAATAACTTTAATATTATCTGCCCATTTTGAATAGCAGGTGATATACTGACAAGAATACTGAACAAATTTTTAACCGACTTGGTACGTAAGTATAAAAAATTGTTGAAATGATGTCATCAGTTATGGTGGGAGTACGCACATTGATCAAATTTGTTAAGGTTTAGTTTAAGACTTAATATTTTGAATTGTAGGGCTAACCAAAAGATAGTTGAAAAGTAATAGGGAAATTTGATGCCCTGGTAATGAATAATTAAAAACAGTTATTGTAGTTATTGTAGCATGATTTTATAAGGGAATAGAAATCTAAATCAGAAAAATTATTACTTTGGATATTGTTAGCAAAGCTGACATGTGAAATTAGCGTTTTGTGTTAATCTTTCCACTGAATCATGGTATAAATTAGTTTAATATTGGTTGCTTTGGATGATAAATACATCCAAATTTGAAACACAAGCCAAATTTATTTAAAATGGTGAATAATCTAAATTGAGACTAAAATATATGTCTTTATTAAATACGGCTTGGTCTACAAATTTAAAATAAATACTTACTGTTTAGCAGTAATCTCATGCCATTCTCTGAACGCTTCGGTGTTTATGTTGCTGTATGTATTTGTTGCTGTGTTTCTTTTTGCTTTGCTTTTTCCTTCTGTTCTACTATCTCTATTAACCTGACCAGGAGTGATGCATAAGATTGCGGTGTGACGATCCAAACATCTGATGGAACTCAGCTGCACCAGTTATCAATCTGGCCCATTCTAGCCATCTTCAGCCTTCCATGATCTGACTGTCATGATGACATCAAATTGTTCGCCACCAAACCTACCACCCGACAACGGCAAGCCAAAGATCCGGGGATCACCACAACTGCAACGATACGACTGGAAGGAACTAGCTATAAACATCTAGAATCAGTGGACATTTGCATTAAGCATGAATCCTGTGCTTTATGATTGATCAGGACTGCTGAGCCAAGCCATTTGCCACAGTTCCAAATCGCAACAAGACAAACACCTAAAGGGACCTGAATCATTTGATCAGCTATACTACACATATTCTATAGCAAACTCTCTAACCCTCTACTTGGTGGTTACCTAAGAAATTACTATGAAGAGAGGAGCCGCCTGGAAAGAGAATTAATTTTTATTTTTTTGTTTGTTTGTTTTTTCTGTGTAAGGTTCTCACCGAACAATTGGGTGTAACAAAAGAGATCTTTTCCCACTTGTCAACCCAGGATGGTGGTTGAATGTAGCTATAATTTATGAGACTATGCAAGTCTCAAAGGGGGGAAATGTAGAATAATTTCAAGTATAACACCATCTAGAAATGTTATGATTTATTGTAAAGGAGTTGAAGTTTAAGTCTGACCATAGTTTCAATCATAATATTCCAAAGAGAATTTGTCAATACCAGTGTCTAACACAGATGGCACCACTGAGAAGCCAAAGGAGCTTAGGGCCATACTAATTCCAACCAGAGGTGGTGCTCTAGAGAATGGAGTATAAGTTCAACCTGTTGAATGACCGCCAGTTGACTCCAGTCTCCTCAAGGCCACTCTTTCAAGGGCCAGTTTTACTACATCAGCAGTTTTGAGGCGCCATGTTGGAGCCAGCCTCAGGTTGAACCGGAGGGAATCATTAGCATAAAAAGAGGGGTTAACGTAAATCAGTTGATAACTCATGATTACTGTCCAGCGCCCTGATTTAGGGATTTCGCTCTTGTACCTGATGGAAACCACACATAAAGGGATGTTGTTGTAAAAGTGTCACCGTAAGAACATAGATGAAATCAAGGGGGAATTACGAATGCCTAGTCAGCAGAATAGAACTGATATGTCTTTGTTTCATGTTCACAACGATATCTCACATATGTTACATGCCGCTTTGATGAAATATGTCACCGCATGTTCAGCGGAATGTTGTGCAGAAGAGCAAACTATTTGATATTGCTGTATGATGGTTCCAAAAGCAGTAGTTAGAGATTTGTGTTACCAGCATTGAAAAAAACATAAGCACCCTGCATGTATAAAAGGCAGGCACTTTCTGTGTTCGGGAGCAGAATCTTCGGATCCTTGCTCCGGTTTATGATGTTGGTTCTCTGACAGAATAAACTGTACTTTTTGCACTCGACTTTGCCCGGACTCTTATCTTTTTGGAAGAAGTTTGATTTCAACGTTTATAATGGTGTATTTTTATAACGTCGTGGGTAAGGTATTCGACTCTCATTTCTGGCCCAGAGGTCGTAAATCTGACACCACAGCGACCGTCAAATATTGTGTACCTTCTCTTCCATCTCGTACTCCACCCCAAAGATGGGGTTGGCAGAGTAAACCTTGTGCAGCGAGTTGATCTCTTTCACCGCATCTTGCAGTTTGTCCATTGGGTCAATCTTGAAGCCAAGGACATACCCTCCTGTCTGAAAAGATTCAAATATCGCAAAAAAATGTCTGGTCAATGTGATGTTGAGCAACACACATCATTCACAGGTATACAAAAATGTGGAAATTATAACCACATAAAATGTTCAGATTAAGTGGCCTGATTTTAGTAGAGCAGATAAGTGGAAAAATACTTCAGTTTGGGAAACAGGCATGAAAATTGGCACAGATGCTCACTGTGACACACTCTTTAGAAAAGTCTGAGTGTCCACGCAAAATTTCAATATGGCCGCCATTTTTTCACCATTTTTCATTATCCAATATAAAACAATAGGCCTACATCTCAATGGGGCTATTTTTTCCTTTAGTCCAATGAAAATGAAACTTTACACAGTGAAAGTATCCATGAAAAGTAGCATTTTTTGTATTGCAAGTTTTTTCTGAAAATTAATTGTAGTATGCAAATGAGCTATACTGTACCCTGATTACTAATACTAATTGTTGTATTCATGGGTAGTGAAAAGATGAAGAGGGTGGGATGTGTCTATATTGATATTATATGACACCCTGTGGGAGTATGCTTTTGGAAAATGTATACTTTAAAGGGTAGATTGGTTTCTTCTTAGTGTCTAAGGCTCAAATGCGTTGGCTATACACCAAAGTCACCTGTCCCAAATGATCTATAAATGGAAAATAAAGGGAGGAGGGGGTGGAAGCTGTCTTAATTTATGTTTTCTGAGATCCTGAGACCTGCTGTTTTCAAAACAAATATCACTTATCAAGGTTAACTATTTTTTCCTACATTCCATAGGCACTTTTGTATGAGAAATGCACCCAAATACTCATTTCCCCCCAATATAGGCATAAGCTGTAAATGGAAGGAAGGGGGTAGGATTTGAAAAAAAAAAGTTGGATGAAATCCTGAGGGTATAAGCTCTCAGAAAATATATGGTTTATGGGGTCTTACATGTTCCCCCTAAGTGCTATAAGTCTAAATGTCACCAAAAACAGCCAAATTTGCAAACACCAAATTTCTTAATTATGGGATTTATTGTAATAAGGAGGGTGGGACATGCCTCACTGCCACATCTTGCGATGTTATGTCACATACTGAGGGTGTAAGCTTTCTGAAAATATATGGGATGTATGGTGAAATTAGTTTCCACCTCATGTTTCAGAGACCAAAATGTAGATGTGTATATTTTCCTCAAAAATCCACAACCAAGCCCATTGATTTCAATGGGAAATCAACTTTGATTCCATGTATTTGCTTTGAAATTTTGAAATTTTGCGTGGACACTCGGAATTTTTTTTAAAGGAGTCTATGGAGAAGCTATGTACAAAATTTCAGAATTGTTTCCCTAACTGAAGTATTCTAGTGGAAAAATGCACTTATCTGCTGTACTATTTGTGCCGAGTGGGTTTGTTTTGTGTGTGTGTGTGTGTGTGTGTGTGTGTGTGTGTGTGTGTGTGTGTGTGAACCTGGTGACATCGTTTGGGGTACTGGTGGATTGTGAGACTGGAGTGCCTGTGTGTGTGTGTGTGTGTGTGTGTGTGTGTGTGTGTGTGTGTGTGTGTGTGTGTGTGTGTTGAGTATAATCAGTATGTTTTGGTTTTGGATTTAGGCAGTACAGTACCTGCTGTGAGCTCTCAATGACTAGGGCCAGGCCAAACTTGGAGTCTCTTATTCTGATGGAGCGCTGCAAACAAAGACACCAGGGAAAACACAATAAATCCAACACATTCAGTGTTCTGTGCAACTGATTTGACTTGACTCGGACTCCACAGACATCCAGCTATGAGATAGCCATGTGATACAAAGCAGGTACATTGCATCCAAAATCATTATGATGGCTGCATACATACTATTTGCAGGTAGGGAATGCTGACGTTGAAACTCTCGTTCATGTTTGCATGCCACACAATCCGGACATTGGTGATGAAAAATGTTCCCAGGTTGCCCTGCAAAAACACACACAAACACAAGTCAGCCCACTAAGAAATCTGTGTTGAGTCTTAATGCTTTGGCTTTAGCATTGATAGGAAACAACCAAAAAGCCAGACATTGAAAAAAGACAAGGAGGAGAAGGGGGCTGTAGGAGCGGATTTAAAGGAAAATTAAATCTCTTGCAATCTTAGTAACTGTGCAATAGTGTGACAACCAAGACTGTCATGGAAGTTAGCAGCTAACTATTCCAATCACAGACTTGAGAGGTGTGCTAATTGTCTATTGCCCCATAGCCTACCTGGTCACTTGATAAATTCCACACGCCGTTGATCTTGTCATAGACTTGCTCTCGAGGAAGCAGCCTCAGCTGCTTGTTCTGAATCAGAGCGCCTCTCAGCTTCAGATCCCGGTACATTTTGGACGTTTCATAGGCCCTGTCAGTGAATAGACAATTGCATATTAGATCACGGCAACTCAACTCTTGTACTTGGAAAAAAAGGGATTTATACCATATCTATTAAACAGAGGTTAAATAAAGCCAGTTTACTACCAGTAATAATCAACAGGTGTTGTTATCACATGTAGACATGTGAGGATTTCCTACTATGTACAACAGCTTTCACATTTTAGATGGTGCATTACACAGAACTTTCAAGGCTTGGAGAAATGCATAATTTAATATGGTTTGTTTGGTTTGAAACTAGTATACGTTTCCGGCACTCCTGGAGTTTGATTTGATGAGAAAAAAGACTTAAAGACACCACAGATATGAAAAGCTGGTTATGACATTATAACTCACCTGTGTACAGCAATGACTGATGTGAACAGTCTTGGACTGCCTGGTACCACATTGGTGAAAATGAATTCAAATCTGGTGTTGTTGGACTTGGTCAGTATGTACAGAGCTTCTGTTTGCCCTCTTAATTTCTGTGTGTTTGGGTGAGAGAGAGAGAGAGAGAGGTTGGTAGAGACATAAATATAACACGGAAAAACAGTGTGGATAATCATGTGATGACAGATCAAAGTTTGACATACTGAATTGGCTGTTCTAGTTGTGATGTTGATGATAGTATTGTATCCAACAGCTGTAGAACAGAGAATAGCGTCAAGGAGATATGTTATCTCTTGGTTAACGTAACTGTGCATCATCAGAGACGGATGATCAAACCATCATAATCATAATTCAGTATCTTTGGTTACATCAAGCGAGTTACAGCTGAGGTCCTCATATAGCTACTTACAAAGGTTGACTCTTGGTAGAGCCAGCGAATGCCAGATGATTCTTAGGTTGGTCACCAAAAGTCTCCCTAAAAGATAATTTTCCAGTTAGCAGCGAATAACGTCAACCGAGGTGTCGATATGGTGTTGCTGATTTCACTTAACGTTAACGTTACCTCGGTCACCATTGTTTCCCTTCGTGTCCTCAATAGAATCAAGACAGTCAATAAGAACTTCTCCTGGTCTCGTTTTCATTTGCCTGGGAATAGTTTGCATTAGATTTAGAAAGATGCATCAACAATGAAATCCTTTGACGTATTTAAATATTGCTAAAGCCCAAGAACTCACTGTGCAGTGATGTCGAATCTAACATCTCGGTCTTCCCATAGGACATCCAAAACAGACGCCATAATCAGTCCGTTTGAATATGTGCTAGTTTAAGCAAAAGTAGGTTAACGCTATTCCCAATCTGTCCCACTGTAAAGATAATTTCTTAGAATAACTAAAATACAAGTAGTCCTACATGCGACGTTAGCATCCTGTTAGCTAATTCTAGCAAGATAATTCGGCGTCTCTGCGTCACCTCGGCAACATTCCTTCTACAGTGAGCGTCGAGGGACAAATAAGCTTAGACAGCTTTCTAGGGTATGACCACATAACAGCCCCTCTATTCCATGATCTTTGCTCTAACTCTGTCATGCATGATTTCTTTATTCTTTTCATTAGTGAATGAATCATTTTTTGTGTATTTCTTTATTAGTTTAAAAAGTAAAAGGTATGTAAACTATTGCTAATACAGGTCTGCCTATGTTGTATGCCTGGGTAGATGTGGGATCATTTAGGCCTATCATAAATAACCAAAAATCTTGTCAAAGATCTTTCGGCTCCGTTTGAATCCTCTCTGATCTTGTGTTTGACACCATGGACAGATGCTTTTGTTCAAACTGTCCATCTTCTAAACAATATTTTTTCCCCTTTATGTGAAAAATTCAGTTTTTCATGAGGACCATATTTTATAATGCTCCTCTTCTCACATTTTCCCCCTCTGAAATTTGCACTAGTTGTAGGCCTAAGTGTGTTAGACCTACTGTGAACAACATACACACAGGCTAATACTAGGCCATGTTATCTCCTGCATCGTCCATTTTCTTCTCTTAACCAAAATACAGAGATTCAAAGATAAACCCAGAGCATGCACTATAATAACATGTTTCACTGCAAACAAGCATCACTGAGGGAGTTAGGCTATAGTGACTGTGAGTCTCAGAATGGCAGTTGGAAGACTGGTCCTGTTGTTGTCCATCCTCATCAGATTTGCTAACTCTCACAAATGCGCTGATTCTTTAGTGACTGCATTGGAAATGGAGACTGCTGAGTTCTGCCCAGCATCGCTGTTGAATTCTGATTACTATGTGCTGTACAGGGTTTCTACTGATGGAGACCTGCTGCTGTTCAACACCTCTAAGTCTGATGGATCCTATTCAAAGGAGCACCGTGTCTTATTTCATTCAGGACATTTTAAACTTCGATCAGCCAGTGTTTTTGACAGCGGAGAGTACCGAATTGATGGCTGGTCCGGTGGGAAGATCAGAGATCATAAGAATTACTCGCTCATCGTCTGTTCTGCAGAAGAGACATTTGTTCAGTCAAAGTTTGGCGGGAGTGTTCAACTGTGTGGATCCGACTCAGGTAAACTGGAGCCAGTACAAATACAGCTGTACAGATTTGGAGGATGTGGCCTCTGTGGCCCAATAAGCCTGGTTTTGGACATGAACTTGCCTATGGAGAAAATCCCAGAAGATCTGAAGGGTAGACTACATGTTGATCTTAATAATTCATCAGTTATCCTCCATGGTATAAAAGAAGAGGATTTATGCCATAACTATAAATGTGTGATTTGGCGTCGAGGTCAGTGCCAAAACCTCAGGCACACGTTAGTAGAGCGGCGTCTGATTAACCTGTACCCAAGATCTGGAGAACAACAGACTCTCTTCTGTAATGTCACAGATGTGTCACCACGTCATGGGGTGCACTGGGAAACTCCCAGCGGAATAGTCACTGTTTCATCTGAGGTGGACACCTTTCAGGTTCCTGACGATGAGGTTCAGCAGGACAAGATGTACATGCTAAACGGCAGCCTGGCGGGAGACTACTCCCTCATCATCCCCTCTGTTGAGTACAAACAAGGTGGTTCTTACAGATGTTTTCACCAGAAAGAGCTACTGCAGTATGATCTTCTAATTTGCCTTAACATTTTCAACAAAACTGCCACATTTTCCAAAGATGACGTTGTTAATCTAGAGTGCTTGCCGCATATCAAGGACAGGGTCCAGTGGTTCCGTAGGAAAAATGCCCATCCAGAAGAGTTGATTCTGGACTCTCTTAACAAAACTGCACTTCCACCTGAGGATCTAAGAGACAGAGTCAACACATTTGAATCTCAATTCTCTCTGGTCATTTCCAACTCCACGACTACAGACCGTGGAGTGTACATATGCAGAATGACGTCTCCAAACCTTTGCCTTGAGAAAACCTTCCACCTGTGTTACAGCACTGAGTCTTCCTTCTACGTCGTCTATGCCTGTCTGATGTCCTGTGGGCTGCTGGCCATGGTCTCTGCTGTGATCTTGGTGAATCTAAGGAACAGAAGAAGGGCCCAGGCCTCCCTTGCAGGAGACACTGAGGAGGAACACTGAGAGTCCAGGACATCAGCGAGGAGAAGATAGAGCCTTTCGTGATTACTGTCAGACATCTGCCCATATAGTAAAAAACTTGACATAAACGAAGAATTGAGGGTCTCCTGTTTTCTTTTAAATAATACTTCAATGGGGCCTATAGATGATATTTGTGATCAACAAGATAAATCTAGAGATTGAGAGGTATATTACCTGTTTTTTGAATAAAAAGTGGTATATTTAGCCCATCTCTTTGACGTGTTTATGATTTAATGTGTAATTTAAAGGCCCATGTTTTATTTAGTTTTTTGAGTGTATTCATGGAGGAAGGCCCGAGACCTTTGGGTACGCCATCTATACACCTGGCTGTGATTGGGGTTGGGGTGATTAGACCACTGCGCTGTGGTCCATGTTTCTCAAGATGCAGTAGACTAAGCATCAAAATGTTTGTCGCTTTTTTGATAGAGTTTTTGATCTGTTTTGTTTGTGTTTTTATAGTGGAGAACTCAATTTACTTCATTTTTGGTAATAGGAGATTCTTAGTTGTTTGAAATATGTCTCATGTCTTTTTTGTCACAATAGTTCTACAATATAAATATAGTTTTGTAGTTGGTGGTGCTTTGGTTGAAATTTTGAATAGTTTTTCAATAGTACAAATAGCATGTATGTTTTTAATTAAAAAATAATGTATGCACTTGTTTTTTGCCATGTATAAATTGCTTTTTATTTCTGTGGTCATGAGGATTGTGAAACTGTGCAGATCATCACCTGGCCTAACATATTAAAAGAAAGTTCACAGTAATGTGGCAAAGTCCACTCTTGAAATTGTCTGCTTTTGATGAGTCTATGAGGCGTATTCAGGAAGCTTTGTGAACAGCTTTCTCACAGATTATATTCACAGATATTATTTCTCACATAGATGAGCCAAGGAGTCAATTTCCTGTGCACACACACACACACACACACACACACACACACACACACACACACACACACACACACACACACACACACACACACACACACACACACACACTTAACTCTTACCCCAGAGTAAGTAGCATATGGGCTTGTACAGTAATTTATCCTGCACAGCTCAAGGGCTAAGAACCTGAAGGGTGTAAGAAATGTCAAAATTATATCATCTGAAAGCTCTATCCACTGATATTAGAGAGATTTTAACATAACTTTTAGAGGTATTAAACAAAAAAGATTTTAACTATGAGCATACAGCAGCCAGTTAACCTAGCTGCATTTTGACTAAAATATATACTGTATTATTATTCAGTAAAAGACAACTTTGGTCAATTTCATCAAGAGCTTTATCACTCAAGCTACAAGACACTTGCCAGTCCTGAGGACACAGAAATTTTTGGTCCAACTCATAGAGGGGGGAGTTAGGATGATTCTAAGGGCCCAGGACAGGCAGGGGGGCCCAGATAAAATTTTAATATTAAAATCAATATTTGAGGGGCTCAAAACATTTTTTTGTCATAGGGCCCAAAATGTCTAGCAGCGCCCCTGAACACAGCACTGTAGTGTGTATAACTGCAATGGCTTAAAAATGAGTTAAAACAGTGTCTTTATGCAAGCAGCCACATATAGTTTGTGACTATTCTCTATGTGTGAACCGCCCTGGTTACAAAATGTGCTTGATACAAATCATGTAAAAAAGTTTCCCATGTGAGAGTCTCATTGATACACTTCCTTAAAGGGTTGATGAGATGAGGAGATATTATTGACATTATTAAGGTGAGGGACTGAAAGGTTGTTTTATTTGACGCCTTTGAGCACCCAGAGAACAGCAGTAGTGAGAGTGAAAAAATATCACAATGGATGTGGGAAGACTGGACGCGTTTTTGCTACTGCTCCTGACCAGTGGTATGAACTGTCTTCAGGATCCTGACCCAGTGGTCTCAAACATAGGTGGAACTGCTACGTTCCCTTTATGGTATTTGCCGCCTGTTGAATACTTCGAGCTGCACAGGGTTTCTGCAGATGGAGACATGCCTGATGATGGATCATTTCCAAAGACACTTCGTGTTACGGATAACAAGATGTCCCTTAATTTTTATCTTTACAACATCAAACCGTCTGATAGTGGGGAGTACAGGGTGTATGGCTGGTTGGGTGGAAACATCACAGTTGAGAGGAATTACTCTCTGACTGTCTGCTCTACAGGAGAGTTTCCAGTACTTTCTGCTCCACTTGGTGGTAGTGCAGATCTATGTGGATCCAATTCACTGGCAGTTCAGACAGAAGCTATCCAACTGTACAGGCGAGCGAGTGACTGTTTAACAGGGTATATAGGAAAGGATGCCCCCAAACACCTGATTTTAGACACAAAATCATCAATGCTGGGACTCCCTGAAGACCTGACGGGTCGACTACATGTTGACCTTAACAGTTCTTCCGTCATCCTCGAGGGTGTAAAAGAAGATGAATTCTGTCATTATTACGAGTGTCTGGTATGGCGTGAAGATCAGTGCCAAAATGTCGTGGGGGCAACAATATTTTACCCAGTAATACCATACATGCACTACCACAGCTTTGGCGAACAGCTGACCCTCCCCTGTAATGTCACAGACTCGTCTCCACATCAAATCTACTGGAAATTTGCATACCCTTGGCAAACCCTTCATGGTAATGTCACTGTCCTCAATGAGACTGAGCGTCAGGAGGAGGACATGTACATGCTAAACGGCAGCCTGTCAGGTGACTACTCTCTCATCATCCCCTCGTTTAAATATGACTATGGAGAATACATCTGTGTCTGTTCTCGTCATGGCGACAGAATATTGTTTTCATATATCATTTGGGATTGCCCTGCTTTGCATCTGACTGACATCTTTTCAAACAATGTAACACTTGACATAGAATGCGCTGGTGAGGGTGCAATTAAATGGTATCGCAAAAAAATGGCAGATGCAGCCGTGCTGATTCTGGACTCCGAGGACAACACTGTGCTTTTACCTGAAGATCTAATAGGCAGAGTTAACACCTCACATCTGGCCACTCTGATCATATCCTACCCCACAGCGGAAGACAGTGGAGTGTATATATGCAGGAGGGATCAGAGTATGGGTGCCTGTAGTGAGACTATCACGCATATACATTATAAGGATCCCTATGGCATTGACTCCCCTTTCTACAAGGCCTATGCCTGTCTGATATGCTGTGGGCTGCTGGCGATGGTCTCTGCTGTGATCTTGGTGTATCTGAGGACCAGCAGAAAGGGCCCAGGCCTCTCAGGAGACACTGAGATTCCAGGACAGCAGCCGAGCGGGGGACATGGAGCCTGGTGACTTGGAAGAGCTGAATAGTCAGCCTTTAGATACCTGTTCATGTGGTAACTAACTTGTTACGCTTAATAAACAACTTTTAGTAGCAATAGTATTGTTAGTATGTTATGCATAAACAACCTTTTGTGTGTCATGTTGTGGGGATATTTTGGGAATTCTTTTTTTACCAGTCTGACTTTTTTGTTTGTTTGTTTTTACCTCCGCCTGAGTCGGTTTGTGTGTTTCTGTCTGTGTACAAAATAGCTAAATAAAATTTAAAAATCGAACTCCTTGTGGCTTTTCTCTAACATTGACATTATTACAAATCTGTCATCAAAAAGATTACCTTAAATTAACTGGTTTGTAAATGAAACGTTTGAAAAAAGCAGTCAGAGAAAAAATGCAATAGGGTGTTACTGCAATGCTATTTTATTTTATCTTATCAGTTTTTTAAAGGAAATCCTGTTTTGTCAAAAGGTTCCCCACATTCTGGAAAAAGACATACAATATCAGATACACAATACCAGACATTCAGTCTGTTCAACCCTGTAATATATATTTGAAAAGAATACCATGTGCAAAAATGACATCTAAGGCATGTGACACAAAGGTAAATTTTACAGCTTCTACTGCGTTGTAGAAATCAATTTAATAAAATAAAATCAATCAGTCTTCATATATTTTAATCCAGCAAAAAGAAAAGAGATAAATTTAGAAAGTATTTGAGTGATAATAATTATTATGATAAAAAAAATGTTCTTTTTGGCTCACAGAAGACGTTTCGTCCAAAAGGTGAAGTATACACATAATACAAGAGCTACTGTGACTGGATGACTCTGGGTGTTCACTCTAGGGCTATGGTTGAGAGGGAGTTACATGCGTAATACTACAGAAAATCCTGTAATCAAAACAGATACATAATATAGTTCATTCATTTCACACACACACTTTCCCACCCTCTCACAATCATTCTCTCAATGCACACAGCATACAGTGTGTGTGTGTGTGTGTGTTTGTACATAAAGGTGCGCATGTCCCCCAAAAATAATATTCTTAAATAAAGTGGCACAGATATATCCATATCTTTAATTTTTGTAAATCTTTTTTTTTTTTTTTTTTTTACCTCCAAATATCAATATTTTCTCTGTGATAAAGCCAAAAGACATTCTTTACAAAGTCTACAATCTAAGGGACTCAATTGCAAATCACTACAAAAGGCCTGTAATAAATTCAACTGCACCTCTGTGTGAGAACAGCAAACGGACACATTTTAAACATGTGCCACCTCTACAAGCTGCTCTGCCACTAAGATACGGTATTACTGTGTATGGAATCTAAATCTGCCGTAAGCCTAAGTCATTGTAGCGCAGACATCAGTAGCACCCTCTAGTGGTACTTCACTACCAAGCCAACTACCCATCTGCAAGAGTGTCACCATTGTACTATATGCAAACAAGTCAGTGGCAAATCAAACAAACACACAAAACAAAAAAAACACACAAACAATTAAAGAAACATCAGGAATCAGGCAACAACGGACGAGGAGGGTTTCCCGCCAAGGAGTTGCTAAGAGCGTTGTTAGTCCTTCACTACTTGCGCCCAGCGTCCTCTCCACTCCTCTACTCCTGTCGGCTTACTCGTCACCGCTCTTCTCCGAGCCCGTCCCCAGGGATATGTCGTAGCAACGGTCGCCGCAGTGTGACTCGGGCGACTGGGCGGTGCAGTCGAAGGCCTTGCCGGCGGAACCCAAGCGCTTGCGGTTGCGTGCACCAGGCTGGTAGAGCTGCATGGCTGGCCGGTCCTGTGCGGAGACAAGGGGAGCAGACCACAGGAGAGAAGAGCAACACACTCTGTCATAACAACACAGCCTCACAGGCCACACACAGACACACACACACACACTCACACACACACACACACACATAGGCGTCCGTTTCCCAAAAGCATAGTTGCTAACTTTGTTGCAACTTACTTAGTTGCCAATGGGAAATTGCATCGCAACCAACACAGTTACTAACTTAGTGCTAATTTAGTTAGCAACTATGCTTTAGGGAAACAGACGCCTGGATGCCATTTGTGCAGTAGTAGAAACGTTAACAGCAACATCAGTTAAATACAGTACAGACTCTTCGGGAGAGGAGGTGGTGCTGCAACCACATCAGTATGGATTTAGCAAATTTACACATTTAAACATTTACACACTACTATTATACTGTACATTTATTTACATTCAATTCAAGTGGAACTTTTTTGCTACATTACAGTAGTGATTCTATGACATCCTGCTACAAGATATGTTTTACATGTTATACTTTTATCAATTTCTCTTGACTATTTTCCAATGGAGAGCTAGTTTGAACCTCTTTGTTTAAAAGATAGATAGAAATAAAAGATTATTTCTCTACAAAACACAGAAATGAGAGAACATTTTCGCTCAACAGTAAGTAAGCTACTTGCTGTGCGCATTACAGATTTTGACTCCAAGACACTTTCTAAAACCCCACCCCCCACCCTACCCCCACAAACACACACACCATAACATTAATAAATCCTTGTCTTTTTGTAATTATTTATTTATTTATTTTTTTACACAGTTAGGCCTGGCATGCTCTGGAGCCTCCCAGCGTACTGTAGGCTAGAATTTGTCAAGTGGCACCCGCCACAACCCCCCACGCCCACCCAAAACCCCTCCACCCCCCACTCCCAACCCCCCACCACCCACCCACCCGCCCCGCTCCCCCTCTTCCCTGGATTAGGAAAGGCTCAAAAGCTAGCTGTACCTTCTCTGGCAGAGCCCCTCTTATCTGGTCCAGCCCCTCAGACTGGGAGGTCCTTTTCTCCTGAAGCGCTAACACAGACTGAGAGACACGTGACTTGCGTCAATATAGACAGCCCATCCATCACCACACATGCCCGCCACAACAGCCAGAGAGAGAGCAACACAGCTAAACTGCCTCTACACACATCCACCACATCAGTGTGTGTGTGTGTGTGCGTGTGTGTGTGTGTGTGTGTGTGTGTATGTTTATGTGTGTATGTACAGTATGTGTACACAAAAAGCAAAAGGATTGCAATACAAGCACCCCACCCCACACCATCCAACTGACACCCCTCACCACCATCACCACCACCTACCGGCCCCCCGTTCAGGTAAGGAGCCAGGAGGGGAAAGTAGGGGAATTTGTATTGCAAACTATGACGGTAATGATGATGGGATGAGTGTGTGTGTGTGTGTGTGTGTGTGTGTGTGTGTGCTTTATGTGTATGAGGACGATGATGATGACCCCCCAACACAGTCTGAACATAATGGGCAAGAACAGTTACTTTTAATCTTATGAGGTGAAGGCTCAACACTATATCAACAAGCAGGAAACGATAGCTTTAGGCTAGTCCTATCCAAACAATCATTCATGAGACATCATAGACGACTTGTTCTGGCATGGAAAGTGTGGGACACAGAAGTCTGTATGGCTGAGATGAGTTTGATGACATCACTGGATGGATGAAGGAATTGACCATGAACCCCTGCACTCTGTAGAGGAGGTGGTCATGGCAACCCATTGTTTTTATGGGATGGATGACAAGCGGGAGAGATCCCGCAGACAAGCGTCGGCGTTTTCGCTCACCTTGTTGCGGATCCGCTCTTTCCGACTGGCCAGGTCATCCCTTTCCTGGTTGCTGAGCTTGTCGGCGGCAGAATCGGGGCCGCAGTAAGTGTAGGCGTGGTGTCCGTGGGCATCTTTCTTGGCCCGCTCCTGGCAGTAGCCTTTGCCCCACTTGGTCTCGTCCTTACGGCGGGCGAACTTGTCAAACTCGTGGTGGCGCTGACGCTTGCGCTCCTCGTCGCGGGCGCGGTGCTCCCGGTCCCTCTGCCGGCGCCCGTGACCCTCGCGCTGATCTTTATCGCTCTCGCCATGACCTCTGCACAAGAGAGGAGAACTTACTCAGGAGTAGTTGTCGCTGCCACACTCTCCACCTTACTTTTGGTCAATCGAGAACACAGACACAGTCATACTTTCATTTTAATAAAGATTTAAGAAGTAGAATGTAACTTGGAATAGATAGACAAACTCTTGATACAATGTTTAAGTGATAGTTTGGTGTGATCCAAGCATAGATCTGTTGCATGAGCCTGCTGACTGCAACAGATAGCAAGTGGAACAGAACAACATGGATCAAACGGGAACGCAAATGCAAACAAGCACTTTACGTTGAGTAAACACCAAAATCATTCGAAATTGAAAGTTCTGGTAATATTAGTGGTGTATTGACTCAATGTAAATTCCTTATTCATTCACATTTCTGTTCCATTCTCTATCTAGTGAAGCAGGCTCGCGCAACAGGGCTAGTAGGCTTGTGTGTTTAAGTCGAAGAGAGAAAATACAGGACCAACATTTTCTTTTCAAATGAAATGCAATCCTTCTTACTTCTCTTTCTGCTCTTTGGATTTGAGATGAGCCGCTGGCTTCTCCCATTTGCTCCTGTCTGTCTCGCCACTGTCTCCCTTCTCCTTGAGTCGGTCTGAGTCCACGTCTTCATCCCGGTCACACTTCTTCAGAAGCTGGAAAAAAGATTAGTTATTTAAAGGAATGGTTCGGCTCTATTCAAGCATTGCCCTATTGTATGACTCTGCTGACTGCACTAGATAGCGAGTGGATTGAAAGAATTTGGAACAACATAGTCCAAACACGAACACAAATACAAACAAGCACTTAACATTGAATCAATGCATCATACACCATTCGAATCCGAAAGCAAGATTTGAAGTGCCATCGACTCAATGTAAACTACTTGTTCTCTTTTGCGCCAAACCATTGCATTAAAGTATAAGTCCGGAGTAAGTTTAAGCATAGCCCTGCTGCACGAGCCTTCTAACAGCAATATATTTCGCATGAAATGAAAGAATTTCGAACAGCATGGACCTAACGCGAAACACTTTACATTGAGTCAATGTAACCTCAGATCTTACTTTCGGTTTCCAACAGTCAGGTCCCATTGATTCAGTGTAAAGTGCCTGTTCGCTTCTGCGTTCACGTTCGGTCTATGCTGTACCAAATTATTTTGTTCCACTCGCTAACTAGCGCATTTAGCAAGCTCTTTCAACAGGGCTATGCTTAAATTCACTCCGGTACTCTCCTTTAAGTGATAAGTCTCATCATAAGGCTTGTATGTTCTCTGTGTAGGCTATAGGGTGTGAGAGGGTGAGTGGAACATTTCAAGCCACAAATATAGAATGTTGGTGGTGCTCACCTTGATCTTGATTTCTTTCTCTGAGAGTTTCTTTTGCTTCTCAGCCTCTTTACGTTTTCGCCTCTCCTCCTCCCTCCGCTTCCTCTTCTCCTCCTCCCTCTGTCGCTTTTTCTCCAGCTCCCTGCGCCTCCTCTCCTCCCGTTTCTCCTCTCTGATTCTCTGTGCCGTCACAACAGTCTGTAGTCGGTTAACTCTGCTAGGCTATCCAACTGCTAAAGTTACTATTGTGCTGTACTTTAACTCTTGAAATTTAATTGGTCTTTGTAAAGCAAATCAAAGGTGAACTATGAGTTACTGCATAGTTTCTGCTCACGATCTGCTGGCTGCTAGTGCCCTGAATAGGCTACACTAAACAGAACAGCTAGCAGATTAAGCAGAGATGCCTGAGACAATAGTGATATCAGGCAGAAACCACGCAGGAACTCATGCACCTTTGCATCAAAATCTAATGGTTTCATACCTGCTTTTCTAGTTTCTTATTTTTGATGTACTCCAAGAGAGGTGTCGTCTTTTTAGCTACAAGCACAGATACACACACGTGCACACACACATACATACACACACACACACACACACACACACACAGATTAACACTGACAATTATATCTCACAGAAGTAGTGTAAAGACCATAGTCTACACATCCAAGGTAAGTGTTCATGAAATGTGTAAAGAGTATAGTCTCCAATACCTATGAGTTCTCTGGTTTTTGCCTCAATTTCACCCAGTAGTGTTTCTGGGTTGGCCATAGATTTCTCCTCATCGCAAGAGTACGTCTCCAAAAAGCGTTTGTACTCTGGGTCTAGATTGCAGACAGAAGAGTTTAGTTTTCTCATCCAGGTATAGGCAAGTACAGTATTTGCTGTAAAAACAACTCGAAAACAGAAATACCTTCCTCAATACTCCCTGCTTTGGCATCCTTTTTCTTCAACTTCTTTTTGGATATTTTTTGAAAAGGTGCAAATTCTACCACTGCTGGATATTCCTGGCCTGGATTGATACAATGAATGATTAACAATTTCATATCTCTCTCTCTCTCTCTCTTTTGTTACAGCAGGTGATTGGTGTATACAGTGTCCTCCTAAGTCTGCTGTGTAATAACAGTGTGTCTAATTTATTTTGTTACCTTTGTTGTCTATGAAAACATAGCCATCAAAACGATCCCTGAAAAGAACTATGTCCTCAGGATTTTTGAAGTTTATATAAGCTCTGGAGAAAAGATGTGGGTAAAGGCTGCAAGGGCACACATAAAAAAAATTAGTCAGCTGGCCCGTGTAATAATAAACTTAATTCATGTTGAAATGAGTCCTTGTTCTCTCACCTATGATCAGCTGGAAAGAATTCGAAATAGTCATATGATGGCAAGGGACTAAGTTGTTCCTCCAATTGGTCTTTAGACAGACTCGGTGGGAGTCGACGTATGACAACCTGTTAGGGAGAAACATTGCATGCATCATGCTGTTATTTTTTATTATTATTATTTATTTGGTAAAGATGAAGCCTGTCACCTTCAACAATTCATTAACAAATTGACAAGGTCGTACATGTCTAAGCTATTAAGGGATATTATCTTAATATTAACCTATGTAATATTTTTGTAGACATTAATTTTTACATTCATTAGTGATACAGTGCTGAATCTGCAAATAGCTGCTGCACAAACAACGCAGTCTAGCTTGGGTTGTAATGGCATTTTAGCTTAAACATGGCTAGCATGTTATGACAAAGCAGCAGAATAAAAACAAACATGTATGCATGTTTTCTCTGTAAAGAAACCCAGATTTAGTAGAGCCACCATAGCCTCTGCTGAATGCTAATGTTATAAATACTGCGTTGGCTAACATTTCTCGCCCACTAGGCTACTTCGCTGTCTATGGTGCTGATCAGCGCCACCATATCCGTCAACACACAATTCGACGCATTCAAAAGATGCCAAACGGCATTTTTCACTCCATACCTTCGTAAATACTTCTTTCTTCTCTTCCTTGACTTTTGGACTTGCTGTAACGTTTTCCTGATCCCGCTGGATATCTCTGAACTGTATCTCTACGATGCTTCTCTCCCTGCTCTCTGTCATCGGCTCCTTTTCCGACTTCATCTCTCCATTTCTCCTCTCTACTGACGGGGTCTGAAAGTCTCGCGAGAGAACTTAAACAACAATCCGCGAGTTTTTTTTTTTTTTACATTGATGGGGAGCAACTGGACAATGTTTCACTCCAAACAGCCATTGTAAATAGCCTAAAAGATTATGATGGTAAATAAAGTCAAACAATACGTTTTTTTTTTTTTTTTTTTTACAATGGCTTCATCAGCGATTAGGATGTCGGCTGGCTACATTTGATTTTCAGTTCATGACAACTCTGTCCTCTGCACCAGGGACAAAACAAAACTTGCCAGAAACAAAAAAATATTCAATGAATTCAGTGTTTGTAGGAAGGGGTCTCGTTCTCTTCGATGTCACTTTCACTTGCGGAGGGAATGACTCTTCCCCTGGGCTGATGTAGAGGAGTGGCGGTACTTGCGGTGCTGAAAGTACTCCACGCGTCTGGGCTACTCGGTTGGCTCAGCGACCGCCCGAAGCTATCGCGCCCAGGGACTGTAAGCAGAAATTGAATTGGTGATTAGATATTGACATAAGATGTCAAAATCTGTGCGCAGCCTTGAATTAATGCAAGTGTATTATTCTCCCGAATAGGCTATTCAGCATATTTTCGTGCGCCCTGCATCAAACACTTTCAAATGCTTTTACTTACCACTGAGAAAAGTTTGCTTTCCACTGCTAGTCTCTACACAAAGTCTGGGGGATGGCCTTTCAGGAGTGGACACCGAACTCTTCAGACTAGGGACGAAAGTGGAGCAAGTATCCAAATCCTTACACACGCGGTCGTGTGTATACGTAATTGTAGATTTTGATGGCGTGCAGCCCATGGCTACCCATAAATAAGTGTGGGAGCGGAGTCCTGGCGCGTGAAGGACTCGGATGACCACCACCTGTGCCGGTTACGCATACTACCCAGTACCCACAACATCTGGCTCACCTCACACCAGTTGGCAAGCCTTCAGACCGTGACGTTGGCAATGCTCAAGAGGCGGCCACGTCAGACCAACTAAAGCGTTCGCGCTGTCTGACTGACCACAGGCTGATTCCCTAATTAGCAGCGCGCCAGCCCGGAGTCCCGGGGGGCTGTGCAAAATAAACATCTCGAGCGCAGCCCCGCGACCATTGCAAAGAGAGCGTGAAGAGGAAATGTCACGACCAAATAAGAGCAAATTACCGCTTTGTGGTTTTACAGCGACAGAGGAATTAATACTACCTTGTGTCGCTGCAGGATAATTACATTACAGCTCAGTCTTTGTGTCATTCACTAAATTTTATGACAAAACCTAAACACTTCATAAACTCTGTAGCTATTAAATCAATGTGTATGAAGAACACCGCAAAGAGAAGAGATACAATGTAAAAAATATGGATGCAGGGTTTATTGTATGAATTCGTTTCAATAAACCCCTCTTGCATTCAGCCTCACATTTATTCAATGTAAAAATCCACAGGTGAGCAACAACACACAAGTGCCTGTTCTGGGTCAGGAGTTAGAAAGATAGGGAGTGAGTTTTTGTGTGTGTGTGTGTGTGTGTGCGGTGTGAGTGAGAGAGAGAGAATGTGTGTGTGTGTGTACAAGGGAAGGGAGAAGGGGGATGGTTGGTTGCTCAGATTAATTCGCAGCATTAATTTCTTTCTTTTTTTTTCAGTCAAGTCACTTATTTCACTAGGGACGTGCTTAATTTCCACCTTTATCCTCTCCCCCTCCTCAGCTACCCAACATCTCTCAGAAAGAGAGTGTGCCCATGTCCTCCAAGGGCTTCCAACTGTCCGTCATCCATCTGTCCGTTTGGTCACGTGCTGGTGTCGGACATGGACGTCTCTAACATCATGTCGCTCTCATACAGGTCACACTCCAGCGGGAGCGAGCGCAGGAACGCAGCGTCTCCCGACTTGTCTGGATTTGGCGGTGGTGGTGTCTCCAAGGCCATGAGCCCGCTCTCGTCCAGTGGCTGCATGCGGCTGTCGCTGGCTTCCGCCGACGTGTTGAGCATCTTCATCAGCGCCGGTGTGCTCAGCGTGGTCCGTACCTTGTCTTTGATGTCCGTCCCTGCAGAGGAGGGGGGACATGAGGGGCAGAGTTTACACTAAGGACATAAATGCCCACAATGGCATAACTTTTGACCAAGTCTAGCATACCAACAGGTATCACCACACACACACACACACACACTCACAAAAATGGTTGATGGATAAAGGATAATGGTTCATAAACACAAATCATGGGATGTCTGCTTGTTATACATCTGTTTTTTTAGTACACTGAATAAATAAAATACTTATAAAATAATACTTATAAATAATAACTCTGAATAATAAAATACTTCTTTATTCAGTAGTTTCATCAGTACTCCGTTTCCCATATCCAAATGCTTTGATTAATTCATAGTATAAAACTAGCTGAATTGGACAGCATGACTAGTCACCAAAGATACATTTCAATTAAGGAACATGTTACAAAATTTTCCTATGTAGGTAGAGGGCAACGTACCTATGTACGCTTCTGTGTCGCCGATGTACATCTCTATGCAGTGCCCAAGCATAGTCACTGAAAATGTGTCATCTCTCTTCAGACCAAGTGCCTGCAAGAAAGGGGGGGTGCAGTTTAGATGCATGTCATCAAAACCAGCATGACCTCAAAACAGGTTTCAAAACAACTACATCTTTCAATTTCAAACTTGTTAATGTATGGAGTCTCTTTCTTTGACGTGACTTAACTCTTCCGTAACGCGTCCAATGTAGCCCAGAGTAACCCCACGTAAAGTGAGTTTGTACTTGTCTAATTAATGACTAGTTGACTAGTTATTACAACTAGTTGTAATTCTGGTTGGTAAATGTAATGTAAAAATGGCCAAGATTGGAATGCATCATCAGTTTGTTTCTGGTGATGCAGAATATTACAGCTATTGGAGCTCCAAAACAGTATCAGTAACTACAGTAACAGTCTTAGCATTTTAGATGTCAGATGGATTCCTATTAAATGGCTGGTCTCTCTATGTAAAGTGTTACCTTAGATAACATCTCCCCTAAGCAAAACATCTGTACAGCTTTGAAGATTGAGGTTTAGAACGTAAACATAGTCCATTAGTGGACACGATTGATTTCAGTGGTCAAAAGCATTCCAGCTGCTTGGCCTTACCGTGTGAAAATAGTCAATGGCACTTTCAAAATCTCCCATGAGGCTGTGCACATAGCCAATGGCTGAGTAGGTAGATGCATTCTGAGGTATGAGCACCAGCGCCTGTCGATGGTATTCCAATGCCTGGTCATACTTCCTGTTGAACAGAAGCAACAGAAACAAGTGATCAATCAGTCAATTTAGCAACGCCTTTTGCCTCAGTAATCTGAACACTGTACACAGAGGTAATGCTCAAAACAAAGTTAACAGAGGTCACAACAGACAGATCAGAGTCAGATCAGCTAAAAATACACCAGGCATCATTGTGCCTGTATCTATGCATGCTAATAATTGAACTCTGTATGCCAAATGCAGCATTAGTAACCTCAAAACAAACATCAGACCAGCTTCTTAAAACCCCCACACACAGACACACACACACACAGACACACACAGACACAGACACACGCGCGCACGTGAAACAAAAACAACTACTCAAAGGGGTGGAAAAAGACCAATAGCTTCTTGAGATGTGAATCAGAGCTCTTTGATATCTGCTGTATGTACAGTATAAATAATTTATGAATGCTGGACCATAACGGGAACACTGAACACAGAGGTGACAGTGCAGCAGTGTTTGACCCACACGTTGCCAAGCAAGGACACACACTACACAGCACAAAACACAACACAACACAACACAACACAGCACAACACAGCACAGCACAACACAACACAACACAACACAACACAACACAACGCAACACAACACAACACAACACAACACAACACAACACAACACAACACAACACAACACAACACAACACAACACCCAGACGTCTCAAAACAATCAGAAGAGCGAAGAGCTAATGTAGCGCCAAGCACCAGGCCATGCCTACTCACACTCGCTCTTAAAATAAAAGCAGCGCACAAGTGTACGACTTTACAAGAGTGTGTGTGTTTCCACTTTCCATCTGCTGGAGGAGACTTAAGGAGGGTGGCATTTGTAATACACAAACAAGGACGGCTATTAATAGCAAATAATTGCATCAGCAAAGGTCAGCACCGCCTCCCTACCTCCCAAAAACAAACAAACAAACAAAACATAAAGTTGTTTTTCCTCTGGCATAGGGAACCGAAGTCACACCCTTTTCCGATTTTGCGATGGGACCTATTGAGGCCAGTGGAGTGAATGAGCTGATAAATGTAATTTGGTAAATGTCCACTTTAGTACGAGCCATGGGGTCCACATATAATGTTCATAATGTTTAAACCTACATTTTGAGCTTCAAAAACGTCGAAATTGAACTGATTGTAGACGAAATTACTGATTGTAGACGAAGTTACTTTACATACAACATAGTGTTGATTTGCATTAATGATTACCATTGAAGTTCAAATACAACATATATGTGACTAAGGGTTTAAACCAAAGTGGACCAGAATAATAAATGTATCTGTCCATTCATTCTCACGGCCAAAAGGTCCCATCACCAAACCGAGGTGTGACTTTGTTCCCTATTTAAACAACTATTAACCAAAGAACTAATAAAAAAAAAATTAACACCAGTGCTTACACCATAAGGAAACTTCACACCAACTTACTTTAGTTTTCGACAGACGTGACCCAAATTGTTGAGTAAAGGTTCCCACTTATCCACTGTTACCTGAAATGTCAGAACACATCACTGAGAAAGAGGGAGGAAAACAAACAACCAACCAAACAAACAAACAAAAACAATAGCAGTTGATTTTACCCCATTTACTAATGTTAACCACATGGCTGTGAAACACACACATACCTCATTCCCAATTGCCTTGATCTTATCCATAGCATCTAGAAACAATTTCTCTGCGGTCTTAAAACTGAAATGGAAATCGGCAGGAACAATTCATTAGTAGGTGATTAAAGAGATAATAATAAAACCAATACTACCTCTTACAAAGGACATTTCTATTGTTGTCTCAGGCACATTTTAGCACATTATAGTTCACAGGCATAATGAGAACTAAGAAGCCAGAACTCACTCTCCGTTCTGGAATGCCACCACGGCCACCTCGTGGATGACAAAGGGGTCCTCTGGGGCAATGCTGAGGGCCTGGCTGAAGAAGCGCTCAGCCAGCTTGGAGTTGTTGGTGAGGCCGTACTCCAGCCCAATGTAGAGCATGGGGAGATGACACCTGAGGGGGAAAGAGAACAAAAGCCACTAAGCAGGGGATTTACTTGCCTACATATTGACTTTGCCTTTTTTTCTGTATGGAGCCATACTTGTGTATGTATACATAATGTGAAGAGCTGTTCACCTAAACAACACCTAGGATTGAATATGCAAGAACAGCAATGTAATGTTTTTGGTCAATATGAAGCATTAAGGTTTCTGAGTTGAGACCCATTGATTTGTAAAGTTTTAAGAAACTGTTTGGTTTTTAAAAATTTAAATAAAGTAACTGCACCCAGAATTAAACACGCCCAGTGTCTCACATGGCTAGCATCTGTTTCCCAAAAGGATAATTGCTACGTTATCAACTATGTCGGTTGCAATGCAATTTCCCATTGCCAACTAACAAAGTTGCTAACTGTGTAGCAACTATGCTTGTGGGAAACGGACACCAGGACCACTACTAGCTAATATTCCCATCAAGTTTAATCTGTGCAGTGCACTGTAGCATGTTAATCATATTTATGACTGCTCTGGAGTCAGGAACACACACCCTTTCATCAGCTGCGCTGCAGTGAAGTAGGCAGCCATGGCCTGGTCATGTTCACTCTCCACGGCAAATGAATGTCCGTATGCAATCCAAGCTGGCCCATACGTCCGCTCCAACGTTGTGGCTTTACTGAGGGGAGTACAAAAGGATTAATATGGAAAAAGGGAGCAAAATAAAAGATTTCACGCTGAATATGAAGAATGATGATTTAGAATTTGCAGTCTTACCTTAGATATCTACGGGCATGTTCATTTTTATGGCCTACCATTAGATAGTAACAACCAACAGCAAACCAGGACACCTATTGTTTGAAATAAATAAATAAATTAATTAATTAATTAATTAATGAAAAAGATAGTCATTGCGGCTTTATGGAGGTAAAAAAGCCACAAAAAGAAACTGAATTTGAATGTTGAACATGAATTTGAAAAGACCTATTTACCGGGTTATTGGGATACAAGTCCACCAACTTGTGTGACAGATAAAACAGCTCTGAAATGACAGGGGAAAAACAACATTCAACTAAACATGTTGCCATCCACAGGAGAGCATCCTTTATACAATACAGTAAAATTAACTAGTATTTAGTGGACACTTCCACCCAAAGGACCAGGGATTTGTAACGTGGTTCGGGAATCAAACCTTGATCCACTGATTGTCAGTCAGTGATGCACTCATTATCACAAACATCAAGAATAGCAAACAATACTTGATTATCATTACTACTTGATTATGCGCATTAAATATCCATTACACTAAAAGAGGCCCTTTCTGTCAAATGGTTTGAACCCCGACACTCATGTTTGACCCAGACCAAATGACTAATTATAATAATATAAATTATAATATAATATAATAAATTCAATAAAAAGAATGAATACGGTTCTTTCCTTACCATTTGCTTTGCTGAGTTCTACTAAAGTTCCTATGTGCACAGGTAAACAGTTGGCATGGAATGGATCTTTCACCATTACCCTGTAACAACAACATGATTAGATTAATTAATCTGTTCAAATACACTAATACTTAATCAATCAAAAACTACAAATTTGTCTTGAACTCTTTAGCAGAGCTAAGCACTGCAAAACAGTAAGAGCATGACACATACATGGAAGTGAGTTTGTAGCACATTTTGAAGTCACAGTTGTAGTAATGTCGCTCTGCTAAAGAGACGACTACATCCAAGTTGTCCTGGAGACCGTTGGCCAAGTCGGGAATAACCATTTCACTGGGTTTGTTGTACTGCAAATAGAACAGAGAGGATGAAGAGCCCTCGGTGTGTATGTGAGTCAACAGACAATTTCATTAGCATCTTTACTAGCCTCAAATGCTAATGATTGACGTCAAAGCTGACAAGGACAAAGCTGACAAGAGTCCTTGAACATGTAGTAAGGTCACCAAATTTAACCCCCACCCACACACAAAACATACACATATGTAAATAACAGGGCAATATGGAAAAAGATCTGTGGAAAGATCTTCTGCTATTTTGTTCTGCATACCTTTTTCAACTTATTCTCAAACAAAAACCGCAGCAGTTCTTCCTCTTCCTCCGTACACTGTTGACTTAATGGAAGAGAATCCAAAAATTCTTTCTCTGCAAAAATAGAGAAACCGCTAAAATCAGAGAGAGACAATACTACTATATAATGCTTTAGCACCTTTTTAGATAACATCCATATCTGGCTCTTAAAGTCATAGGTTCCCCACCCCTCTAGAGTTAAATATCCACCATAAGACCATAACCTGTATTACTGTGCCAATTCCCTTTAATTCAATTCAATTAACTTTCCAAATTGTTTGAATCAAAGAGTGTAAATGCATGCCCAATAATCAACCCTGACAGCCATGAATCAGCCAGTCATTGTGGGTTTAAAGTAATGGTTCGACGTCATTCAAGCAGAGCCCTGTTGCACCAGCCTGCTGACTGCACTCAATAGCGAATGGAATGAAAGAATCTGAAAGAACATAGACCGAACACAAACTCAAATGTGAACGAGTACATTACATTGAGTCAAAGGCACAAACAACATTCAAAACTGAAAGTAAGATTAGTGGTGCCATTGACAATGTAAACTGCTAGTTCGCTTTTGCGTACAGTCTATGTTGTTCCAAATTCTTTTGTTCCACTTGCTATCGAGTGCAGTCAGCAGCAACAGGGCTGCTTGTGTACGTTTGAATGACGCCCCGAACCATCGCTTTTAGGGTTCAGGGGACACGGTGGGATTTAGCCTGTGTGTGTTTCCATCCAGTGAGAGCACAGTGCTCCAGTCTAACCTTCTTGTGCGGTCAGCATGTGATGGGACGTTAAAAGGTCAAAGGCTTCAAAGCAGTAGACGTCCAGTTTCAAGGCCTCTTTGTAGCTGGATGTGGCCAGCGGCCGGTTGTCCATGGCGTCATAGATCTTCCCCCGCAGGAGACAGATGGAGCTGCTGATCTGAGGGAGAGCAGCAAAGCGGGATCAGACACACACACACACGCATACTCTCTCACACACACACACACACACACACACTCTCTCTCTCACTCACTCACTCACTCACTCACTCACTCACACACACACACACACACACACACACACACACACACACACACACACACTCACACACACTCAAAAACAGAAAGCATTATGGAGCCAACAGTCAAGGGCTCTCTGGTGTCGATGCACATCAAAGAGAAATCGAACACACAGGCTGACCTGGAGGTTATTAAAAAAACGTGTTTACTGGCTTAACTGGGTAATGTTAGCGGTGAACCTCGGGGGTATGCCAGTTCCAATTCCAAGTCGTTAATGATAGCGGCGTTTCAAAAAGCCCAGTTTGAATTAGCGTCAACTTTGACATGACGCTGAAGCCATTCCACCAACACAAGTTAGCTGTGCTTGCCTCTCGTTAACTTAAACAAGGCTGTGTGCACAAGCTCAACACGACCTAAATAGGTGATTTGGAATACCTGATGTAGTGTCGTAAAATTAAGGCTCTTCGATATGCATAGGTCATCTGTTGAATTTTGTGTGAAATAACTGATTATCACATTTTTTTTTTATAGTAGTAGGCCTGCTGGCAATGCAGAAAGTGGAGAAGGCGGTTGAAATTATATTTTGAATCATAATGTTTGACCATTGCTTGCCAGTCTCATTGTTCTGTCACAGCAGACTTGCACCTGAAACTGAAAGCAATCAATCATTCATTCAATTAAGACTGATGGTGCATTTTATTATCCTCCGCGAGCCGTCTCGGATCTCAGATGGTATGTGAACATAGCTAGGTGCAACTTACTGAGGCTGGAGACATCTCCCATTCCTTGGCGCTGTCCTTAACTCCATTGTCCTCCTTTAGTGGCTTATCAAGCAATTTCTTACTGGCTGGTTCTTCCATGTCCAGGATGTCCAGGGCTTGCTGATACTCTTTGGCAGCATACTGGGGAAAGCAGGCAAATACACAACTGCACACTTCTTTTCTGATAGCAGTGCAGCTGAGACTCTCTAATTCTCTCAGACACCCACTGACCAATCTATCATTACATATAAACACTGAATATTTGCAATGCAGATTTATAATCATAACATATGTGACAGCCCACCACGAAACCAGGCATAAGTAGCACTGGCACGATCAGAGCTACAGCCAAATTTAGACACGTAGGCAATTTTTTATGTGTTTTGACATCTTAGCAGAAAACGGTACCTTAACACTTATATTTTCAGTTTCTGTGGTCATTACATTCAAATTTGGTCAATAAAGGTGTTTAATCAGTTAAGTAATTAAGGGTAATCATAAGTTCTGGGTTCACTAATCAAAGACATTTTCGATGATTTCTTGAAAAGGCATATTGCGAAATGTGTCCAAACTCCGAGAGTAAATTCACCCTGATACACCTCTGTTTCTGCTCTATCAAGCTACATAGATAACTAATTTTTGATATCCGGAGACTTATGCCTGGTTTCGTGGTGGTGGGTCATGTGATTTTTGAATGTTTAATACTTACATGGCATCTAGCAGCGAGGTATTGACAAGCTCCATACAACTGCAATGAAAGACAGGCGGGCTTTTAGGATAATCAGTGTGCCAAATGACATCATAAAGAGATGCTTGAATGGATGTAGAGGACCGACACATTGCACTGAATGAGTCTGTACAGTACCTTATCAAGTTTCCGTGATCTGAGGGCATGAGAGGCTCTGTGATATTGATTTGTAAGATAAAGGCACTGTGCTAACCAGTAAATGTCTTGAGGGTCCTCTGTAAACAGAAGGAATGATAAACATGATACAACCATATTCTGCTGTATTCATAATTACGTAATCACAGAACACCTGGTTACTTGGTTACCATGTATGATCAACCTCATATTAAAGTCAGTTTGACAAAAAAAAAAAAAAAAAAATATGGCAAAAACATAGCACTTACCATGTGAAAGAGATGCTATTTTGTCTGCCCAAAATAGGGCACTTTGATACTGTTGCTGTGAAGACACAAGGAAGCTTATTTGTCATATACATATAGATATTCAATTCAACTCCATTTTATTTGTGGAGTGCCAAATACAACACTTAATATTGTCTCACAGTGCTACCGTATATAGACAAAACAAGGAGCACCCATGAGTAACTGGGGCAAGGAAAAGCTCCCTTCTATTTGTACTAGGTTAACTCTTTTTAAGAGGAAACCTTGGATAGAAACACATCTCAGAGGCTGTCTGGGGCCCAGTGATGTACATGTACAGGCAGTAGTCTAGTGATGGATCATAAGTTGTCCATGGTTTTGACTAAGAAACATAACTGCATGAGCATGGAATACTGTTTGGCAGTAACGTTATTAGATGGTAGTCAAACCATAGTTTCTATGTGTAGTTGTGGTTGGGCAGCACAGAGCTGTCAATCAAATGTAAGAGTGGTGGTCAAAGTCAGTGGGATGTGTGCATGGACACATAACAAGCACTGTGACCAAAGAGCAATTAGCATTTCCTCTTATTAAGAAACATTTATCAATGTGAGAGCAAAACAAACGCAATCCGCAAGATGCTACAATACGCAAAGAAGACACATCACTGCATGCAACTTCCAGCTGACTATGATTGACATCACCACCACTTCATCTTGAAGCCAATATACATCGTCTACTTCATAAATCAAGTTACAAGGTAAATTTGTCTGTAACTTACAACCTGCCATTACACATTAAGACACGTTACATTTTATTTACATTAAGAACTTCGAGCGCTGCTGATAATGTGCACTCTCTACTCATGTAACTTGCCTTACGATCACAGAATTCCCCTAGAGTCCGTTACTTTACACACCACCACTTACCACCTGACTAGCATGATTACCTGACAGTAACTTAAGCATCAGTAATACCAATGTAAACGTTGCAGGCAATTAACATTAGTTGCTCATTACCGTTTCTACCACGATTTATGCTAACTGATGTAAGCTAGTTACTAGCTGTCTGTTCCCAATGATTGCTGGCTTGCCAGGATGACGACACAGGGCTTGGAATAAGGCCTGTGAACTGTTAATATGGGGTTTACTACGATAACTAGTTTCGCATAAAACTCCTCATGAAACTAGTCAGATATACAGCTAACTGCTCAGATGACGTGGTGCCAAGTAGCCAAAGAAAGGAAAGCTAACAGGCGACAGGCTAGCGGTTAAGCTAAGTTATATTTGGATTGGTGAGCTAACGTTGTGTTGCTAAAAATCCACTGGCTAACTGCAGCAAGAAGAGCAAACTGATTTCATACCTGATCTATGTAATGTCGAACACGCTTTCGAAGTCTGTCAAGATTCATCGTGTTTATCCTTGAGTAATCTACAAGGCTGACAATAAAACCATACTAAGACAATGCAAAGGAAAATGTGTGAAGACGATCAAAGTTGGCTCGGCAAATGCAAGACGCAGACGCAGTTCAATTCCGCGGTTACTTCTGCACCGGTAGTGTAACTGAGAATATGGACCGTGTGGGAAACCTGCAGGCTCCACTAGCACCGCTTCAACCAAACTTCGGCGACGATGCCTCTAAAAATCTCATGTAGCCTAAATTACTTGACAAGATAGGCCTAAGATAGACCCTTATCCTTCATCTACAAATAGTTTGCATTAGGCTACCCACAACATTTTCACATCAGCTCTCTGCATTTTTATGGCGCCAGGACCTTGAATGTGCACTCCTCCTTTCAAGCAGGCTTCATCTTCCCCAAATTCTCAAAAATCGCAGATAATTTGTCATTACATAGAAGGATAATTCCTGTAGGCTACACCTTGAATACTTAGCGAGGAAGCTGTCTTTATGTCAGGGTAGGCTACTGAAACAGTTGCGCCTCCTAAACTGTAAGAATCACTGCTTTAAAATAAATATACAGGACACATAATAGGAAATAATCCAATAGTGTGCTTACTTAATCATAGAAATAGAGCCTTCCCTTTAAAAATCTGATGCTACTCGACTTTAATGTTGATCTATGACAACAACGAGATTTTCTAAAGGAGCCTCGGGTAAAACGTCAAAATATCAAACACAGTTCACCGTGAATGCTCTTGTCAGTGCTTAGCGGCACCTAAAAACAAGCAGGCATGCAATTCAACAATATCCAAACTATTTTCTTCTAGGCTACAATTTAAATGGTCCTAGTCTACAACACTTTATACTGTATATAAACTGCATCAATAAATGACCACTGACATCATGTGCCCCTCAGAAAAAAAAAGTTTATTCACAGCACTTTGGTAAAATAGGCTAACGTTATGCAGCTGAACCTGTGTGAATTCTCCCCCACTTGCCGGGTGACTGCGTCTCCACCTGAAAGAATAAAAGTAGCCTAAAGTTAGTTTTAGGTGAATAGCAAAAGCTACTGAACTGACAGGTGGAGAGGAGTAGAGGAAAATAAGAAATGATATGCAATCTATCAAAATGTAATGGGCTATTTCTGGCGACAACAGTTTTGCAACAGCCTGAGTGCTCAGTTAAGATAGGCTAACATATTTTTATATTAATGACAGACCTAATTCTGCCATCAAGGACACTAAGCCAAGTCAGGTTTTACTTCACTTAACTTTAGGCTATATATCATAATACACGTCGATTACGTTGGTCATTAGAGAGTCTCAAATATGAGCGTTGATCAAGCTACTGCAAGTTCGGTAAATTGGGTAAAACTTTTAGCTATAGCCCACCAGCTAGGCTATTAATCATAGCTCATGTTAAACTAAGACTGGCTTGAAGGGCGAAACACATTAGGAAAACACACTGAATAACGTTAACGGCCGTGAACTGGCAAGTTGAAGTATTTTTAACCAACTCATTGACACGTTACAGTAGCCTATTATTAAAATTGACCAACAGGTAGGGTCTAGTGGTGCAATAGCAGTAACGTTAACGTTAGCTTAATAGCCTAAAGTAGGCCAGGCATGGACTTACCATCAGTAAGGACGAATCTAGAGTGACGTTTTAGGCACATCCGAACGAGCCTGTGTCATTTTGAATAAAGGTATCCTCTTGATAGCTGTCATCGTCAACATTAATTTCCTAGCGTTTGCAATGAGACTGAACACAAGAGTTCCTAACAACAGTTCCACAGAACCAGGGAGAAATCTTCCTTTACGAGTCGACTTGTATTAATTGTTGTATTAATATGTAAAAATTCTGAAATGTCTGGGTGGCACGATAGGCTAGTTTGTAGTAGCCTAGGTTGATAAGGCGTGATCTTGGGCCTACAGATTGCTGCATTGGCTTATGCAATCACAAAACTTTCACACTGGAGATCATATTTTTTAATGTATCAGTCAGGCTACAAAACAGATTACTGTATCGATAGTCTACTACAATCACATAATTGAACAATTGATCAGAGAGTGCCACCTAGTGTTAAATAACTAGATCAGTCTGAATTAAGGGTAGCCTACTTGTTTCCTATGATTTATTGGCCTACAACAAAGCCTATCAAAATCCTGGTGGTAGCCTAAGCTCATGAGAATTTGTAGGTTACCTCAAATCACCTTGCAAAGGCCTACACACAGGTTTTAAACACTTAAGCACCACTATTGCAGCAAAACCTGCAAAAGACACACACACACACACACACACACACACACACACACACACACACACACACACACACACAAATAACCTAGAATCATGAAGACATTTCGTTTTTATTGTTCAAGGTTGGTTTCCTCAGCTGCAACATCAGCATTCTTATTAATATTTGTCAGAATTACTGCCATACATTCTAGCACTGGGCTCTGCACGTTCCTGATTCTTCACTTTAGAACTGCCATTGTTTTGTTCAGGTCTAGGTTGAGTGGTTGTCACTTACAACACATTTTTTTGTCAGACTGTGCCTGCATCATCCTTTAGGGACTGAAATGAAAAAGAGAAAAACAAACACACAAGTAACCAATTGAGAACATAAAGCACTTTTGGCTATAGCAGAAAATATTGTAGGATGTCTATGCCACACTGTGCACCTGCACTGGCATTCGAGGATATCTTCCAATGCTCTCCATCAGTGCGGTAGTCTTCAACCAGTCCTCTCGCCAAAGTTGAACACTATAGTGTGGTCCACATTGGGTCAAGCGCTCAAGTATTCTTAGATTTTCTTCAGCAATTTGCAGGAGATCCCTTTGCCTTTTCTCACTGCTAAGTCTGTAGAAATGAGAAATGTCAATAGAAACTAGGACTAAAAGATACATTTAAATTGTATTTGTTTAAATTGTTGATTGCATTAACAATATAGGCCTACCTTTTATTTATGTGGTCATTTTTATTGTCAACTCTTCCAGTGGTCTTCATGATGTGGGAAATCTTCTCCAGAAGGATGTGGTTATCTCTCTCAATGATGGATACGCGGTCTTCCTCAAGCTTGAACAAAGCAGAGACCAGCAGTTAGTATTCCATGGTCTATTTAGTTATTGGCAGTGTTGAGAGTAACAAGTTACAAAAGTATCTAATTACTGTAATGCATTGCTTTTTGTGGTAACTTGGTAATGTAAGGCATTACAGAAAAAAATGGTAATATTTCCCTCGGTACAATTGTCAGTAACTCAAGTTACAATGAATTTTTAACTTCGAATGAAGTGGTGCTTTTTTCCTTCATACAATTTCACCAAAAATTACTGAGAGGTCAGCAAGGCTAAAACATTTGCTGTGCCGGACTTAATGTAGAAATTTACAGTCTCCGCTAGTCATTCTCAACATTGATAACGAACTAATGAAGGTCATAGGCTACAGGGGGCCCGAAGAGTAACTTAAATGTTATGCAACAGTAATGTAACGCCTTACATTTTCAAAACATTAATATTGTAATGTAAGGGACTACTTTAAAATGTCAGTAACAAGTAATAAATAATGCATTACATTTTTGCAGTAACTTGCCCAACACTGGTTATTGGTTGCATTGGTTGATAACTGAGCTTTAATCTGTGGCAAATCAGAGCCGCTTTGTGGCGAATGACAAGACAGTGCCCTCTTGTGGTGAAATGAGATATTAAAACAACCAGCTCTGCCCTTACCTTCTTCTTTTTAGTTTTGTTAATTAGGTGGTCATATGTTTTTGGTGGAGTTCTACTTATGGTAGATTTTGCAGAGGATACCTAAAACAAACAAACAAACAAACAAAAAAAATGCATGAATACATATTTAAATTCTTAATGATATAAGCTACAGATGACAAGTTAGTTATAAGCTAAAGATCACAAGTTGCAAATTCTACTTCAGAGATATTACAGCCATACCTTTTCCCGGTGCATGTCATAGTTACTTTGGTCCCATTTATACTGCAGGTACTTGCTTACACAAGGACGCACAGTTTGGTATGCTTGGTGTGCCATAGGCTCAAGAAAAGATAAACAAAATTCACTTGTTAAAATCCCTCCAAGTGCGGATGATCTTTGCACAACCTCTCCCCAAGAGACTGACGAGAGAAACAGCGGCAGCAGTTCCTATGACTCCTGTCATGGGAAGGTTACCATAGCAAGTGGTGTCATAATGAATGAATGGCTCTGCTTGGCTTAATTGTTTTGAATGCAATGCTCAAGTTTTAAAGTGCCAGAGCCTTTTCATGTAGGCCTATACTAGGCTACTTTGCCTCTAAATAGAGTATATTAGTAACCACTTCATTTTTTTGTCGAATGGAAGGGATATTCATGTTTTGAATGCTGTTAAGATTTAAAAGTGTCTGGGCCTTTTCATTTACACCACTTTCCCAAAATATAGCTTATGATTTTATGATAGCAGTGTATATTAGTGACCGCTTCATTTTTTGTCTCATGAATGAGACACACTGTTCCGTCTACATGTTCTGTCATTTACAACAGATTGGAGAGGCTATACTGTATGGGTTTAGTGACATATCTCAGAACAGGTTGTCTCTCTGCATACAGGAACAAAAGACACTACTGGCAACCTTTTAAAACAGAGTTCTCCTTCTGCCACAGGGAAGTTGTCCTATTTGGACATTCTTGCAATTACAGATTCGATTTGTGTGTGTGTGTGTGTGTGTGTGTGTGTGTGTGTGTGTGTGTGTGTGTGTGTGTGTGTGTTCTGCAAGGACACTGGAGAAACACAATGCATGGGAACACAGGCCAAATTGAGATGGCATTAATGAGCTGCTGCATTCGGGCAGGGATGAGCAGGTTTGCTTGTGACTGACCTGGTTCTATCAGTATGGAAGCTACGTCACCTGAAGACACAGACCACTTCCTCTGTTTCCAGGCACAGATTCTAAGCCTACATGCTGCACTTATATAAAATAACACTAACCATCAACTTTACTTATTTTATTTTTTTGTGCTCTTTCCGAGGACAGACTGATCTAGAATCCACCAGCCCTACAGTCACCAAATTAATGTGTTCATTTGGATGACACCTGAGGAGGAGCAGGATGTATAGCTGATGGTAAGCAAATGATCTTTTCCTTCGAGTTACTGTACATCCATGTAGGTAGAAATAATTGATGTGCATCTTCACCAAGTAATGTTGAATAGTCTCATGTGTTTATTCATTTTGTTGTTTAATGACTACATTAAGGTCATTGAAAATACTGGTTGGTATAGCCATGACACCACTCCACAAGGAAACTTATCCAAACCATTTTATGTCTGGTATCAGAAAGTGTCTTGAACCGATTGAACTTCACTGCAACGGCTATTGCTTGCCCTCATATCAAAGATGGAATACTGGAATACTGACCGCCCCTCGTTTACCCTCTCTGCTCATACTGTTTATTGTGCTCCTGTCAAAAAGAACTTTGAATCGTTGGCGCTGATGCATGCTCTCTTAGAAACTGTTACCTAGAGACAGTGTGGTAGTAACATGCTGATCAGGAACAAAGCCTTTGAATAAACAAAAAGGTGGTCATGACCTTGGGTCATAGATAATGACTCATAATGTGAGTTTCATAGTCTAGGATTTCACTACAAGGAAGTCAAAAGGATGGCAATGTGCTAGCATGTGCTAACTTGAAAATACAGGCTTGCTTGTATTTTTTCTTCATTTTCAAGATAAGACAAGTGAATGGTTCTGGATTTTGACAGCATGTACTGTAAGCTTGAAAAAATCAAGTGTGTTAGAACCAAGTCACTCTTAGGTGGAAGGCTGCCACCTTGTGGCTGGAACTGTGTCTACCATGTCAGATATGTATTGAAGTTCCTATGCAGACTCTAGCATTAAAAAAAGAAAAAAAAGCGTAATAATAATGTAATATAACGTAACAGCATCTCTGTCAGTAAAATTACATTGTAGTTGTGGCTCATTATGACTTTTCTTATCATCTTGCACCAAGCATAACATATTCTATTCTTTTCTGTCTTGTTACTGCAAGTGTACTTACCGAGTCATTCATGCTTCTTGGATTATACTTTATGTATGGAGCAACTTGATTGCTTGATAGTAGAGAAGTAGGTGTCTGAGTGGGTTTGGGTAGGCCTATGAGTTTAAGTGTGTGTGTGTGTGTGTGTGTGTGTGTGTGTGTGCGTGCGTGCGTGCGTGTATGTGTGTGTGAGCATGCATGACAGCATGTAACCGCTGTAACTAGCAGAGGTGGAAAAAGTACAGAAAAATTGTAACTAAGTAAAAGTCTTTACTTAGTTACTAAATTCTACTCAAGTAAAAGTAAAAGTAGTCATCAAAAAATATACTCAAGTAAAAGTAAAAATTACTTCATTTAAAATTTACTGAAATTACAAGTTACTAGTTACTTTCAAGCATTGAATGTAAAAAAAAAGATCAAAATCAGTGCTTTTAGGGTTGCTTAGTTTATTTAGCAACCCAAAGAATTCATAAACCACCTGCTCAGCAAACATAATAATCAAACTTGTTATTATAAATGAATTAATGTTTATGATTGAATGAATGAATGAAAGCTTCAGCTTACATGTATGTCTCACATTTTAAAGTAGAAAAAAGGAATTTGTCCAAGAAAAAAATGCAACATTAACAAGACAGAAAAGCTGAAACCAACTGTTTTATACGTGTACTTACCTACCTGTCTACAGTATAATACACCAAGGTTATTTACGTGTCATGCACAGCCAGATGGCATGACTGATAGAGCACTTCCAATGGCCTACATCATGCCAATTACAACTCATAAGATTTTCCTTTTGTTAGGTAAGAAATTTATTCTTTGTGCTTTAGAGTTATAGGCTTGGAATCAAAATTTAATCTCATTCTGACCCAGCAACCGACCAAGATATCAGTGATAGTGATCAGCTCAGCCAGCTCACCTTGTTCTTCTTATGGGGTGATTTGTTAATTTTGACTTCACAAGAGTAGTAGAGTAAGATAGCCGATTTGCTTTGAGATTTTACATAGGCCTATTGATGGTATTCAGGGTTACCTTTACCCTGGCTAGACCCAAATTGACCTGGACTGAACGGCGTTCCTTGGGTGAAATATGGCCAAGGATTTCATTTGCTTTTGGATTAAACTCTTCCACAGGTTGATTGGCTATTCTCAACATTTACTGGAAGCAGCAGCATCTAGACTACAGTAAATAGTTTGAATTTACTTTCAGTTCAATCCAATCCAATTTTTACTCAGTAATCAGGGAGGATTTAAGAAAGTAGTGAAGTACAAAGTACAATACTTGTCTCAAAATGTACTCAAGTAAAAGTAAAATTACCTGTTTGAAAAACTACTTTAAAAATTACGAATTACCCTAAAACGCTACTTAATTACAGTAATTTGAGTAAATGTAATTAGTTACTTTCCACTTCTGGTAACTAGTGCGGGAACCGGCATAAGAGTGTCTTCCTGTGTGACTCCTCCCCACGGACACTGACTCCTCCCCTTCCCCGTGTGGCTCCTCCCCACAGACCCCCCTGAACACCAATTAATTCTTCTGTTCCGCAATCACTCAGGTTTTACTGCGCCATAGGAAAGAGGAAAAAAATAGACTTAGTGAATGACTTGTGGGCTGTAAAATGTTTCCAGTCTTAGTTTGTTACAGGGAGAGGCATTCACAGATGGCAGTTATCATGGTGACAAGACAGCACTACGGTTGTTACACTCATCTTCTGTTTCTTTTTCTTTCCCCCTTTCTTTTGAAAATCTGTCCCTTCAATGCCTTTGTAGATTTCTGAAAACAAAAAAGAAAGCATTTTTTTCTTTTCTAGAGAGAACTGAGTGAGGATTAATCAAGAACTCTCTCTCTCTCTCTCTCTCTCTCTCTCTCTCTCTCTCTCTGTGTTTCTCTCTCTGCAGTTCAACTGTTCAGGAACTCATGATTAATTTTGAGCAACCTTCAAACGCTTCCTCAGTCTAATCCCTCAAACTAGGCAGAATTATGGGAGGATAGAAAAAGGAGATATGCTCTGCATAGTTTAGTCTGCTTTCTCAAAACTAAACACACTAAAATCTCTTTCCCACAGCCATACTCCTTACCTATCACTTTGGTATATGATGATGATGAGTATGAATATACCGGTACATATCAAACTTCCAATGGCATGAACGGTTAGCCAAGGCAGCCTTCGCCGAAAACAACAGTCTTTTGAATTTGAATTAGTGTTTACATCTTGTTCATTTTTCTGATTGGTCATAGCGCTATCCTATTGCGTGCAGAAGCAGTTTGTGAGTTAACTGCCTTGTTCCTCCCACGATTGAGTTCGGTCTATTTATCGATGCCAGACTCTACATTTTAATGTTATAGGATGGCTTGCCAGGCTTGATATATAGGCCTACACTAGCGGCAGCAAATACATTTGCTCAGCCAGGACGGTACATCTATAGCAACGAGACATAGGGACTTTGTAGGCTTGTGATTGGTGAATAAAACTGTGTCTGCTAGGCCCTTTAGTAGTGATCCAAACTTTAAATCATGTGTTGTATTAAATAATCAAGCCAGTGCCCTGTTGACATGTACACTCAGTAGGCTACTCAGCACCTTGAAAAGCTTTCCTGCCTATCAGACAAAATTTACCGAGAACCTGTTTCAGATGAACTGCACAACCAAAAATGGAACATTTAACCTCAGATTTGATCTTATTGGCTGTCAGCTTCATTGGGCCAATCAAATTGTCCCTTTAATCCATATTATTAGCTCTATCAAAGGTTGTATTCAAATGCTTCTCTCTGAGTGTGTGGCAGGTCTAAGATATATGATGGGTTTGGAAGGGTACTGCAATATTCAAACCATCATGAGGCTAATGTTTTTTGGCCACAGGAGACACGATTAGCGGTGCCAAGCGTTTTAACGACGCTGCCATTAAGACTGCAAACAAGGAACGCCGTGCTGGAATCTCTGAGTTATGGCCAACAACTAAATGACTGAGCAAGGCTATGGTATATTTATGCCATACGACACAGTTACTGTTACTCTACTTGACAGATTAGCCCTGTTTACATGGAGACTTCTAATCTGAGTATTTCACTGAATATTCCATTTCAGTTAGTTTATATGCATCTCCTTGGATACTTTATAGAATGCATCTTGGAATCTCTATATAATCAGATTAGAAGTGTCCATGTAAACGCACCTGATATGACCCCCCGCTGTTGAGCAACGTGAGAGAACTGGCTCTGGCTGCGGCAGTGACGGGTCAAAACACAATAGAGCGAGTGGATTTTGATAAAATGGTCCAACATTAAGATGACACCGATATGACGATATTATTAATTACAATCCGATATCAAAAACATATCGTATCGTAGTCGTAATACCGGAATATCGCCCAGCCCTACACACACACACACACACACACACACACACACACACACACACACACACACACACCACCCCAGTTAATCTACCCATAAAAAGAGAAACAGAGTTCATGTTTGTGTGTCCGAGAGACATTCAGCCCTCTCTCTTTTTTTTGCCCCTTAATGGTGGTAGCAGCTGCAACAAGTGGCCAGCTCTGATAGTTTGCCCATGACTCATATCATAAACAGCTTTGGTTTGCATTCACAAGAGGATCTCAGTGGGGAAGGTTAAGAGTGATTTCTATCCCCTGCAGTCGGTAATACAGTAATGCCATCCAACCCCTTGATACAACTGCTATTTTTTTTATTGCAGCATCAAATCCTGTCCTGGTTGTCTTTATTATGTGTGATGTCATCCTGTTTCCTCCAGACAATAGTTTATTTAACTTAGTATTGCATAAAAAATGTTTTTGACACTTGTGTTTGAGGAAGTGTTTTTGACAAACCTCGAAATCCTCAGCGGTTGCTGTAGCCTACAGTGTTCCAGGAGAATCGTCCAGGGATTGCCTCTCTGAGTCATCGTTAGTGGAGAGGTCGTGTTCAGCTCGCTCAGTCTCCCTCAGGATCCTCTGAGTCTGTTCTCTGGAAGCCTCACACTTGCGCAATTTCTGACCTGTTGAGGTCCAATTATCCAAACGCATGTGCTATCTATTCCAGGCCCTGAGTGAATTAGCCCATGCCAAATGAGCATCCGCAACTCGGCCCAGTCACCGCTAATGATGTCCGATTTAGACTTTGGTACAGCACAGATATTTAATCGTCTGATACAGTCATAGCCAGTTCTAGTTGAATACCACATTTCTAATGTGGAGCAATATAGCCAGAGCTAGTGTGTGAATGGAACTGTTATTGTTGTTTATAAAGGTTTTAGGATGCTTTCCACAAGCTTGAAGGACATTGTTTGTTTCCTTTTGCACAGGTGAAATGTAATTCCTCAGATCTGAGCTGCTAAAAGAGGTCAGTTAAATTGATAAATGTAGATTTAAAACTTTTCCTTGACATGGGAATCAGTTTTATCATTACTACTAATACAATATAAATGTAAAAATAAATAAAAATAAAAACAAACAAACAAACAAACAAAAAAGTTGTCTTCAGCAAGGCTGTCCTGCCCATCATGTACATGAGTGAATATGAGGATGATCTTCCTCACTCAGTGGCAAAGGTTCTCATCATCATCATCATCATCATCATGGCAAAACAATTCCCCAATGCTCCATCTTGTTTTGCTGGGGGAGAATCAGTCTCTTCTGAGCGGGAAAGCCAGTGATGTTCCCATCAGGGCAGGACATCAGGGCATCCATGTTTTTCAGCTCTGTGATGGAAAAAGACCAAGGTAACCGTCCCCTGGGGGGACAGACAGGCTCCGAAACACCTGGAGAGCTGTAATACCTCGAGGTGGCCACAGCAGAGCGATTCTCTGGCGGTTAGCAGACGCTTTATTCCTAGACTGTCTCTCTTCCAGGCTCATTAGGGGAGATTATTAACTGCATTTGGTTTGGTTATGACATCATTGCAAATCCCATCATCACTCTGTTCCCGTAACCCCAACTCCTCTGACCCATTGACCTGTTGTTTTGGTTCTAGCGGTTACAGTTCCCAGTCCGTTTAATCGGAACCTCTTTTCATGACGCCACACATCTGTTCGGTGTTGACAAGATTAATGGTTAGTGAATCAAAGCACGTGGCTCTGGAAAGTTCTCCAAGGGCTGGGTAGCCAAGGAGACTTTCCAGAAGATTCTACTGCATGCTGCTGCTGTCTGCCCCATCCTACTCCATCAACCACATTTCTTATCTGACTTACAGAAGTCAATTTTGTAGAGAGAGCTTAAACATGTCATTCTATACAATAGTAACCATTTCATTTTTATCTGAAGATACACCACACTGCTTTATACATCGGACTTTATTAGTTTTTGTTTTTCGATGAGGCCTATCATAATGCAGTGAGGCTATACTTTTTGTTTAATTTTGACTTACTTTCATAGCTTTTGTTTATTTAACCTATTTTACTTTTTCTGCAGCCTATCCTTTATTCTTATGCAATTTCACTACATGCTTGCCGTTGTAGGCTATGTATGTGACAAATAAACTCTCTTGAATCTTGAATCTTGAAAACTGTCAAATTCCTAACACAGCATTACAGTGACCAGTTAATCAGTTAATAGCATTACTTCATGCAAGTGGTGACAAGTGCTACTTGATGGATAGATACACTATCTGGAACACCTCATAGTAGCTGATGCCCTTCACCTGATAACCTTAAATAATAAACATATAAACATGTTTTTTTTTTTTTTTGTCCATCCTTGAATAATATTAACCGACATATGGTGTCTTTATTATTGAATAAATATTTATAAAATGCAAATTTTATTCATTTGTGTAGAGCAGGGCTGGGTGCCCTGCCAACACACTTGAATTTTGTCATTGAGAGAGGAGCACAAGAAGGGACCACTGCCATGACTTTGTACTGTATGTGGAACACCATTAATGCATAGCTGTAATTACACTGGTCTCGAGTGTAATGCTTTGGGGCAGTGACACTGTGGGGGCAATACCCTACTGTTGTTAGCTGACAGTAAATGATGAAAACCAGAGGTAACTTTGCCCTCTCTTCTACTAATATGGAGTTTCATATCTCTTCTCCCTTTCACTACTGTTTCTGCATAAGGCTTATCTCACGGTGAGATCTCTGCTTAGAGCACAGGCAAATAACATTGTGTCTTACTCCAAAACACACACACACACACACACACACACACACACACACACACACACAGAAGCACAGACACACAGATGGAAGCATAGACACACACAGTCCATCTGTACAGTGTCAGGCCTCACCTTACCTCTTGAGTATGTGCTCTCGGCGGAGGAAACGGCATCAAAATGTTTATGGAACGCTTGTGAATGTGAATGAATCACTACTCGTTGGCCAGTTCTCTCCTCACTTATTCACTCACTCACTCTCAACTGACTCCATCTCCCCTGGGTTGGACCTGCAGCAGCCGGACCTGCCCATGATGTCCTTGAGATGTGTGAGACAGATACATTTTAACTCTTTAAAAATCAAGAAATACTACTTACAGCACAGTCAGGGCCATGTTCTAGCTGAGATATCTAGGCACCACGGACAAGCTACTGTACAAAACAACATCTGTGTTTGACATGCCACACCATAGATTTTCCAACAGATTTTCACAAATTTCAGTCAGTCACTAAATTCAGTCATTGTCACGGCTATCATTGTCACGGCTATAGCCCTCAGCAATGTGAAACAGCACAACATGTTGATTCACTCTGGATAGCCTTCCTTTAAGTTCCTTGTTAGGTGGGAAATATAAACTTCATAATAAACTTCATCTTTGTGGTCTTGGTGTGATCTGGATTTACATTAATATTAGCACAAGTGTAGAGGGGTAGGGAACCTATGGCTCACACAAGCCAGACGTGGCTCTTTTGATGGTTCCATCTGGCTCGCAGACAAATCTTTAATAAAAAGAATGATAACGTTAAAAATACATAAAACATGTAGGCCTATTTCAATCCATTCATCTATCTATTTCATTCCAAGGTGACTGGAATTCAGCTAGCTTTGCTGCTGCTTTAGCAATGCTTGATGTTGCCAATGAACTTTTTGATGACTTTTTGAATACAAGACAAGATAATCAAACGAATACAAGACATGCCTCTCAAGAAATTACATTTTCAAATATGTGGCATTCATGGCTCTCTCAACCAAAATGATTCCCATCCCCTGGTCTAGAGCAACATAGCATTAAAAGGGAAACAAGTCATGATCTGTTGAGGATGGCACCTCCCAGGCGTGGCCTGTCTGGAAGAAATCTTATTGAGCTCATAGTAGAACCGGATTATTACATCGGAAACCACCCAGGTCTCCTAGCAATGGCCATTAGCCGCTGACTTCCTGTTTTTCTGAGCCTTGACAGGATAACACTGATGACATTACAGTAATGATTCGATTTGGGGTCGCAGACACAACAGGATGCTGGTTGCAGTAAATATGATGTTCGTCATGTATGTGTTTAGATGGTTGTGACATCAATACATTTATCTTCATTCAACAGAGTTGTACAGAATGAATGAGAGTGCCCACTCTATGTCTACTAAAGTAGGTATGCTTGCCTATAGGCACAGTTCTGTCAGGTCCACTACGTCAAATGAAACAAGAAAACAGCGGATAATTTATATGAGACTTTATTTATAATGCAAATAATTTAATTTGGCGGTATGACTCTGTTCAGAGGAAGTCCCCTTCTTTTCCATGAGCTCCATGGAAGCCAAGATGGGGAACAGCAGCAACTCAGGGAGAATTACCCCCATTTAAATAAAATGGAAGGGTAATGCATTTTCCCCCATGAACAGAGCAAGCAACAATGACAACAGTATGACATCGTTCCAGTTTTTCCTCTTTGGGTGGAGCCGGGGAGGAGGTGGGTTGCGAAAGCAGCGTGCAACTGAAGCAGCAGGAAGAGTAACCAGAGGGAAACAGCTTAAATAGAGCGCCCTATTGACAAGCAGCCTATGGCGAGTGGCAGCGGAAAGACAGCTGACATGGGCTGGGCTGGCATTAACCAATTAGAGATGTAACAGCTGATAGTGGGCTTGACTACGTGGCCTGCCAGAACTAACGCAGAATGCTCCATTTATAGGCACGAGAGTTACTCTTTCATCAGAGTCAAGTCTGTGTGATGGATGAAGTGTTTGATATTCTTCCACTTTCCCCCTTCACAGCTTTGCTCCAAGTGTGTTTACTGCACAGCTGTAGAGCCTCAGGTTGCCGTAGAGACTAACACACACACACACACACACACACACACACACACACACACACACACACCCACACACACACAAAACACTCACTGTCTTTGTTTGCCTTTATCTAAATTTTGACTGTTAAAATGGAACACTGTTAGAGAGTTTCTATCACAGGCTGAATTAAATGACACTTTTGAAAGAAGACTAAGATCTTAGCATGTTTAATAATATTGTTAACAATTAAAATTTTAATTAAAAATTGTTGTGGCCAAAGGGCCACATTGGGTTTTAGATTTTGACTACCGGGCCAGTAAATTGGCAAGTCTCAAACCAGTAGCCCCACACTTCAGAGGACATGTTAACATGCAGGTTTAAAAGGGTAGGATTTGTATTTTATGAATACGACAAGTTTGATAAACCAGTAATCTAAGTCACCTTTGCTAAATGAGAAATGATTTTATTTTGGGAAGGCTCCATGGTCCAGATTAAATAGTTCAACGGGCCGCATGTGGCACCCGGGCCTTAGCTTGCCCAGGTATGCATTAAGATGCATCACTGATATAATGATATATTAATGATGATATCACTATGATATAATGACAAACAGTATGCGGTGTAATGAATATGAAACTAATCAGAATGAAACATTGTTTGTTGAACTTTAAAACTGAAACCCAGGTCACGGACCACCTGTAGTGCCGACAACCAGTGGGCTGCAGGCCACATATTGAAAAGCCATGGTGTACCTACATGACCTGGAGGAGGTTTGTGCCCTGCATAGAGATGACAAGGAGTGTGCTATAGCCAGAACCTTAGAAAAGAAACCAGCATGAGAGTAAGGCCCAGTCACTTTACTATCACCCTAACACTCGGTTTGCGCGTTCATGTGTAAGTGTAGGGTGTCCCAATACTTTCGGGGCCGAGGGATAGTGGCTTTCAGCCCTTCAAATCGCCCCTTCAAATGGAGGGAGGTCGGGTGCAGACTTCGAATGAAGTGAAGTTGAAGTGAAGATGAAATTACCCACGATTCTTTGCGAACTGCGTGTCGGTACCCGATCTGTGTCCGACTGCCCGAGCTGTGTCCCGTTCTCTCAGCTCTGGATAAGAACTTATATAAAAATATAGCTACTATTGCAATTAAGCATGTATATATATATTTTTTTTTAATGTTGCTGGGATATCTTAGTTTGATGTAAATTCAGTTGAATTCTGCACTGGTGTGTTAAAACATGACTATTAGAAAGATCGATATTTTTCAAAGTGCGCAAATCTTTCACCAGAATTACCAGAGCCTCTCACGGGTGATGATAATTGTCGATGACGGCTTTTGAACAGTTTACCCCGGTTAAGAGCCTTATACCCGTTCAGTGTTAACGATAGACGCATGAAACAGATGAAGACGTTTTTATGCGAAGTGCTGTCCCATTTATTAGGGGGAGATCGCACTTCTCACTACACAATCAAGGGGTGTCTCATCTTGTAGGGAACTCGAAAACGAGTGCTAGTGTTAGGGAATAGAAATGGGATTGGGCCTAAGCGTGAGTCCTGAGAAAGTCTGCGGCTTTCTACAGCATATTCTCCTGGTGAGGTTAGTTAGTGAGAGTATATTGTTAGTTAGTTACTGTATATATTGATGTTTGGTCTACCTTTTAGTTTATACCTGATCTAAAATGTCTAAATGTTAAAAGCGCATGATTTTACTTTTGTCTCGAATTATAGGCATCTCCCCTTGATCAGCTGCCTTCCTTTATAATGTACACTGTGTAGAAACCTGGTCTCGGGGGACAACACCGGGGCTGTAAATGTCAAACAAACAAAATGAATAACAACAACAGGACTGTGTAATGTTATAATGATTAAACAAACTAAATATAATAAACAAACCACATTCCAGCCAGGCAATCACTAACAAGACAGTTGGAAGTCAAAAACTTACTCCCATCCTTCCCTCAACTGTTTTTGGCTGGAACCTGGTTTGTTTTTGTTTTTATTTTGATGCACACATTGTGTCCATTGTGTTTGCATGAGGTTTATAACCACTGTGTTGCCTCCAGAGACTGGACTTCTCTAACAGTGTATTCAGGGGGCGGGCAGCTTGAAACTTTCATGTACACTGTGCAACAGTGAATTTGTCAAGGTAAATATGTCTATTCAGTTTGGGCCTTTATATTATCATGACTTAATTTGGGGGTTACACATATCACAAATGTTTCCAGCTACTATACAGTCAGTAGTTATTTTCATACTCCAAAACAGAGAGAGAGAGAGAGAGAGAGAGAGAGAGAGAGAGAGAGAGAGAGAGAGAGAGAGAGAGAGAGAGAGAGAGAGCACATATGACTGTATTTCTTCTTTGCCACTTTCCTGAGTAGCCAGTGGTTCAGTGGTCTTCTTGAGGGGGTAGCTGTGTTGCTAGATGGGTTTATCTTTGTGTTAAATTAGAGATCAAGAGATTCATTAAAACATGAAATCAATGCAAAGTTTGTTATGTCTCAGACTGCTCGTAATTTATTTTGGTTCGATGGAATTTATTGACTGGTCACATAATTGATTCTGAAAGTTGGCAAGGAGGCGGACCTTGGGCCCTGCACTTTGGACTGGACTTGGTTCTGAAGATGTAGGGATGTCTGGAGCCATTTCTGTCTCCCATCATTCATTGCTGTCTCTCACGCAGATACTCTGGCTGAGACTGAAGACTAACAAAAATTGCAAAAATTACATAATATTGGGCAATCAGAATAGACACAACCAGAATCCAATACAGCGGAGTTATTTTGGTCCAAGCCAAGCTGACAGTCATCCTTTCAAACAAGATGAGATGAACTAAAAAAAAAAAAAGTTAAATTCATTCACATATTTTTTTTTTTAGCAAAGGTGTTGTGGCCATTGTGAAGCAGTGGTGCCTCACGAGAAACTGTTAGCCTAACTGTGGAACCTCCACCCCTTCTGTTTTGAATAATAGCTCTATTCTACTATTTTATATAGTAGGCCTATTCTAAATTACTTTTACTCCCAGTTTTTATGCAAAACAACACTTTTATTATGGATATAAATGTGAGTAATGAATACATCTATGATATTATGGAATAAACAACACACACACACACACACACACACACACACACACAGACACACACACACACACACACACACACACACACACACACACACACACACTCCATCTATCTGCGGTTCTCTTGTATTTGAAAGGCTCCATGAAGAATGTACGCACACAGTGTTCACCATGCCCAACATGTGTTTGTGTCTGACCCAGATGGATGCTCCCCCTGTGGCGTGGTTTAACATGCACATTACTCAACACACACACACACACACACACACACACACACACACACACACACACACACACTGTGGACCACTTGGCCCTGGGAGAAAGATCCCCTGCCTGACCACTTGCTGAGCAGATGCCTGTGCCCTTTGCCTGTGGAGTAATGATGACTATTAATTAGTTCAGATTTCAAGAACAGAAGCTTGATGTGTGTTATGGGGCGCTTGCCACACATTACTCACTGAGAGTGAAGAGGCAGTTTTGTTTTGTTTTGTTCAGGGCATTTTGAATAACATTTGAGTTGTGTTAGCCTATTTCTAACTGAGAACCTAGTGAACACTGCCAGCAATGACAGTCTGTTTTAAACTTTTACTAAACTTTCCCCCAGAATACATTAGTGTACACCTCAGTCCATATCTAAAAGTAACCAAACAAACAGATACACTTTGTGCTAGGCTAGATGTTGTAAATATACATATTAGGTATTACTATGTAATAGATGTTGTATGTGTTATTACCTATGTTATAGCTTCATTTTTAAAACATTTAATAAGCACTGAGGAGTAAGTTGCCATCTTAAAACAAAGTTGCAGGGATTCTTACTCAGGTCATTCATATCCGCAAGTAAAACTAATTTATAATCAGTGTAGTTTTGTGTTCATATGAAACTGACAGACTGGCCCTCACTCCCGCTCTGTTTGTCCACTCTGGCAGCCCTTAGCAGATGTGGTCAGGACAACCTGCAGGGTTGGTGCAGCATTGGCGCACTGCCTCCGGAAAGCAGACTAGGCTCGGGTGTGTGGGTGGGTCGTTTATTGGCCATGGGGAATCTGGGCTCCATCACACATGAGTGCATCATGTTAGCATTTCTGCAGGGCCACACTCAGGCCAAACTCAAACACTATTATTATCTCCTCCTCATCCTCCTGCTTGTCCCATTGGATAACCACACTTCCTGAGACTCATCTCATTGGTGGGCTGCACTGAGTGAGATGTGTCTGATTGGAGGATTACCAGGGGCATTGTTTGAGGGGTTATGGGAGGCTGTGCAGGGGTGATATGAGGAAGTGGATGTCTCTAGTGTAGGATGGGGAGTCCCATAGGGGGCTGATCCCTAGGCTGCTACGTGGAGCGTATACTGTAAGTGGCTGCGCTGTGGGAACACAAGACACAAGACAGCATCATCTAGGCTTCTATCACCATCAGACCTGCAATACAACCCTAAAAATAAAGTTCAGAGACATCAGTCTTAATGAGAAATAACTCCATTTCAGTGCATGCATTTAGCTATGGGAGATGCTGAAACTTTTTTGATGAAACAACTTCATTGCTGTCATTCATTGAAGACATTAAGCTTAGGCTTGCCCAGATCTTCAATAAATCAAGTATGAAGTATACCACAACAAAGTCTGCTGATGTTTTTTTTTAATTTTTTATTCTGTGCTCTGTTTTCCAAAAGTTGTTGGTTGCAATGCAATTTCCCAATGCCAACGAACAACGTAGGGAATCCTCCCCTAAAGTTGCTGCTTTTTAATAGAAATGTACACAAATGTTCTATGGATGATGAATGATACATTGAAAAAAAAAATTACAATTACAATTTTACAATTAAAAAAATAAATTGAAAAAAAAAAGGTATTAAATAAAAGAGTACACAAATGTAATTGTAACAAATATATAGATTTGCTTGTGAAGCAAAAAATAGGGACCAATGGTGATGGTTAGATTAGGTATGTCGACTGCTAATGATCGTCTCATAAGTGAGAGTTTTTGTTTTACATTGGAGCACCATTGGCGAACACCACCTACAGGCTCCACTCATTTCATTTCGTTCCTCCAGATTGTCAGGGATAGTGTAATGCAATTTTGTTTTCCCCGACACGGATCTGTGCAGGCCAAATTCAGCGAACAGAGTGAGAAACTGAAGCCACGATATTGTGCCTAGACATCACTAACCTCTAGCCTTGAAATCTAGACCCCTCTAGCGGCAGCAAATTTAATTTGCTAGCCTGGCGAAGCCTTCAAAATACAATGTGTACCGGGCCAATCAAATCGTCTTGAGGGGAGGGACAAGTGAAGAAAGAGAGTTACAGATCTCAGGCTTCGTTACGCTGAAGCAAAGTGAGTGGAAATTTGGGAATTGGTACCAATAAATTGGGTTGTTATCATTTTATGGAGTTATGAGAAGTTGCAGACTGTAGTTAATGGTTGCAGAGCCCCAAAATTAGACTGACTCGGACGTACTGAACCCCATAATTGCATTTGTTGGTATCATGAATGATTACAGACAATATTATGACACAAGGAATCATTTTAATATTATTTTAAAATGTATGAAGATAAAAAGTTTATGTTCGTTGTGACGAAAGACACTTGACGTATGCAGCGGCGAGTTGATAGACAACTGCTTTGCCCGCCCACATGATAACCGAGCCTCACTAGACACCAGTACAGAATCTCTTTACGGGTTTAGCTTGCTAGGCTAACTAACCTTGAGTTTAGATAACAAAACATTTTTTATATGCGTTTTAAACTAACTGTAGCAAAATTTGTCAAAACACTGCATAACACCCTAGTGGAAAAGATTGCCAATGGAGATGTTTTAGACGCTTTGGACGAACTGAAACAATGTGAAAGCGGATGATGAAATCAGGCTAGGGCACCATTGCCATCTTGCAAGTACTGTAAATCAGCAGAAGCCATGGGGCTAAGAGGATCTTCATTGTCTTGAGTCTTTCACCCTGAAGTGAGCCATTTAACCATCAAAGTGACTACAAAGTTGCAAAGGTAACCTTTAAACTACATAAAATGTTGCCTGTTTTACCGTATGCAGTCAAGAACATGGATCGGACCTCAACCACCTCAAACATGCCTTGTAAATTTTGCAACTGTGATTTAGACTATATCTAAAATCTAATATGGAATGCAATCTGCCATTGGCAGCTAGTGGCCTGCACTTTTAAAAAGAGGTATTTCAACAAGGCCTGACTAAGATCATCAGCCAATAGCCTCTAGGGTGAAATGATACCATAGATTACATGAAACAGATCAATACTGAGGCTGGACCTCTCAGCTGTGGGAGGGCTGCTTCACCTTCATCAGTTCCAAAACTACACTGCCTTCCACCGAGCACAGTAGTCTACATGTCAGGACATTCAGTTGCAACTTTTCTGCAACATATAACAGGAACGAAAAAAAAAAAAGTCAAAAGATGCAGGATCATTTTTGTAGCAAGTTGGGCCATTCAGGGGTTTCTGGATATCTGATTTCTAAAACCCGCAACATTCATGGCATAACAGGCCTATATTAACCGGATAGACTTTGTTGCTCCGCAAATGATTGGACGAGGGTCTGGGATCTCGGTTATAGAGACACGATTGCTTGCTGGAGATGTTTAAAAAAAAAAAAAACACTTTTTAAAGTTGTAAAACTGGGGTTTCATCATCTTTAAAGGATGAAAGAGCTCACTCAGAGTTCACTTTTTATGAGATGATTATAGCCTAGGAATTCAATAGTGAGTCGAATAATAGCATTACACAATATCACAATATAGTTCCTTCCCCTTTTTTTATTGATTTTGTTGCATTGCATGTGGAGTTGTAACTGTTAAAAATGTTAATCAGGAAACATTTGGTCTCAATCTGGCCCACCTCCCTGTAGACTCCTGTGATATCACAGACAACTGACAAGACCTGGGTCTGACAAAAGTAGGTCATTAAAATGGATTAATGCTGTAACTCTAAGAGCAAAGCCCAAGCCTTTCATCAAATCCCATGGCCCCTTCACTTCCCTCTTGTTTGGATTTTTTGTTTTTTTTTGGCAGGGGGTAGAGTGGAGTGCAGTGAGGGGGGTGACCTAAAGTAACCTAAACAATTCCAAGAGCATTTTATTCCCAGGAAACAATGAAATTGGGAGGGGGAAATCAACTAAATCGCATTTTGCTTGTCCCTGAAAGCATGATCTGAACATTATGGCAAATGAGGTAAAACAGATTACAGTATGTTTCAGTAATCCGAAATGTTCTAAAGTCAGCAATGGATATGTGCATGGAACTTCTTTCTATAGCGCAGTACTTTGCATGCTTTATGACTTTTATGCCTAAAAGTCAATCAAACTTAATTCAGTCACACACATGCACGCCCCTCACCCCTTCTGTGTGTATGTTTAATACAATTAAACCTGAAATTGCCCTAATAAATGTCACCTAATCTGTTTTTGAAACTCCTGAAAGAAATTGATACAATTCTTCCACCATTATCTGCCTTTGCCAACAAAGTCCAATGTACTTTCATGAAACTCTAAATATTGACAACTGTAATGCAGCTGCATTTTACAGCAGCAGCACACATGCTGAAGTCACAACAAAACTAAGCCATACTGACTTATCGTTGTAGGCCTACATTGAATCATTTTTCAAGGTGAGTAGGTGACTATTAGGAGGGAGTATGAGCCATTTGATTTGACTGGTGCATGAATTGAAGTCTTTGAATTAAGACCATAGTCTCTCACTGAGGGCTGACTATGACGAAGATTCATCTTCCCTGTGGCTCCGTGGTTCAAGTTAACAGAATGACTCACCTAATGCATCTGATAGTGATGCAGTCAATAGACTGATGAACGGCCTGTATTTCAGTGTGGAGTCAGTCTGGTGCTAGTTAAGTGATACTTCAAGTATAATAGAAGCATTCATGCTTAATTAAGCCTTAAGGAGAAGTAAGAATGAATGGTGTATTTTGCTGCAAGGACAAAAAATAATGACATTTTATGATGTTTCTTCACATTTCATGGGTGATTGTTACAAGCCAGTTACATATAATAAAACATTTATCTATTTGTACATTACAGGTAAGAACTTGTCAATAGCCTACATTGTTGCATGAGAGAACCTCTCATTTCAAGAAAATTAAGTGTTTTTATTATAAACTTATAATTTAAGTTGAAGCTACAGTATTGTGAGAGAGAATAATAAAATACGAAAATTTAAACTATTGTATTTTAAGTTGTCATGCCTGAATCAGCTGGCCATATAGGAAGAGGTTAACAGGTCTATAGCAATAGTTAAAGGCTTAGAAATCATAGGTTTACAGTTAGCCTATTTTCAGCTACAAAATTACAAGTATAGGCTACACAGGACATCTTAATAATTTTAAGGCAGCTTGCAAGAAACAACTTATATGAAAAATTTTGCTTACAATACCTGTCCATCTTTCATAGACTCAAATTTTCCATCTGACAAGCAAAATTATAGCCTAACTATAAAGATGTAGGTACAGCTATTTATTCCATTAAGTGTAAAGTGAATATAAATAGAGGTAAATAAAACAAAGTTTAAAAAGTTTTAATTAAGTTATAATTGTGTTGTGGACAAGCAGGCTTAGACCAGGTCAGTTGCACTGTTGGGACAGCAGGGATGTCGCCAGCTGACTGTGGTAAATAATGCACATATCCTACAGTTCCTCTCTTGGCAGGTGCTTTTCAGAAACTAAAACTTCATCACCGGCATATTGTCAGGCAAGGACGAGTGTTATATCACCAGGGAGGAAAGAAAACTGTTCAAGTTAACTTGTTGAATATTTATTGTGTGAGATAATACAGTGGTTGTCAACATTTATGGAATACAGTATCACTTCCTACTTGTGCTGCCTTGGTGTCGAGACGAACGCAATGCGCTACAGTACGTTTCACACATTCACACGCATGTCCGGCATAGACAAAGAGTTTTTTTTTTTTTTTTTGAATGAGCCCTGGGCTTCTCCTGTAGTGTATCCCCTCTCCACACACGCGTTAGACACTTAGATCATCTCCCTGTTCCTCCACCGAAATGCCACGAGCCTTCGTGATATGACGGTGGTCAAACCACGTGTTTACGTAATGGAAAGCCAATCTTTCAATTCAACCCCTCCTCCTCGTACATTTACAGCACTGAGATCTAAGGCGAAGTGGAATACGTGCAAATATTTTGCGGACGCACCAGACTTTTTTGGAGGCGCGGGATGTCAGTGATGCATCTGTAAAGCTCATAAAGACAACAGATCTGACGAAAGGGACACCAAATAAATCTGGTTTGTCGAACGGGGCTTTGTAAAAAAAATGAAAACATTGGTGATTGGAAACTGACCTCGGCAAACTGCTGGTTTCAAGAAGACCACCAAGTGAACTCAATACATTTGGCAATGTGTTATTTTTGGGGGGCTATCATTGCAGTCTTTGCATAGGATGCATCCTCTCCTGGCTTTGGATGCTGAGCAGATCCACCCTTCCTCTGTATGCTGAACTAATAGGCAATGGTTTTGGGCTCGGGAATCTTTCGTGTTCTACTGTTTTCACGTTAGTGCTGTTTGTTTACGGACTGCAAGTCTTGCCCTGTGCTACACATGCAATTTATAGAGTCTATTTTTTATTACTGACTACTCAAGGTGGCATTCTTTGTACTTGCAAATTGTAACCTTTATTGCGAAGAAGAAGAACTATTTTACCACGTTAATGAAAACGAAGAAGACTTGGATATCACATATTTTTCTATGATACTATTGGTCGCCCTGTCCTGGCAAACCGATCCATTTGTGTTATTATGCAACCGCAAGGATCTCCTCTATATCAGGGTGTCTAAGCTGCTGGATTGCTCTTCGCCCAAATCAATGTGGTTTCTTTGGAACATTTTCAGCAAAGGAACGCATATGCTGCAGTGTCTTTGTGGCAAGAGTCTTAAGAAAAACAAGAACCCAAGTGGTAAGCCCAATGTGTGTTTGAGTCTTTCTCCGTGACTGCGCTGTTTTGCATTGTTTACTGTGATAGTGATAGATCTGCAATCATATTTGTGCAGCAAGTAAATGCCGGAGTGCGGGGGAATAACTTATCCTATACTAGGCTACCGCTACCAGCAAGCCACCCCGGGCAAAGCCATCAACGCCGAAGCCGATGCGTAAGGGCTCACACAGCCTACTAGGATCTCCAACTTTTCAACTAATTTGTTGACCCGTGTGTTCCAGGTTATATTCACTGTTAACTATAGCATCAGTGAGATTGGCTACTGTTGCTTTTCAGTCCGACGCACGCTTTCCCATACCTCTCTACACGCTCTCCGTTGAACTGGTTTTATCCTAGGGTTGCTGCAGCAGCGTTTCCCCCCTGCAACACATGTCCATTTAATAGGCTGTCGGTATATGTTTCTGTGAGGTTTTTTTGTGAATCAGTTCTCTCTCATACCCGGCGAGGTAAAATGTAGACACACAGTAAAGCACCGGCGTTTTGACACGTTATTTCTTGTCTAATGGGTTTGTCATTTGGGGGGTGGGGGGCATACAGAGACAAAACGCTGTAATGTTGATTTGAAGCCCACTTTCCAAATATCTGCAGAGTATCAAATATGGAGCAATTGTGCACCATTGTCTCGGCTGCACTACTGTTACAGATTCTCGTTTCTTTCCACAATTCTCAGCTAGCAAAGTGTCTGCGTAACAAGGATGTTGACTATTTTGTAAAGATCCCATACGAACCCGTATGGCATAGCTTAATGATTTTCTTTTTTCCAGGCTGGTAATTTAAAGGAAACACTGATCCCATGTTTTGGGAAATTTAACTCGGCGCTTGGAGTGTCACAAGTTGATGTGGTCTTTGGGGATGCTTCTGTCTTCACTGGCACTGCAGTGTAGTAGATCATTGCAAATTTGCCTTGCTGACACCGCATGAAAATACAACGAAACATAATTTGCAGTTACGCTCCCCCTCATAACTCACGTTTCACACGATATCATCACCAAAAGAGCTTGGTTAAGCTCGGCCTGTTCATAGTAGGTATGGTCGCTCACCAGCCAGGACATATTCATGATGTAGCCATCAGCACGAATATCGACAGGACAACAAGGAAATGTACTAAAAAATAAAAAATCTACAGCAGGCATCTCATCTTCTAGAGCAAGCAGTCCACTTGCCAATTTAGTTATAACTGTTCAAAGAGCCGGTTCAGATGCCCCTTTCCCAACTGCCATGCGTTGTCTGCGTTCCCCTGTGTTTACACCATAAGTCAACTATTGTGGAAAAGTTTGAATAGATGAATGCTGACTCCATGAACAGCCTACATGTCCCTATTGGAGTTTGAAGTGGTATTTAATGAAAACAGTTAATTTGAATATGGACACTTTTGATTAAAATAATGCAGAACTAGGGAGAGAGAAAAAACACACAATCATTCATGATCCATATAAGAATATGTCGAAATAATGCCAAATAATTCAGTTATGTAAATTGACTATGTAGTTTGTCATTTTGGCCATCGAAATGTATAGAGATGCCTTGACTGAAGGGGCCGGCGGCTGCTATACTATGCTATGTCAAAAGGAGCACATTCTCCCCTACTTTAATGAAACCATCATCTCCCCTATTCTTGGTGTGATTAGAGGTAGCAAAGCATGAGGTTCCTGATTACTTTCCCAGCGCAATTACGGCCTTAGCTGCATGGCACTAATGAACCCACAGGACTGTTACCTCCACGGCTGCTGGCTGGCTGGCTGGCTGCTGGGGATCCTGGATGAAAGTCTTACTTCCCTGGGCCCGTATTTTTAGAAACATTACAGAAAGGCTGAGAGAGAGAGAGAGAGAGAGAGAGAGAGAGAGAGAGAGAGAGAGAGAGAGAGAGAGAGAGAGAGAGAGGAGGGAGGTTAGTGCTTTGTGTAGGCTAAAGTAGTGCACAGGGGAAGGTGTGTGTGACTACCATTAGTAGGCTACTATTGAAAAGTGTTCCCTTGTCATATCCCTGTGTTACAGTGTGTGTGAGTGCGATGCTAATGCTGAAGTGTATGGATCAGTCGAGTTTGCTAAAATGTTGTCCTACACATGGTGATACATTTGCATTAATTTCATGATTATTTTCCACTGTATAATCAGACATCAATCAACAATAATAACAACAACAGAAAAACAAACAAACATACCAATATATTTGTCAAGAGCTTTGTGTACTCTCAGATTTTCAAAGTAAGTTTGAACTTTAACTTACAGCAGCACTCTGAAGTCTCTGCCATAGGTTTCTGTTGCTAGTTATTTCGTGGGATTTCCTTTGAAAGTAATATGGAAGTTTTCTTTTGCAATATTTGAACTTGCAATTGAGTCAGTTTCAATCCATGTAATGCAGCACATTGGAGCATCCACAAATGTAATGTATAAGTTGATGTGTTGGATAAGCATTGACAGAATGTGTTGGATGGCTTAGTATTGGTGAAAGCAGTGGAATGACCCGACCCCTTTCAGAGTGTAGTCAGCCACTGCCACAGGAAGTTTATTCTATTACTATGATCGGTTTGTATTGATCAGTCTGATGCTTGTGTTTCAACCAGAGCCTCCCCATCCAGCTGTTGTGCATGGGAGCGTATAAACACACAGCTTTTCATTGGCCTCTGCTGAATAATTTAATAAGTCCTGTGCAGTAAAATCAGATTTTTTTAAGTGTTGAAATATGGACTTGTCGGGAAATTGTCAGCCCATACTGGTTGCAATGAGTTCCTTGAATGGTTTCCAATCACGATGCGCTGTGATTCTTGTCTATTTTTTTTGTGTGAGTTGTGAACACTTGACAAAGCCTGATGCAGTCAGCTGACAAACCACCTGCCACAGTGTCTGCCTGCCTCCCTGCATCTCTGCTGCTTCTCCTCTCTCTTGACTTGTCAGATGCTGTCTGTCTCTTCACCGAGCAGTTATTACAGATGTGTTACAGACACAGATATTTACTGTGTCTTCTAATATTTGCTCTTCCCTGCAATAAGAACTGCAACTTCTAGTGTAACTAACTTATGTATTGTTCTCTTTGTAATGAACCCCTAAAAGTGTCATTGTCTTGAAGTGTTCATGTCTTGATGGATTAAGAAAGTCCTCCATATTAAGGAGCATCCACAAATGTACTTTATAAGTTGCTGTGTTGGCTATGTATTGACAGAATCTTTTGGATGGTTTGACTTTGGTGAATGCAGTGGTGTGGCCCGATCCCTTTCCGAGAGCAGCCTTCCACTGCCACAGGAAGTTTATTCATTTACAGTCTATATTCACTTCACTACATTTCATATTACGTTTTTGACTTTCTCTCTAACATAACATACACTACCAGCATACTGCATAAAGCGTGTGCACTGGGCTTCAATGAAAACCCAGCTTTTTGTTCACTAAAAATCACTACATGAACAGCACTTATTATGGCATTTCAGAAACTTTAGTGATTTAAATCGAAGGTTTGGAGTAATTCAAGCATAGCTCTGTTGCAAAAGTCTGCTGACTGCACTACTTACCGAGTGGAATGAAAAAAATTGGAGCAATATAGACCGAAAGCGAATGCAAAAGCGAACAAGCAGTTTACGTTGAGTCAATGGAACACACAATCTTACTTTCGGTTTTGAATTTAGTATGATACATTGACTCCATGTAAAGTGCTTGTTTGAGCTAGTGTTTGTGTTCGGTCTATGTTGTCTAGATTCTTTCATTTCACTCGAGCTCGTACAACAGGACTATGCTTGAATTACACAGAACTTCCACTTTTTACTTTAATTTGCAAAAGTAGCTTGTTTCTCCTGCGTCACTTCTTTTTCCCCCAACAGCCACATCCAGTGGGCACCATTAGTGTGTGTGTGTGTGTGTGGTATGTGTGTGTGTGTGTGTGTGTGTGTGTGTGTGTGTGTGTGTGTGTGTGTGTGTGTGTGTGTGTGTGTGGTGTGTGCGGTGTGTGTGTGTGTGGTGTGTGTGGTGTCTCTGTGGCCTGGAGCTCAGCCCTGGCCCAGTGAGCCTCTTTCGTTTCTTCAGATAAACCCCTGAACTCACGCAGAGT
>JAODXP020000016.1:31932718-31962718 GCA_027497455.2 Sardinella longiceps | reverse complement strand
TGTACAGTATGTATGTATTTAAGTGTTTTAAGTGTTGCCGCCTCACTAAAGTCTATGTGTGTGTGTGTGTGTGTGTATGTGTGTGTGAGTGCGATGTGTTTTTGGTGAAGTTGTTGCTGTAGGGAAGATAGATGCAATGACTGAATAAAACTACATTGCACATGTTGGGTTAAGTTTTTCCTCGGAAATTGTGTTTTTCCTTATACAGGTACTATCGGTATTCGGCCACCTAAGGGTAAAGAGCTCATAACATTGTTCATTTTACTTCTATTGGCTGGTTAACGTTCACATAGCTTCAATTCAACACCTCATTTTGCAGTGAACATTGAGGATAATGGTCCATATTCCGGAAAACAAAACATCATGCCATTTTACGGACGGTTTTCGGCCGGGTACGGAGAAAATCATTGCTAACGGCACTACTCAGTATGTGAAGCCAACTACCAAGTCTGATTCAGCATGAACTTGACAAAAACCAAATCGACAGCAGTGAGAGATTTTGAGCCAATTTTGAAGTCACTTACCATACAAAACTAAATTTGTTAACACGTTAACAAGGATGTCATAGCAGCATTATCCAATAAATGTGTCTGAAGCTAATATTTTATCATTTTGGCTAAAACAAACTGCCAAAGCTTAACCATAGATCAAAACACAAACAATCATTGTCTTAAATCTTGCTAACTAGTCCCCTTGTTTTAAAAAATGGGGGTGGACGAAAACCGTATCTGGCCAAAAACCGGTTGTCCAATCATATAATAAGTAGTTTCATACAGTCTAAAGCATTTAAATAAATTTGAATCATATAATGACAAATTTTATATTTAAGCCAAAAATATATATATATTTTTCTAAAATTCCTGAATTTCACAATGCTAATAGTGTTGATATTTATAATGTCGAGTTTCAATTTCTGTGGAGAGTATTTGTTGAACTTTGTTTGTTTTCTCCGAGTTTGTTGAAATCCCAAGCAAAGTCCTTTATAGTCTACAGTGATCCTGCCTGCCCTCAGGGGACAGTGTTGGGTGACAGGCCAGACCGCTCCTGCGGTATTACAGTATTGTGTGTGTAGCCGAGAGTTTTGTCAAAAACTGCCCAGTTGTGTGTGTCGGACATGCCGGCTCAGCCGTTTTGTGTTGTGGGGAGACAATGTGCTACAATTAATAGCCATCGCCCCGTGTGCTGACTGCACACACACACACACACACACACACACACACACACACACACACACACACACACACACACACACAGTCCTCTCTTTCTGCTTTTGACATTTCCCAAGTTGACAGCATGATTAATTGGCTGCAGAGTGAGAATTGCTTCATCCTTTGTCTCCTAAGTGGTGGTGTGTTTCTCTGTGTATGCTTGTGTGTGTGTTTGTGTGTGTGTGTGTGTGTGTGTGTGTGTGTGTGTGTGTGTGTGTGTGTGTGTGTCATGGTCCAGCATTTGCTGTCTCCTAAGTGGTGATGTGTCTCTTTGTGTATGCTTGTGTTTGTGTGTGTGTGTGTGTGTGTGTGTGTGTGTGTGTGTGTGTGTGTGTGTGTGTGTGTGTGTGTGTGTGTGTGTGTGTGTGTGTGTATGAGTGTGTGTCATGGTCCAGCATTTGCTGTCTCCTAAGTGGTGATGTGTCTCTTTGTGTATGCTTGTGTTTGTGTGTGTCTGTGTGTGTGTGTGTGTGTGTGTGTGTGTGTGTGTGTGCGCGCACGTGTGTGTGCGCGCACGTGTGTGTGTGTGTGTGTGTGTGTGTGTGTGTGTGTGTGTGTGTTTGCGTGTGTGTGTGTGTGTGTGTGTGTGTGTGTGTGTGTGTGTGTGTCATGGTCCAGCATTTGTTTGCCCAGAGATCTTTTTAACAGTGTTGTTGAGTTATGACAACAGAGCGATACAGAAAGCATTCGTCTCTGTCTGATGCTGAGAACCATCTCTACATTCTCCACAATCTCGATTTGGTTTAAAGAGGCCCGTGCAAGTCTGGTTGCGCCATTCCAGATGGCTAAGAATCAAGCAAAGTTGTTACTTAACATTTCTGCTGATAATCTCTATATCTGATATGGTTTAATTTCAGTTTCTCAAAGCAAAATGGATGTAAAAGGCCATCCTGAAATGTTATTATATTATATTATGCTCAAGAGTGTGGAACTGACATTTAATTACATGCATAGGTCTTTGGTATTTTTTGCCCTCAATGGCGCTTTCCAGGCAGCGCTGCCTTCAAGGCACTTCTCCCCTCAGTTTAGGGTTAGGATGAGGGTTGGGGGGGTTAGGGTTAGGAATAGGGTAAAGGTAGTGCCTTTTAGGCTGTGCTGCCTGGAAGGTGATGTTGGGGGCAAAAAACACCATTGAGCTACATGCATATTGTCATGTGTGACCAAGTTCTTTGCAGTAGTAAGTCTGGTCTCTGGTGATGCACTGGATAATGACGCCGTGACACAGATCTCTTAATGCCGATAACCAGCAGTAGTTGAAGTTCTCTCAGCTCATCACCAGCAGTAACCTGGTTACCCTCTTTTTCCACACACAGCTGTGGTTAGCTAGCTAGCGCTTAGACTTTTTATACGCCACTCAATTTAGTGGAAGGTCAGGCTTTAATGCTGTGCTCAAAGTTATTGTAGTGGAGCCCCTTTTAAGAGCGCCATTACAGGGAGTAGTTTAAACTAAGACACTTTAATAGAGGTTATGCTTGGCAGATTAAATAAGGTATTAAGTATCGGTTACAAATTACTAATGGCGTTCACAGCCTCCTCTCACCATCCGAGACCCTAGAATAAGACCTGCAAAAATGGGCAGAACATGTTTTTAACAGTGTTCGGACCTTTTGAATAAGGCATGAATTATATGCAACACTTGCTACAAGTAAACACCACTATCAAGCTCTAAGTCAAGAAACCTTCAGCTTGAAAATATCAGGACAAGCCTGTTTGTTGAAAAACTTTTGTAGTTCAATGTATTACTCTCTTGTCTAAATAATTTGAACAAAAAGAACAGTTATAAATACTTCAAGTAGACGTTGGTTCACAAATATTTAATCTTTGATGAGCAATGATGAAAACGACATGATTGCATTACATGAACACAGATTTAAGAACTGTCAGTGACCAGGTGTCATGAAATATTTTCTCAAGTCAGTAGATGACAATTTAAATCAATGCCTTTTCAAAACTGAATTTGTTTTTATTCCTTCCTTGTGAAAAGCTTGTCAGACTACCCAGAACAGGTGGTTTACCTTTGCATTCAGATTTGCTCACCCTTGCTGAAATTCTTGCTTCTCAGCTGAAAAGTAATGTTGGCCAAACTGTTTCAAATGGGGTTTTATATTGCAGGGTTATATATCACAGACTGGGAATGAGACAGAGCAGATGGCCTTCTGGAAGACACCTTTAAAATGTGCATGTCTCTACTGTATAGGATGGCAGAGACATATGTGTGTGTGTGTGTGTGTGTGTGTGTGTGTGTGTGTGTGTGTGTGTGTGTGTGTGTGTGTGTGTGTTCTTCCTCCCTCCCTGCCTCCCTTTCTTTCATCCTCTCTTCTGCCTCCTTTTAAGTACTTCTTGTTTTCTCTTACTTTCACGCTCCTATTCATTCTCTTTTTCCTCTCACCACCCTTCTCTCTCTCTCTCTCTCTCTCTCTCTCTCTCTCTCTCTCTCTCTGCCTTCACAGAAGGCTCTAATAAATCATGTGGTGATATGAAACGTCCCGTGTTCCCAATAATAGCATCTTTGTGATGCAGCCCCCTCCCCTTTCTCTCCCTCTCCTCAAACCTCCATATCCCCTCCTTTCCTCTCCTCTCCTCAAACCTCCATATCCCTCCCTCCCTCCCTCCCTCTCCTCAAACCTCCATATCCCCTCCTCCATTGTGGGACGGGGTGATGCAGCCCCCTCCCCTTCCTCCGTCTCCCCAAACCTCCATATCCCCCCCTCTGGTGTAGGACGGGGTGGGTTACATAGCCTAACGAGGCTCTCTTTGACACGTGTGCACAACAGCATGGGTCCTCCCCTCCCCTCTTCTCCCTCACCTCTCCATTTGTCTCTTCTTTTCTTTTCTCTTCTTTTCTTATCCTCTCTTTTCTTTTCTTCTCTTTTTTTGTCTTCTCTTCTCTTCTCTTGGGCAGGCTGAGAAGTGTGTTTGTGAAGGATTCACAGAGCCTTGAATCTGTTGTCCTGAGGGTATTATTGTGCTGCGCTTGTTTGTGTGTGTGTGTGTGTGTGTGTGTGTGTGTGTGTGTGTGTGTGTGTGTGTGTGTGTGTGTGTGTGTGTGTGTGTGTGTGTGTGCGTGTATATGTGTGTGTGTGCTCATGAACTTTGTTTGAATTAATCAATGTATAACAACCTCAACTACATGTCACCTCATGTCTGTTTTGCATAGTGACAAATATGGTACAAATTAAAAATTAAAGTGATGAACTTGATTATTTAATTTAATGAACTTAAGTGTTTTCTTTGAAAACTATGTTGGAATTGAAATGAACAATGAAATGAAATATATAAAATCTTAGCTCACACAGTGACAGACGCTTGGTCCTGTCACTTCAAGACAGGTAAGCCCACCTCCAGATGAACGCCAAGCTTTTAAGACTGCAGCCTTTCAAAAGAGTGTTTGTGGTGACCAAGGCCCTTAGAGGTTAGACTTTGATGTGAAAAGAATCACACTCTATTTGATTACAAGGTCTGTCCATCCAACGAAGTGTTTTTGCTTTTTTTTTGTGCTTCAAAATACTCTTTCATTTGATAAACTCTCAGAAGTTGTTTTGTGCTTAATTTCATCCCCTGCTTTGTTGAGAGGACCTTGTGTGGCTCAATGGAGGCTAGTCTAAATTGGTTGGACTTCTTAGAAGCCCTCGGTAAAAAAACGGATAAGCACTTTATAGGTTGGGTATTTTTTATTTAAATGGATGTATTGAAGTATTTTAGTTTAGGTGATATGCACACATGATGCAAGAAGTTATGTTCTCAGAGTACACAGAAGAATACAGTAGTTCTCACAGCAGACAGTATCTGTGTGTGTGCGCTTCTATATGTGTGTGTGTGTGTGTGTGTGTGTTTGTGTGTTTGAAGTGGTGGATCGTGTGCCTTTGTTTAACCTCTCCTCTCCCCTCACCAGTGTGTGTTGTCGGCGGTGCTTTGTGCACGTTGAGCGAGCCACTCGCTGGCGTTGGCTTCCTCCTTTTATCTGTCAGATGTGTTTATCTGGCTTCCTCCTCCTCCTCTTCATCCTCCTCCTCCTTGCCGACCTGCCTGATTCTCCATGTAGACTCAGCAGTGTGCGCACACACACACACACACACACACACACACACACACACACACATGCTTGCACTCATACTGTACACACACACACACACACACACACACAGACACACACACACACGCGCAAACACAGACACACACTCACACACGCACACATGCTCGCACACATACTGTACACACTCATACACACACACACACATGCACACACAGGCACACACAAATACACACACACAGGCAAGCACGCTATACACACACACACAGGCAGGCACGCTACACACACACACACACACACACACACACACACACACACACACACACACACACACACAGTGCCCCGAGGCAAAAAGCTAGTGATGCCAAAGCATGGGTCATCTCTCTGTTTCTCTCAGCCTGTCCTCATGCTTCATTCTGTGAATCCATCCATCCTCTGCCTCCCTCTCCTCTCCTCTCCTCTTCTCTCCTCGTCATCCCTTACTCTTCTTTTCCTCTCTCCTCTCCTATCCTGTCCTGTCCTCCTCTCTTCCTCTTTCCTCTCCTCTCTTCCTCTCTCCTCTCCTCTCCTCCTCTCTTCCCCTCCTCTTCTATTCCTCTGTCTTCTCTCCTTTCCTCTTATTCTCTCCTTTTTATCCTTTTTGTCCTCCTCTCCTCTTCACATACAGATGCCTTGCACGTGGATTCTGTAAAAACAACAACAGAAAAAACGCATTTCTGTTTGGCCTCTTTGTTTTGTTGTGTTTGTTTGTTTGTTTGTTTATTTGTTGGAGAGTGCCTTTACGTTACTTGCTGTTTGATAAACATGTTTTTTCCCCCTCTCTCCATTCAGCAGTTATTTTAGGAGGCTGTTTGTTGTGCTATGCTGTATATCCAGGAGGTGTGTTTACAATAGAACTGGGCCTCTTTTGCATGTGTGAGAGAGTACACACTATATGCTTGCATACTACTCATCCATACTATACTGTTCCTCCTGTTTGCTTACAGTACTGCTCCACTCAGAGGTTATATAGAAACTGCATTACATAACAAGTTGTAAAACTGTCCTGAGTAGTTATATAAAGACAAGGGTAATTGGGTTGCTGTACATTTGTCTTCTGTTCTTTTGTTCAGTAAGACAGAAATGTGTTTAGTCTTACCAGCATGGGGATTCTTTGGTTCGTCATTTGCATTGTAGGATTTTTATATGGCTAATACTTTTATGCTCCAGAATAACAGTTTACATCACAAATCACATACACATACACTTAGATTTAATGTTGGATAATAACTAGGTCCAAAATCACAGTTTACATCCCAAATCACATACACTTAGACTTAATGTTGGATAATAACTAGGTGCAAAATCACAGTTTACATCCCAAATCACATACACATACACTGAGATTTAATGTTGGATAATAACTAGGTTGTCTTCCTCTGAAAGTGTCTGTATTGTAGTGGCGGTGTCATGAAATAAATAAATGCCATTGAAGGAAGCATGCTGTTCGGCGTCCATCAGCTGGGCTCTCCAGCAAAATCCTGCTGAAATAATTGCACATTTAGAATAGAATGCCTCTCAGCCAAGGTTGAATACAGATGAGGTCTCTGTGTGCAAGAGTGAGAGTCCACTGTGTACCCACTACCCCTTTCACCAATACAATAATAGTGCAGGTTATCTCCTATTCTCCTATCCTTTCTATGAGATATGGAGGTGTCCGTGAACCCAACCACCACTCAACACATACACTCAAGCACACAAGCACGCACACACACACACAGACAGACACACACACATTCCCCCCACTCATCAACGCACGCACAGACACACACACACTTACACCCCCCCCCCACACACACACACATACACTTCCCCTCACCCCTCAACACACACATACACAGACAGACAGACACACACATTCCCCCCACTCATCAACGCACGCACAGACACACACACACTTACACCCCCCCCCCACACACACACACACACATACACTTCCCCCTCACCCCCCAACACACACACACATGCACACACCCAACACACACACATACACACACATGCCCAGATAGCACACACACACACACACACACACACACACACACACACACACACCTAACACACACACACTCAACACACACACAGAGTGTATGGTCTGGTCGTGTGCTGTGAGCTGTGAGTTGATCCAATCTCATTAAGCTATGCCCCTGTCCCAGCCGTGCTGTTCTCGCTCGTGTTCCCGCCGGCTTAGCGGAGTGGAGCTGAGGAAGCTACTGAGGGCTCCGCTGCCGCCGCTGCGCTCATTAAAATCGCCGGCGGGGTCACGGGTTGGCGAAGAGTCACGGCTGGCGCTAGCGGAGCGGACTCAGGCGCGCCTGAAAGCAGGAAGTGTGACTCCGAGGCGGCTTGAGGCATTTCTGTTTCTGTTTTTCTAGCTGCTCTTCAGTGCAGTGTGTTGGCCTCATCGCTCAGAGTGGAGGGATGGGGTTTAGGGTTGTAGTGGTGTGTGTTTGGACTGTGTGGGTGTGTGTGTGTGTGTGTGTGTGTGTGTGTGTGTATGTTTATATACTGTATGTGTACCGTATGTGTGTGTGTGTGTGTGTGTGTGTGTGTGTTTGTGTATTGTATGTGTACCGTGTGTGTGTGTGTGTGCACTATGTGTGTGTGCACTGTGTGTGTGATTGTGTGTGTGTGTGTGTTTGTATACTGTATGTGTACTGTGTGTGTATGTGTGTACTCTTTATGTGTGTGTGTGTACTCTGTGTGTGTGTGTATGTGTACTCTGTGTGTGTGTAATCTGTGTGTGTGTGTGTGTGTGGTTAATTCACAGCTATCCACCGGGCTGCAGTGTTTTGTTGTGGTTGAGCTTGTTGGCACACCACAGTGGTTGCAGTAAGTGGGGACTATTTACAGTGTAAAAGGTATGAATAACCTGCATGTGTGAATGCTTGTCTCTCAGCTTGCCTCTCTCAGTGTGTGTGTTTGTGTGTGTGTGTGTGTGCACAGAAGTGGCGGTAACAGTGGCTCTCCCATCTCTCTCTCTCTCTCTCTCTCTCTCTTTCTCTCCCCCTCTTCCACTTTTTCTCTCTCCCTCTCTATCTGTTTTCCGGTAGCTGAGGGATCTTAACAGGAGGTTGTGCGGTACGCTGTGTAAATTTTTGGTGCAGTGCAGTAGGTAGTATGACAACACTTCAGTCTTCCATTCTCTTTCTTTCTTTCTTTCTTTCTTTCTTTCTTTCTTTCTTTCTTTCTTTCTTACACCCCCCCCCCTGTATTTGGTGTTTCTTTCATCACTCGTATAGAGCCATGGAGTGATTCCAGACAGTTTTGTTTTTTTCCCCCCTTCCTGTCCGTTCCCAAAAAATGCATTAGTCCCAGCATTTCCAATTCATCCATCATAGTAGTCAGCCTGTGCTCCCTCTCGCCTTCCATTTTTACCCCGCTACACAGATAGCTTTGTCAACGCTTTGTGCTGACCCCTCCAGCGCCTCTGTGTTCTCGCCCAATTAAAATCAGTCCCCATCGCTTCCTACACCCCATCCCCTCCCCAAACACACACACACATACACACACACACACACTCAGACACACACACACACACACACACACACACACAAACACTCAGACGGACACACACACACTCAGACAAACACACACACACACAGACACACACACACACTCAGACAAACACTGCCACCAACTTTAACTCTGTACCTACACTGGGTAATGAGACTGCTGTGCGTGTGTGTGTGTGTGTGTGGTGGAGCTACAGTCTAACCCTTGGCGGGGTAATTGTGGGTTTACTCTTAATTACTGTTATTCGCCCTTATTTTCTATGGGTATTTACAGTGCGTGCTCCTCACTAATGCTGTGTTTGGCTCTGTCTTCATTCCCACTTATGGCCTCTGATTAGGAGGGACAATAGCACTCCGCTGTGTACTAGGAGCAAAGTCAAATAGGCAGGGCACCTTTATTTATTCACAGAGATGGTTCAGTGTGCATCACCCCAAGCAAAGTAGGCCTACAGTAAATAGTAGACAGTAAAAAATGGGAAAAAACATGACACTGATAGAAAGAGAAAGTCAATACAACGGCTAAAAGTTAGATATGGATAGGGTTACAGTAAATAACAAAAAGATAAGCTAAACATGATATCATGATAGACATGATTGAGATGAATGATTAGTAGAGGGCATTACAAACCACTTTGCTGTTAAGTTTAGTTTTTTTAGTCTTTGGAAAGCTTCTTCCTAAGCTGAACTGAATACTGAACTGAACCTTATAAATATGAAACATATCAAGGAAAGGCAAGGCAAGGCAAGTTTATTTCTATAGTACATTTCATCACAGGAGTAGTTCAATGTGCTTTACAGAAAATATAAAATAAAATTACAAAGGATAAAGAAGATAAAATTCAAAATAGAATATATAAAATAAATAGAAATAAACAGTGCTTTTAAATGTAGAATCAATTCATCACACTACACATCACTTTGGATTGGTCTTTCACCTTTCCTCCTGAAGGACACTCTTATCGTCTGCCTAGAGACCTTAAACTCTTACTCCTTTGATAAAGTGTGCACTGCATGTAAGTTGATGGACAATAGTAATTTTTTGGCCCCCCAAAAAACAAAAACATCATCACTCTACATATCACTGCAGCTGTTTTATAGTCTTTGAAAAGGGAATGTAGGTAATCAACTCATCTGGAAACATCTTCTTTGATATGACATCATCAGTTTAGCAACGTTCTTAGTGATGAAATGGTGATTACTTCCAAATGTTGAAGTTAAGGTCACTGTTAAGGCCAATTCAGATTGAAGATCTACAACGAGATGAGACGATTTTAGTGAGTAGTTGCAGCGGTAGAGTTTTAGAACGTCGCAGACTTTTAGAACATCACAGCCCGTCTCGTTGTGGATCTTTGGTCTGTTGCCACCTTTAGAAGACTCGATTTCCTAAGATTTCTACCAGTGTCTTTTGCTTTGGAAACAAAGTATAGTAACCTCAGATTAAAGGCCTTTGAGAACCTGTGAAAGAGTGTGTGGGCCTAGCACAACATCCCTTAGAGCAACGCTGAGGCCTCAGACCACAGCTTCTCTGGCATGAGCTGGAGGTGTGCTCTTCCTTTGAATCGTGTTCTGTGTTGTCACGGTTATGAGAGAATGTTCACCTCAGATGTACTGTACCTTAAGAAAGAGAAGAGCTCAAAGATTGCCATGGAGACATTTGTTGCTGTTTCTAAAGACGTCGTGTTCACCAACTGTCAAGCTTCACCTCGCTGTGTTCACTCCCACAGTAGAAGGAGACTTTTGCCTTGTCCTCGCAGAATAATGTTTGACAGCTCAACACTGCATTTTGAGTTCTTCTCACACAAGAAGAACCCTTATGAGTTTCAGCTGTTTGGCATATTGTCTATACTTTTATATAATTTGTATGCTTTCTGTTACTACTTTTTTTAAAAAAAAATGTTTGAGATGAATCTCCTGAAGGAAAGTGCAGCAATGTTCTCCAGGATGGTCAAAGAAAACATTTTTGGATTTTTTGGTTCTGGATAGAATAGGCCACAATAGGCTACCTAACAGCCAGTACCTCAAAACAAACAAAACTCTGTCAAACAGAGATCAGTTGTCCGTTTCCCAAAAGCAGAGTTTCTAACCAGTTAGCAACTTAATTATTTGCCAATGGGAACTTCAATTGCAACCAACAAGTTAACTGAAGTCGTCCGCACACTGGTCCCGACAGCATTGCGGAGCACTTTCGAATTAGCAAACTTAGTACAGTACAGTACAGTGGCCTGAATCAACAATGGATGTCAATGGACAGCTCCAACAAAATAGACTTCAATTATAATTTACAATCAACGGCGGAAGAGTTCGGCACTGAGTGCAAGGTTGCATTGAAAACAATGGAATAGAAAATTGGAAGCGGAGTGCTGAGCACTTTATCAGAGCCGGTGTGTGGACAACTTTAGGAACTATGCTTTTGGGAAACTAATGTCAGTTGTGTGTTAGAGGTTGTGTGTGTGTCACTTATTAGTGATGATGCTGTTGTTCAACTGATCTCAGATCAGATACCTGTGTGACATGTGTGCATGTGTGTGTACACACCCCAGCCAGAGCCAGCAATTAATCATGTGCCGTTCGTTCCACAGAGCTTCACTTTGCATGTAAACGGCCGTGCAGCAGCTAGCACTTAAGGTGCTTGACATTTTCCCGAGGTTGTCGTTAGCCGTAATCCAGCAACAGATAAGGCAGGCAGAGAGGCAGCGTGACTGTGGCACGTCAGCTGAGGTGCCTGCCGGCGGGGGTGTTAGGCGAGAGTGTGAGAACCCTTAAAGGCCACTGACAGACATGTAAAATCACATTTTAGCTCCCAGCGCTAACCTCACATAAAGTAGGCTACCGTAGGCTTGGATAAAATGGATCACGCTGACTTTGTGAAGATTGTGGAGAAGCGGGTGCGCAAAGCTATGAAACATGACCCAGAGGGTGAGTGGAGGTGTGATTTAAAACACTGTGTGACTTCTAATTGGTCACATGTACTGCACTAACTCCCCCAGTTAACTTCGTAGGCTAACAACCTAAACTAGCAATTTGCTCCCCTTACCCTGATGGCCACCTTCTACTGGTGGCAGTGAAGATAATTGCTAGTCTGCTCAAAAGTACTTGAAAGGGCAAAAAAAAAGGAAAAAAAGGAAAAAAATTAAATGCCAAGTCACAAAGGCATCAATGATGAATTAAGATTTTAACTTTGAGACTTAGACTTGGATTATTTGATGGTGTCCATACTAAACAATCTACAGTAGCTAAATGTACACTGGCAATAGAGGTAAAATCCTAATCTTCCATTGAATGTACAGGTGATTAGTAAGCCTACTGAGCATTCACTCATAGATGTCCAGCTGGATGACTAGACTGCAATAGTTGTACATGGCGGTTAAGTATAGACAGGAGTTCAGGGTTTGGTTTGGTGAAAAACAACAACAAAGAAAAAGCTGACGACTGCAGTGCAGATGACAAGAGTTGAAGGTCATGCTTCTGAAAAGTGTTTTCTTTTTTGGTGAAGTATCTGCTTTTCCTGCCATGGCAGAGACGGCGAGAGAGAGAGAGAGAGAGAGAGTGAGAGAGACAGAGAGAGAGAATATAATTGAATTATGCATGTACTGCATCCAGATTTCTCTCTCTCTCTCTCTCTCTCTCTCTCTCTCTCTCTCTCTCTCTCTCTCTCTCTCTCTCTGTCCTGTCCTGTCCTGAGTAAAAAATGATAGGTGGAAGTCTGGTATTTAAGTGTAGTGGTGGCACTGGGGGGACTGGACTGAAGCAGGTGCATGTTCCGCAGGGCTACATGACTGCCAACCCCCCCCCCCCTCCTCCCCCCAGCCCGTCACCGGACAGCACAACCCCCCGTCCCCCCTCCCCCTCCCACTCTGCCGGAAATGCGTCCAGCAATGCAGTCAGGTAGCTGAGGTAGGTCTGCAGGGCAGTGTTACTCTGGAGGTGGTTGTGTGGAGATGAAGAGACAGGAGGGGGGAGGAAGAGGAGAGAGGGGAGCCCACACAAGCTGCCTCGTCTCTCGGCCTACCTGCTGCCTCGCTACCCTGCTGGCTGGCTGGATGTCTGGTGACTGGGCCGCTGTGGGGGCATTGATTAGAATGGTGTGTGTGTGTGTGTGGTGGTGGTGGGGCTCTGCAGAGCTGGGGCTGACTGACGTTGCCATCACCAGTTGCTACACATCACGCACGGTTGGCACTCACTTAGCAATCACAGCTCTCCTGTTATCTCATCGCGTGTGGGTATGTGGGCGCGCAGACTCACACAAGCACACACGCACACACACACACACACACACACACACACACACACACACACACGCACACAGACACAGCACATGCACATACACATACTCACACAGCATTTTGAACACAGGTTGGCCCACACACTCACAACCCCCACACAGTCACACTCTCACACATCATTGCACACGCACACACACACACACAGTCACACACACACACATCATTGCACACACACACACACACACACACACACACACACACACACACACACACACAAGCACACAAACACATGTAAACAGCTCAGATAAGTTGGTAGCAGTCTGAGGACCCCTTTCCCTCTCCCTCCTCCACCAGGCCTGGCTGCAGGTGTCCATGATAGTGCCTGTCAGAATTGTGATCTGCATCCAGACTTGTGGCTGTTAAACGGGCAGAGCAGGACAGGACAGAGCTGGCTTGGGAAACATTAGCCTGATGGTCTGCTTTGGGATATCAGTATGGAGGACCAGACACACACAGGCATTAAAGGCAAACAGCAACAGTGAGGGGAGGGAGAGAGAGAGAGAGAGAGAGAGAGAGAGAGAGAGAGAGAGAGAGAGAGAGAGAGAGAGAGAGAGAGAGAGAGAAGATAAGAGCTACAGAACATACTGGTGAAAAAATGGATGGAATGGATAGAGGAATAGCACTCTTTAGTAACTCACAGAATGATGGCATGTGATGGCTATCCTTTTAGCTCCGAGGCTAGAGTGTACAGTATGCTGGTCCAAGACTCCAGTGAAGGGAAGGGTAATAAGGTTTTAGATGCTGTGGGACCTCTGCGATGTTTTGTGCAAAGATAGAAAAACGAGATTGCTTGTTTTTGTTTGTCAAGCGGTCTTACTGAGCAGAGCAACCATCATGCCAGTCACAGTGCATCTAGAGTTCAGCTGTAGTCTTTATGCTTATGAGTTAAAATTACATTATGAAAGACAGAAAAGCGTGCTCCGTAACTGATTTGTTTATCTACTGAAACAGTAGGCCAGCAGCACGGCTTCCACTTTATAAAATGCCAGTCTTGCCTGCGATGCCTTTCGCACACACACTGTTCGGGGGCTTCTGCTGCCGCCACTGCAGACGAGGAGGAGAGCGAAGCGAAGCGCAGCTCGTGAAAATGTGAATGAGTCATTTGGGAGCCTTATTCATCCCCGCGTGCCTGCATTTCAACAAGAGGGATTGAGGAGATGAGTGCATTTATACCGAGCTCTCAAACAGCTATCTCACCTGCATGCGCTTCTCTTCATTCACACAGTCGCTCGCTCTCATTGAGTGGGGAAACAGCTGGTAAGGCCTCTCAGATTGGTCTGACATCTGACATCCCTACTTGACCTCGCTTCCTACAGTGAAACGTGTCTTTGGGGGGAAATGGAAGTCAATTCATTGCTTTTCCCTGACTGAGTACAGTTGATGGGTTAATCACTGCTAAGCCAAATGTAAACACGGAACACTTTTTAGCACATATACAATAAATAGCTACTCGCGCTTTGCTAGCTCTCTGTTCGCTGAGAATACTGTACAAAAACCTGATTTTCTTTCCCAGCTCTGATTCTGTAAATTAGATGAAAGTGGATGCAGCCTGGTATTCCAACTATACCAAAAACCGTGGTGTCACCTCTTCCAAGTGTTTTGTTTAGCAAAAGGTTCACATATGATGCATGTGCTTTTGGATGACAGAATCTGCTATAAAATGTTAACATAAATCAATAGCCTACAATATCAACAAAATGCCCACTCTTTTCCACTCTGAGGAGTAGCTCAGACTTGAGTAACGGTCAAAAGTTCTGCATCATGCTTGGCCATTGTGTGCTGGCTACCACATAGGACAATAGCATTGACCTGCCACTCCTCAGCTTTCTCCTCAACAAGACATGTCCTAGGGTCTCTGAGTCTCTGTCTTCATGTAAACACCTTATCTCGAGTGTAACTTGGATGTGTGATTGGGATACTGAAGTGCATGTAAACCCAGTCACAGACACACACACAGACACACACACACACAGAAACACACATGTAACAATAGGTGGCCTAACACAACTCCTGTCCCACCACCACTGCCATTGCCCACATCTCTGGTTTGCTATAACGGGTTGTGAGAAAACTGCCGCAATAAGTGTCATCTAAATATAGTTGATTCCTTTAGAGCTGGCATGGCAACAGGAGCTACAGAAGCAGACACACACCATCCATGGGCACGAGGGCTGAACTTCCTTTATTGCCTTCTGAAAGAAAGAAAAACACACAAGACAGAGAGAGAGAGAGAGAGAGAGAGAGAGAGAGAGAGAGGATGATCTTGACACCCTCCCACCTTCCCTTTCAACTCTCTTTGCCATGGTGTTTTGTTTACTTGTTTATTTACCCACAGCGAAAGGATGAGAAAATGCCGGCTCGTGCCGGTCGTCACATTCCCAAACTCGTCGGTGCGACACGGCGCAGCGCAGCAAAGGGGGTCCATTGAAAAATGGGTCCATTAGTAACAAAAAGCCTGGCCTGACAAAAGGAGGTGTTTATGCTAAGCGCTACTGAGTGGGAGGCTATTCACCTGCATCACGCTTTACTTAGTCATTTCTTTTGCTTCTGATAATATGGCCGCTTGAAAGACTAGAAGAAAGAGATTTTCCTTTCTGCCAGTTCCTGATAAAATGATTGAATATATGTTTATCCCCAAACACTTCAACGACTACATTTCATTTCCAGGTAACCTACCTTGAAAGTTAGTCATCATTGTGTCATATACAGTACATATTCACCTTATGCAGCCCCGCCCCTTTTAGTCTTTTTTCCTTCCGCGTTTAACTTCCGTTAGACGCTACCTCTTATTCAAATCAACGTAATTTTCATGAAATACCACGATCACAAAAACTCCTTATTGTAGTCGTAGAAACACCGTTTTTACAGCTGAAAACATAATTTTTTTCTCTGGCGACGAACTGTTCTAACTTTATTGATGGATATAGTGAGCACTACTTCATAGTAAGACCACCTATGTTAGACCGTTAAAACACCAAATATCACAACGCAAAGTTAATGCGTTGCTAGACCGGATGTTAAATGACAATCGTCATGACAGCCCCCATGTTTACCCGCGGAATAAGGTGAATAGCAAGACTTTGTTATTAGTCTGTGTCATATACTAGCTTTCCCTCACAATATGTTTGAAATGATTGAATCTGATTTCTCCTAATCGCTAACCCATGTCATGCGCCAGCTTGGTTGTGAAGTAAGCTACACCACCACAGCAGAAACCCGATGTAATCTCTCACAAGTGACACAAATCTTGCCCTCAACGGTGCCTTCCAGGCAGTGCTACAGTACCTGCAAGGCACTACTCTGCTCAGTTTAGGGTTTGAATGAGGGAGTTTGGGTTAGGAATAGGGTTGAGATAGTGCCTTTTAGGCTGTGCTGCCTGGAAGGTGCCGTTGGGGGGCAAAAAACACCACTGAGCTGCCCTACTACACAGATAGACAAGCCTTGGCAGCTCCCTGCAGACAGGTATGGAGGGCCAGAGAACACTTCATTTGAGTAATAGAGCCCCGCTGGTGAACACCATCACTTCTTACCTGGGCGTCCATTTGGATTAAAGATGCTGTGGCCCATGTAAGGTGCTTGATGAGGTTATTACAGCGGCAGCTAGTGTGTAATATCAACGCATCGGAAGCCTCTGCAGAGTAATGTATATTTAACAGCCCGCCACCGCGCCCATTCATCATACATAGCCCTGAGATTAGATTGAAGTGTTGAAGGCGCGCTTGTCGCTGTAATTTCTCACCGTCGGCACTGTCGGATGTGTCTGTACTCGGAGAGGTGTTTTTTTTTTTTTTTTTTAAAGGACATCCCGAACAGGGAGTACAGTGTTAATTTGCGTGACTGCTGCAATACTTGTGTCTAAGGGTGCTAGTCTGTTTGTGGTGTGTGTTTTCCGTGAGGCAGATTGTCACTGCTGCAATGACAGCTTTTAAATATGACACTTCGAAAGTGAGACACATGTACTGTCACTTGATGTTCGTCTGCACTGCCTCTCTTCACTACTCTTCATCATTTTGAATGTGTGTGTGTGTGTGTGTGTGTGTGTGTGTGTGTGTGTGTGTGTGTGTGTGTGTGTGCTTGTTTTCAAGACAGAATAGTGTTTGACAGGCTGTCCTTTAAAGATGGAAGATTCCCCAGTAATAGACTGGAAGATTCTTTTGGATGATTTCCCTGTGGTTGAGTGAGGAAGGGAGGGAGTTGTAAATAGCAGCATGCTGAGTAGGCAGCCTCTACATAATCCTCCAGATGACATAGCGAGTCCTGGCCGGCCGGGCTCTGTCTCATCACCCATAGGGATAGATAGAAGAGCAGGGTGATGCTCTGTCCATTATCAGGGAGTGGGGGGTGGGGGGGGGGGGGGGTTGCTGTTGGTGCAAACAATTAGGAGTCGCTGTGATGCGCAACCTTTCCTGTCGGAAGCAGCTTTTTAGCCGCAAGGGGGTTTAATGGAAGATCAGAAACACATGTGTCACTGAACGTCTGGTGTTTTGACAGGAGGAACAAAAAGGTGTCTTCAGGGAAATGGAGAGAGAGAGAGAGAGAGAGAGAGAGAGAGAGAGAGAGAGAGAGAGAGAGAGTTTCTCAACTGTCATAGGTTAGAGAGAAAGTGAGGCTTCTCACAGAAGAGTATTATCATCTCTGACGTCCCCTTCAGTTAACATTTAACCTGTTGCTCTGACTGGCTTTGGTTTGCCACGGGGGAGAAGAGAGGAGAGGAGAGGAGAGGAGAGGGTAGGGGTGGGGGGTGGGTGGTGAATGCTTGTGTGTTCAGTGTAGAAGTGGGTCACCATAAATGCAGACAAACGTTTTTCAGTTTCAGTCAATCCGGTTTAGCTAGGGAAAGATTGCAATAAACAATGCAGGAAATATCCAACTTCTAAAGAATATATTCCTCTGCTGCTCTCCTATAGGATGGATTTATGTAATTGGTCTATGGGCTGTTTGCAGTGGATGAACTATCAAAAGTGAATAGTAGAAATGGAACAGTCCAGTTTACAGCTGACCAGCTGATATACAAATAGTCAACTGGGTTGTGGAACTCCAACTAAGTCTCTATTGTGGTAACTTTGTAGACATGATAAACATTGGATTTGATTGAATTTATATCATTCAGTATATTAGATTCTGAGTTCCAATTGATAAATTACTGGCCTATTGTTTGCCCTGAACATATGCATTACCATTAAACTAATAACCTTGGTGTTAGTATGTAGTGGAGCCGGTAGACTGGAGAGGAAGACTGCAGAGAGACTGAGGGCATCAGGTGAGGCTTACACTGCATGTGTTAAGGAAGTGTTAAGTCAAGTTCCGTCAAAAATACAATTAACTGAATGGTGGATTTTTTTGATAAAGAATTTTGGCAGTGCTGCCGTGTCTGGTGTAGCTAGCTCCATTGTGCTATATAGTGGAAGCTAATTGTTACGGCAGATAAGTCTTTGCCTTAACACATCCAGTGTAGCCTCCCTGCCAGAGGGGGTAGGGGGGCATTACAGCACGCTTCCCTCTCAGCCTCCCTGGCGTCCTCAGCTGCCCCCGTGTGAACTATGAGATTGATAAATGCACTATATTGTGTAGTGTGGCCATATGAAATAAAAAGCATGGTGTGTGTGTGTGTGTGTGTGTGTGTGTGTGTGTGTGTGTGTGTGTGATTGTTTTTATATGGAGTGAAGAATCAAAAAAGGATTGAAAGAAGTCATCATGAATCTTTTCTTCTTCTGTCTGTCAGCCTCATCTGTGGTGGAGCTGAACTAAATTTAGCAATGTGAACGAGAGAGAGAGAGAGAGAGAGAGAGAGAGAGAGGGTAAATGAGGGAAAGAACCAGACAGACAGACAGACAGACAGAAAGACAGACAGACATAGCCTGAGAAGTACTGGGCGTGCAAGGAGAGAAAGGCATAACCAGCTAGCAGAAGTGAGTGAGTGAGTGAGTGAGAGAGTGAGAGAGCCACGCTGAAAGATGGCATATTAAATGTTGCTAAAAGAGGCACCCATGACAGGCGAGGAGCCTTTTTAAGGTGAAGGGAAATTGCCGGTTGGGGCCGGGGTGATGAGGAGACAGGGCTAGGGCTTTGTTAGAGGTTCCGGATCAGTGGAGCAGGAAGACAAATTTCTGCACACACACGCACACACACACACACACACACACACACACACACACACACACACACACACACACACACACACTCACTCACACACACACACACACAAACTTGTGCGCAGATCTTCACAGCTCACAAGGCTAATAGCAGTAGGTGTGTTAAACTGAAGACGGGAGTCCAGTGATAGGCCACTATATGCCAGCACCTCTTGTTATCCCTACTGACCTTCTGTCCAGGATAAAGTAGGCCTCAGTCTCTCTCTCTATGGCTCAAGGCTTACTCAGCCCTCAGAATTTAGTTCTTTAACTGAAGTTAATGTTTTCACCGGCGTTTGTGTGTGTGTCTGTCTGTCTGTGTGTCTGTCTGTGTACAACATAACTCGAAAAGTACTGCACGGATTTGGATGAAATTTTCGGACATGTGTGTATTGGGACAAGTAACAACTGATTCAATTGTGGTGGTGATCCAGAACACGATCTGGAATTTATATCGAGTTCAGTGATCCAGAACACGATCTGGAATTTATATAATGTTGTCAGTGACCACATTGCCTTGGCGCGGTGGTCTGCGCTCTCCGAGTGTTTTTCTAATTTAGTCTTTTGTTGTGTCCACCTCTTGCTCTCAGTCCCCTCAGTCCATTTGCCTGTTTTTCACTCTCCTTTTCTACAAACTCTTTTGGGACCACGTTTGCAGAGTAATGATCTAGTGAAAATGAAAAAAAAAACAGAAAAAGAAAAAAGATTCCATCCATTTGTGAAATGGCAGCCCCTGATAAATGACCTTTATAGGTAATCAATCATTATTAATGCGGGCCCATGATTTGATTAATACACACATGGCGTTCGAGCTGACGTGAGAGAATGCTCAGCGCTGTTTTCTTGCCGCGTTCATTCCGACCAATGTGAATTGATAAAGCACTAAAGTAAAAAGAACGAATGCGAGAAATGTTTCTTTTTTTTTCTCTTCTCTTTGCACAGCAGTTTTGCTCTGAGGCTAAAGGTTAGCCGGTTAGCCATTTGCTTTGTTTTGACTCTTCTGATGCAGTAATATGACTAAGCAAAAGATGATACCGCAGACTTTTCCATTTTGTTGACACACAGATATCCGTTTTACAGTATGTTGTGCCTGCATGGATCCTGAAGATGCTTAGTAGTAGATGCATTGTTCATTGTTTTTGCCATCTGGAACTCCTGAAAATCACACTGCGCTTCATCACAGAACTTTAGAATGCTAATATTGCTTTTCTGGTTGTAAGATTCTATGAGTGGGGCTTGCTAGTGTTTTTGAAGTTTGGTTTGTAAATGGGCAATGCAGTGTGTGTTTGTTGCTCAGGACAAAAACATCTTCCAAGTACGGTAAACAATAGAGACATACAGGTAAACCTTCTGGTGTTATTACCTGTATCTGAGTAATGGACATGTAGCCTTGTTGTACCTTTATGGAGAGAAGTCACTTGTTTTATTTACAAGAAACTGTAAATACAGACGGTAGCCAAAAACTTCATGACAGCCTAAAATAAATAAATAATCATTTTTGCATTGGATGGATTATAACTTGTCCTGGTGGTGACTGCCTCCTCCTCTCAGCCCCTTACCCCATAACTAGGGACACATATCAATGTGCTTATTGCTCCCATTGCTTGCTGCATAGCAGCAACCCTTCCCCAGTCCCCAGTCTCTGAGAGTATGTGTGTGTGTGTGTGTGTGTGTGAAATGTGTGCGTACAGTATGTGTGTGTGTGTTTCTGAGAACCTTACTAATGTATGCAATGTTCTCAGAAGTTCCGTAGCCTAGAACCTGCTGAATTGCCTTTTTTTTCCTGTGACGCTACTCTTAGAAGAAGGAGGATGTTTGTGTCTCCAGAAAGCCACTTACTGTACCTTAGCATTTTTCTTTAACCCTTGCTCCCCAAAACCGGATGCCTGTTTAATAAATCACCTCCCTCATCTGATACCCTCTGGGGAATTTGTTTTCTCCTTACGTCGTGTCTTGGTTTTTCTATCGGATGTCACACACAGGTGATGATTCTTCAGAAAACCTGCTTTGCCTTGTCTGAGACTGTAAGGGGATATGTTTCTTTTTTTTTCTCTTTCTCTCTCTCGCTGTTTTCCAGTATGGAGATACAGTATCTGTCTGTTCGAACCTCTACTGTCCTTAAAAAAAGAGGGAAAAGGATTGTGTGTGTGTGTGTGTGTGTGTGTGTGTGTATGTGAGCTAGTCCGTGTGTGTTAACGACTGCACACCTGTGTGTGTTTGTGTGTCAGTGAAGTGGCTGACTTCCTTGGTGAGTCAGGTCGCTGGGGTCGTTTTACCCTGTGGATGCAGGTTGCCCAGCTCAGCTCAGCCCAACACAGCACCAGAGCCAGTAGCAAAGTCGCCAGTCAGGGGAACCTGATCTTCCGCTGGGAGCGGATCGGATCGGATCAGATCCGAGCGGAGCAGATCGGAGCAGAGGCCCTTTACGTCCTGGGCCTCCAGGTCTCTCAGCGATCAGTCCAAACGACCCCTCACCGACCTCCTGGGGATGAGCGAAGTTGGGAAGAGGGGCGAGAGAAGAAGGAGGAGGAGGAGGGAAGAAGTGTCAGCTCTTATCTCTCTATCTGGCCTGTAACCCAATCTGTTGATGACTTTGGTGAAAAACGGTCAAGAAGATTCCCTGGCGAGTTCACTAGGGAGCGAAGAGAGAGAGTCTTTGTGAATGACTAGCGTAAATGGAGCAGGAAGTTGAGTGGTTTTGGTGCAGTACTACTGTATATGCTGAGCTCTGCTTCTCTTGGTTACTATGGATTGAATTTAACACACTGGGACTTTAAAGTGTTTGCTGCTCACTCTTATGCAGTATACTGTAGAATAAAGTTTTAAAGTGTACCTACCAAATACAAAGCCCATGTGTTATAATATAACTTATCCACTCCCCACAAAGTGGCCTTAAAGGGACACTAGACAACTTTTCACCAAAGTTTGAGGTATCCTTTTTTTATCAGACAATTTGTTTTTGATACCATCCCCCTAATTAATTTCGATAGCATATACTGAAGGGTGGATAAATATTTTATTCCCACCAGCCCCTCAGGATATGCACTGTGTAGTTCATCATTAGCATGTTCTAGCAGTGCTATTACTAAGACTGTGGAAAATGTTTGGATGGTTTTGTATGCCTTTTATGTAACTCGTTCACTACTTTTACAGCAAAAACTGCATAGTAGTCCTTTAATGTTGTCTCATGTGTTTCAGCGATGACAGAACCCTAATATAGTTTCACACAAATCTCTGCCTCTTCGGTTTGGAGTGGAAGTAGTTGATGGCTCTTAGTTTGTCCATGGAGAGACTCTTGACTCATGACTCATGAGCTCTTCAGTCATCCTGGTAAATTCCGGAATGAATTCCCAGTCATCAGATTCACTGATTTGCGCCAGCGCTTATTTGATTAGCCCATTGATGTGAAGGTTGGCAGTAATGTTGATGGTGCAAAAAGGTAAGAGTAACTGACAAGGACACTCGGCGGAGTGGCAAGGGCGGAGTGGTTGCACTCACACACACACACACACACACACACACACACGCTTACACACCCACACACACACACACCCACCCACACACACACTCCCGCAGGCTAAGGTATTGCTGATGTCTCCAAAAATTGCCCCACCGAATTCTTTGTCTAAATACACTAACACTGTTTTTTCATTATTATTTTATTTGAACAAATGGCCCCAAGAGCGGATTCTAAAATGAAGAAATAATTTCATTTGTCCTCTGTGAAGTGCTGCTCATGAGGCCACCGCAGCTAAGGTCCTGTCAGATTCTAACAGAAACACATGATTTTGCAGAGTTTGTAGCAATTACGTGGACATGGAATTATGGCTTTAATCTTCTCTTGCGGTGTTTTTTTTGGGTAATTCCTGTAACCTTGAAAGCGTCACAGACTATTGTAAGTATTGATTGTATTGTGGATGGACGAAGGGGAGAACTTGAACCCTATTTAAGGACTTCTCAAATTGTTACTTTTTCATTATTAATTTTGTATATACTGTATGTCCACCTGGTGAAATTATAGCTGTTAGACCTCCAAATGGTACTGTACAATGCTGGGGTTTTTATAGTAATCTGAGAACAAATGGACAGTGTTAAAAGTACTGGTTTAGCACTCCGTCAATGTAATATATAACTATTAGCTAAATAGAACCTTAACAAGGAAGCGCACTCAACACCTCACATTAATTTGACCGGGTGCTTAAACATTCTGGACTTGGAATCCAAAACTATGACAAAGAATGAATTTAATCTCCATATCTCACACTGAGGAAGGGCGCCAGCCCAAAACGTCTGTGAGGTTGGCGATTAAAAAGTAAAACCGAACTGTTGAGTGCTTGCTTTATTTATTCTTTGTCTAAATACAACCTGAAAATACTGACTCTAGTATGGGGTTGACAAGATAAGTATATTTAGTTTGATGGTGTGGTATTGTGCTAGGAAAGGGTAGAAAGTTGTGTTAGATCTGCTTCAGCATACAGTAGTAGGGCTGAAAGGGTGGTGTGTGTGTGTGTGTGTGTGTGTGTGTGTGTGTGTGTGTGAGGGGGGGTGTGTGAACATTGCTAAAATCACAATATGGTTTGTACACACACACACACACACACACACACACACACACACACACAGAGAGAGTGATGCAGAGACCTGTAGGAGGCCTATTTGTCAGTAAGGTTCCAACAACAGGTGATGCTGAGTGATGGATGCAGGTTTAGCACAGGTCTTTTCAAAGACATTTACCCCTGGGTCTCCAACCACCTCCCCAACCTTTCTGTGTGACAGGGGCCTCTGTGTGTACTTTATTGTGCCCTAATGGCGTGTGTTGAATCAATGGCTGCCATAGCTCTCCGTCCTCTCGTCCTGACCCCAGTTATTGAGACCGATGTGACCTCTTCTCGGCTAGCGCCTAGCGAGTCCGGCTGTGGCAGGCGTATTTCATGCAGCAGGTTGACAGATCTGTCTCTGCTTGGGAGGGCCATACATCACCATGTCACAAGGTGAGGTCCCCTCGGACCGCACATTACCTGGTGTAGCGAGCATGGCGCTGGAGAGCGGAATCGGAGAGTGATCTATGATCTATGACATCATGTGTTGTCTGGGTGGGCAGTCTGGGGAGGAAGGAAGGGCAGAGCAATAGTAGTATGGTAAGCACATGTAGTGTACTTGATGCACACATACTATAGTGTTGTATACTTGACTAGCGTGGCATAGCACAATTGCTGTGACTGTTGTCTCTTGACTGTTTTCCACCATTTTTCTTTTATTATTTTGTTGTGTTTATTGTATGTTGGTTGTCATCTTTAAATTAATGGCAGCTGTCATAATCATGGCACTGTGTTTTACGATGTATGAGCATAACTCATGTCAGACAAGGTGTGTGTGTGTGTGTGTGTGTGTGTGTGTGCGTGCGTGCGTGCGTGCGTGCGTGTGTGTGTGTGTGTGTTGGGTTGGCACTGTGATTAAAAGCAAACAGTCCTGAGGGATACATGGGTGTTTACAAAGCAGATGGCTATTGATCGTAGATATTCACTCTTACTTGGTTTGGTTGCGAAATCATGACTAATGTAATAACTATCTTAGTATTCTTAGTATTATTACACAAAAAGTGATCGGAATTGTGATAGAATTTTGAAAAATGCGACATCTAGGAATGCATAACATTTGCAGCTATATACACATAATATGCTGGCTGAAGTATAGTATGAATATGAATGGCATAATCTTGTGTTGTACAGTGGTTGCTATGGAACCGGCAAGGTAGGTTGACTGTTGATGAGGTAATGTTTCATGAGGTTATGTTCTCCATAATGGATGACCTTTTGCCTGGCTGACGCCAAACAAAAAAAAATTACAAGTGATAATTAGTCTGGAGACCCGCCCATTCATTTTCTTGCAGAGGAAACAGTTTAGGATTGTCCAGAGCTGATTATCGAGTGTTACAAATATCTGTCATAGCGTCTGTACGTAGCTCATAGCCAATACCAAAGCCAGCAGATGACAAAATGAAATTGAGCGTGCAAGGCTGCATGGGTACTCCCGAGCTAGTCCCTCTTTGTGTTGTGATTGTATACTGCACCTAAAGCAGGCCTTGAAATTGGCCATGGTCAGCATGTTGATTTGCCGAGTGAAATAAAATGGAGCACGCAAAGGATCATGGGTACTCCCAGGCTAGATGAGCATCTGTCTTCAGATGTGATTGTTCCAAAATAGTCCCTCTGATGACTCACAAACATTATGGGATGTTAAGGGAGCCTTTTAAGTGGGTTGACAGCGAGGACAGAGAGCCTAGCCAGCTGTGTAGGTAGGTAGGGCTAGAGCGAAGTTCTCATGCTCTTACCTGTAATTGTCTTCTGCATGGAACAGAAGGGCCCATACTGTGTATCCTTTGGGAATACCTGTGTCAGAACTTAGGAACCTGTGTGATGATGGGACCTTATCTAGAACAAAAACTAGAACTGCATCCCCACCACACACACACACATATACACACATACACACACACACACACACACACACACACACACACACACACACACACACACACACACACACACACACACACACACACACACAGAAGAACATCAAATAAAGGAATCTGGAAAGGTTTGGTCCCTTGTGAGATGCATTGTTTTGGGAAAGGGACATCAACCATTCAGCACTAAAGTGGATTTTAAGAATACATTTTCAATATGTATGTATGTACCCAGTGAAATATTCATAATGCCCACATAGCCACAGCTGAAATGGCGTTGTTTTATTGCTGACATGTGCACAAGATTATGGAAATGTACAAGGGTCCAGGGCTGTGGGAGTGGATGCAAAGTTTAATAACTGTACTGTCTTGAAGGTAAAGGAGAAATACGGTGTCAATCAGGCAATAGCCCTGTTGTTCCAGGTACCTGAATGCTGTCTTTAAGAAAAAGAACAAGAAAATTTGATGCTAGCCCGGATAACAAAAAGATAATGACACTGAAAGTAAGTTGTTATGGTCCCATTCACTTGGTGTTAGTTGCCAGTTCACTGCTTGGTCTATGTTGTATCAAATTTTCTTATTCTTTTTCCTACCTACAGCACTTGGTGAGTTTGAACAACAGGGCTATGGATTACACTGTATTATTTCTCTTATAAGCAAGACCAGGACTGTGGCAGTGAATGCAAACTAAACCAAACTAAATTAAACCAAACTAAACTAAACTAAACTAAACTAAACTAAACAAACTTGAAGTTAAGCGAGCCTCTTCCATCTTTTTGGCCCCCTTTCCTCACTGCGTCCCCATTCTTCCAAAGTGGCCCTCGACTCTCTACTCTCTCTGACTGGCCTGACACAAAAAGACTCTGTAAGCAGTCTCAGAGCCAGGGACACAAACACACCCCCACCCCCACATCCACCCCCACTCCACTCAGCCCCCTTGCATCTCCTTGCTTTTGTTTTTGGGAGAAATATTTTTGGTAGCACAGCAAGTTCTAAGAATTAGAAGAATGGATTAATGGACATCACACACACACACACACACACACACACACACACACACACACACACACACACACACACACACACACACACACACACACACACACACACACACACACAAACACTTCTACTTTCTGTCCATACACACACACATACACAAACACACACACACATTTTTCACCCCTTTCTGTCCACACACACACACACACACACACACACACACCACACACACCCCTCTTCTCTGCCTGTCTACAAATACACACACACACACACACCACACACCCACACACACCGCACACACACACACACACACACACACACACACACACACACGCACAGCAGTCTCTGGTGTAGGTCATTCGCTTGTCCGCTGTTACGCACCGGATACAACACCCTTCCAGCAGGTCTCTTTGTGTTTTGGGGATGGCTTAAAAAATCAGGCTTTAGAAACTGGCAGGTTGACCAAAGAAACACACCACACACACACACACACACACACACACACACACACACACACACACACACACACACACACACACATAGAGTAATGGGCATGCACATGCAAACTTTCTCAAACCCAAACACCCTCTCTCTCTCTCTCTCTCTCTCTCTCTCTCTCTCTCTCTCTCTCTCTCTCTCTCTCTCTCTCACACACACACACACCTTCACACCACGCATACATAACCGAGCCAGGCTGCAGTGTGCTGAATGGAGCCTCCAGAGAGAGAATGGCTTTCAACAGCCTGCAATCAGACCTCTCATGCCCTGTTCTGATGGGGGCTGGCACGGCCTACACTCGGCATGGCCTTAGGTTAGATAGGCACCAACCAGCACGTGGGCATTAGTGATAATGGCAGCATTGGGACTCTGCACACACACACACACACACACACACACACACACACACACACACACACACACACAGACACACACACACACACACACACACACACACACACACACACACACACACACACACACACACACACACACACACACACACACTGACTGAATGAGAGATGTCTTACCTGCTATTTACTGCGTTAGTGAGCTTTTTCTACTTTCCTGATCTCTCGTTCTTCTCACCTTCTCTCTATTTCTCTCTCTCTTTCTGTCTTTGTTTTCTTTCTTTACAACTACTGAATGTCATACACAATTCCTCTATCTTTCTTTAGTCTTTTGTGTGGTTTTGTCTTTGCTGGTTCTGTCTTCTATACTGGTGTGGAATAACTGGGTAGCAGGAACTTTTACTGTAATTCACTGATGTCAACTGCTGGTATTGGTTTGACGGTTGTGGTTGTGTGTCAGCTTATACAGTGTGTGTGTGTGTGTGTGTGTGTGTGTGTGTGTGTGTGTGTGTGTGTGTGTGTGTGTGCAGTTTGTGTTAGAATGTAGAATGAGTGTGTTTGACTGTGTGGGGCCCATGCAGAAGTGCTGATGTAGGAAAATATCAGACTGTGACGGATGTTTAACAGAATGTTCTCTCTCTCTCTCTCTCTCTCTCTCTCTCTCTCTCTGTATTTGTGTGTATGTGCATGATGCTGATGTGTGTGTGTGTGTGTGTGTGTGTGTGTGTGTGTGTGTGTGTGTGTGTGTGTGTGTGTGTGTGTGTGTGTGTGTGTGTGTGTGTGTGTGTGTGTGTGTGTGTGACCTGTTCCTTTGGGAATCATTCAACACCTTGCCCCACTGCTTGCATCACAGCCATGCTGCTGTTGACTTTCAAAAGCTAAGTAGTAATGCAGCATATGCAGATTAGCAACACACACACACACACACACACACACACACACACACACACACACAGAGAGACGAGAGAGAGAGAGAGAGAGCACAGTACACGACATTGCACGCACACATTGAGCAAACGCATGAGGAGAGCAGAGAGAGAGAGAGAGAGAGAGAGAGAAAGCACGGCAGCAAAGAGCAGCAGGAAATTACAGTAAACAGAATTTAGCATTTGTAGCTCTTGCTGACACTGAGCAGTGTTGGCATAGACATTTTCACATCCACTTCATCAATTACATTCATTTTTACCACATCGCATCATGACAAACATTAGCAATGGCTACAGCAATGGGAAAAACAGAAGAGTCTTAGCATCATTCCTGCTAGCATGATGACGACTTAGTTGCTTTCGAGAGGAAAATCTGTTGGTTTAAGGGTGAATAGTGAATCTGAAATTCTCTTGATTTCCCTGTTTGTTTGTGAATCGGAAATATTCCTGGTTTCACCTGGTTTGTTAGTGAATCTGAAATTCCCCTGATTTCCGGGTTTGTTAGTGAATCTGATATTTTGCTGGTTTCAGCTGGAATGTTGTGAGTCCAAGCCAGGCCTGTTTCTGTAGACTGCTGCAGGCCAGTCAGAGACCTAGAGTACCTGCAGCCATGCACATGTGCTCTTGCCCTGATTAATGTTTTATGCTGTATGTTTAGTCTGTCAGTGCTGACTGCCAGGCACTCAGTTTGTGTGTGTGTGTGTGTGTGTGTGTGTGTGTGTGTGTGTGTGTGTGTGTGTGTGTGAGTGGTGTGTTGGAGCTGAACCACTGAATTTAGCCAGTCTGATTCATAACAAACACGCACACACACACACACACACACACACACACACACACACACACACACACACACACACACACACACACAGACACACACACACACACACACACACACACACACACACACACACACACACACACACACACCTAACCTAGAAAAGCTCGTGAAGCACAAGCCTCCGCCAAGGCAATGTGGCCGCAGACACAATATAAATTTCAGATGGTGTTCTGGATTACCGATCACCACCCAAATTGAATCAGCTGTTACTTGTCCCAATACACACAAAGACAGACACCGGCGAAAACATAATCTCTTTGGCGGAGGTAGAAATGTTTGCATAGTGTGGCACAATTTGTGTGAACCTGTAAAACAGACCTGGCATTTTTTTTGCCTGTTGCAAGTCTATTGTGATGACTAACAATACTCACACAGACACACACACACACACACACACACACACACACACACACACACACACACACACACACACACATGCACAAAGACACACCTCTTTTCCTCTTGCACATATTCTTTATCCTCAGATCGTTGCCACAATAATTATTATTCCTGACCAAAATCATTTTTTATTCCAACTGCAACCCTTTAGTTAGATCAAAGCTTAAAACCTTTGGCTTACTGGCTTGTAAACTAAACCCATGCTGTGCACACAATACACACAATAAAAGTGTGAAACGTGTATAACATGACAACCTTTTCGTGAAAGTGAATGCAATAGTTTAGTCTTGTGCAGCAATGTGTGTTATGTGCGACTGTAAT
>JAODXP020000016.1:31905218-31912718 GCA_027497455.2 Sardinella longiceps | reverse complement strand
TCTAGTGCAGTGAGGCGAATGTTTTGTATTTGGCCCTGTACAATTTAAATTAAACTGAATTGAATTTAAATGTTGTATGACATGCAAGTGGGTAGTACAGATCACATATAGAACTAGAAAAGCGCTCAGAGAGCGCTGACCTCCGCAAAGGCAATGTGGTCACAGATGGTGTTCTGGGTCACCGATCGCCACCAAAATTGATTCAGTACCTACTCATCCCAATACACACGTTGTCCCAAAATTTTATCCCAAATCCATGCAGTACTTTTCGAGTTATATTGTACACAGACACACAGACAGACACACATACAGACACACACACGCCGGCGAAAACATATCCTCCTTGGCAGAAGTAACAATACAGATACTGTATTTGATATCCCTAGTTTTTGGTTCACCTGCTTCCATTTGAATTAATACTGAGCCTAGAAGTGTAGGCCAACATGCAGTAGAAAATAGAAGAGGTCTATTTAATCTTACGGATGGAGCAGCTTAATCAATCCTGGGCTGTGGTGTGGTGTGACGTCCAGCTGTTGGAACCTGTTGTACCTGCTGTGCAGGTGGGGGAAACTAATTGGTTGCTCCTGAGAAGTAGGACACTCTTTGGAGCCTCAATGCAATGTGGGAAAAAAAAGTCACTTAACCAGGGGAAAGTTTGTGTGTCTGCAAGCAGACTTACTTGTTAAGGAACTGAGGGTAGTGTCTAGTGATTTAATGTTATTCTGTAAAACTCATTATTTCATGAATTATTATTATTTAAGGACCAGGCTACTGTGCAACTAATACCAAACTAATACCATAATAGAGCAACACAATACAGTAACATAAGAGCAAACGTGAAACATTCTGGTCTGAATAAGTGTGAGTGTGACATTACGTCACAATATACACTTTTCAATGATTGTTTATATCAGTGTATGAGTGCTTGACTCTGGTCTGCATAAACAGTGATTTTGCCTCTTCCCCTAGTGAAAATTCTGTACAATAATTTCCATCTCTCACTAGGCTTTTACTCATTCTGCTAAAAGTAAGTGAATAATGGTAAAAGACTCAAGAGTTTCTTGTTAAAAAATAAACACTTCAGAAAGCACAGGAAGTCTCTTTAAATACACACAGTCTCATACAAAAAGATGGATGAAGCAGCATCATCATTTCGTTTTACCTCCTCCACATAACCCCCCCACCCCCTTCTCCACCCCCCTTTCTTGCGTCATCTTTTGTCCTGGCTGCACAAAGGGACATTATATTGGAGCCTTCAGGATTACGGTCATTATACTCTCACATTATTGCTGTCAAGGGGAAGAGATGTGATCTGTACAGGGGCGCTAGCAGACAACCAGCCAGCCAGCCAGGGAGGGAGGGAGGAACGGAGGAACGGAGGAACGGAGGGGAGGGGGTGGGCCACAGACAGACCTGTGCCTGCCTGGGGTGTCTGGGCCCAGGCTGAGTGTTGCTGTGACTGCTATGGTCTTTGGAGTATTTTTTGCCCTCAATGGTGCCTTCCTGGCAGCGCTGCCTTCAAGGCACTACTCCCCTCGGTTTAGGGTTAGGATTAGGGTTGAGGGGGTTAGGGTTAGGAATGGGTTAAACATAGGCAGGGCCTTTTAGGCTGCGCTGCTTGGAAGGTGCCGTTGGGGGCAAACAACACCATTGAGTGACTGCTGCTGCTGGTGTTGTGACTTGCTGCTGCAGTGGAGCGGTAGATCTGGGAGCTGTCCAAGGTGCTGAAGTCTCATAACCAAGGTACAGTAGATAGGGCTATAGTATATGCTGAGGCTGTGCTCAGCTCAGCTCAACGCAGTGCTTCAGGCTTCAGGTCTGGCTCCTGCTGTGTGACGTCATGTCTGTCTGGTGGGGTGGAGGTGGGCTAGATTGGTTCTGTGCAGGAGCCCTTTTGCCCTGTTTCTGCCTTTTCTGTCACTTGTCATTTTGGGTAGTGTGTGTGTGTGTGTGTGTGTGTGTGTGTGTGTGTGTGTGTGTGTGTGTGTGTGTGTGTGTGTGTGAAGCTTCTCAGAACCTTTCATTTAGTGTCTTTATCTTGTCCTGTCCCTGCCCCCCCTCTCTTTCTCTCTAAATATTGGTTTGTGTAGTCGACCTGACCTTTCTCTTGTAGTTGCAGTAATACCCACAGACCTAATAACCACATGACACATCATAGCCACCCATAGTCGCCCTAACCCTCCTGCTCTGACCCGGCCTCTGTTTCCTGCTGTCTACTTTATTCTCTCACTACTTTACTCTCTCACTTCCATTTTTCCCTCTTCAGCCCCCCCTCCTTTATCTCTCTTGCTCTCTCTTTCATTTCTCATTCCTCCTTAACCCACACACTCACTCTCTCTTTCTTTCATACTATTCTCTCCTTTAAACACACACACTCTCGCTCTCTTCCATATCTCATTCCTTCTTACCCCACATTCTGTCTCCCTCTCTCACTTACTATTCTCTTCTTGTCCTCTCTCTCTCTCTGTCTCTCTCTCTCTCTCTCTCTCTCTCTCTCTGATCCTAGGCCAGTGACCTGTGTGTTAGCTCTCTCTCTCTCTCTCTCTCTCTCTCTCTGTGCCTGATCCTAGGCCAGTGGCCTGTGTGTTAGTCTCCTTAATCTAGTCAGTAGGGGAGGCGTGATGCCGTGAGGCAGCAAAAGAGCCTCGTGAGGTGGGCCTGGGATCAGACTGGGAGGTGCTAAAGGACTCTGCTGAAGGGGAGATAGAGTATGTGTGTGTGTGTGTGTGTAAGTGTGGAGCAGAGGTGTGTTTGCATGTGTGTGTGTGGAGCAGGGCTGTGTGTGTGTGTATGTATGTGCCTGTGTATGTGTGTGTAAGTGTGGAGCAGGGGTGTGTGTGTTTGTGTGTGTGTGCATGTGTGTGTGTGTGTGAGAGAGAGAGAGAGAGAGAGAGAGAGAGAGAGAGAGAGAGAGAGAGAGAGAGAGAGAGAGAGAGAGAGAGAGAGTGTGTGTACGTAAGTGTGTAGCAGGGGTGTGTGTGCATGTGTGTGTGTCTGTGTAGCAGGCGTGTGTGTGTGACTGTGGAGTAGGGATGTGTGTGTGTGTGTGTGTGTGTGTGTGTGTGAGTGGGGGGGGGGGTTATTGGATGAGGAAGTGCTGAGGTGTGCAAAGCGTTGGCCCACTTAGATACTAAATCCACCCAGGGAGGGCTCACTTTCAACACACTCAGCTATACCCTGTTGCCTGACGCTCGTCACGTGTGTGTGTGTGTGTGTGTGTGTGAGTGTGTGTGTGTGATTGTGTGTGTGTGATTGTGTGTGTGTGTGTGTGTGTGTGTGTGTGCAAGAGAGAGAGAGATAGCATCTGTCTGTTAGTGAGAGAATGACAGAAGAAAGGTAAGCAAAAGCGAGAAAGAATCTTCATTTGTCTGACTGGCTTACTCTAAGTAGTGATGAAATCTTCAAAGGTGCAAAAGGTGAATGAAGGTATATTTAATAGTGTTAATATATTTAATATTACCTCCAGGTCAATGACAGTAAAAAAAAAAAAAAAAGTTGTGGTCTAAAAAAAGATTGCATTGCCTGGTCTGCGGTTGCAGTGGTAATTGTATTTACTGTCGTAGAATTAGATTTTTGCTGTCGGCTGGTGTCACCCGAGCTGATTGTGGCTGGAGTTACAGTTAAGTGAGCTATAACTGTGTGTGAGGCACTGTGTGTGAGGCAGTGAGAGGCAGAATTGTGTGTCTTCTGTGGCTAATGGCTTTAATTTGGCCAGTCACTCTTGATCGTGGGTGCTGGTGGCACAGCGCATTAGTGGCAGCTCTGCCTGTCTGTCTGTGTGAGGGCCCACCGGATAGGCACTGTGTGTTTACAACACCACCGGATAGGCACTGTGTGTTTACAACACCACCGGATAGGCACTGTTTATTTACAACACCTGCATGGGCCATCACAAGAGAGGGAGGGGAGTGCTATTTATTTATGTCTTCCATTTTTCTTTTCTTTTCATCTTTTCTTTCTTTCTTTCTTTCATTCATACTTTCTGTTCTTTCTTTCTATCTGCCTTTTTTTTGTCCTTATTATTTCTATCTCTGTCATGTTCTGCTTACTAACCTTGTGTCCATTTCCCACAAGATTAGTTGTTAGTTAAGTTGGTGACTATGTTGGTTGCAATACAGTTTTTCATTGCTAACTATGGGAACTGGTTAGCAACTATGCTTTTGGGAAAATTACGCCTGTTCTCCACATGTAGCACCTGATGGCAGTTCGGGTAATCAAAGCATTACTTCTTTCTTTTTTAAATTTCTCTTTTATTCTTTTTTCTCTTCCTTCCTTCCTTCTTTCTTTCTTTCTTTCTTTCTTTCTGTCTGACTTTCTTTCTCTATGTCTTTCTTTTGTCCTTATTATCATTTCTATCTCTGTCATGTCATGGTTGGTTGGACAACAACATGTGCATGAGGTCTTGAGGGAGAAGAGAATGACTGAGTTGACCTATCCTGTCAATAACAACTTTGTGAGGAAGCAGCTACTGTCTTGTACAAATTTGCATGTACACACTTCTGTAGCTGAAATACACACACACACACACACACACACACACACACACACACACACACACACACACACACACACACACACACACACACACATGAACATGATAACGCATACATGCACATATTTAGGCAAGGCAAGATGTCTATTTGATTGTTCCTAGAACTAGGATGTAACAATTGCTTACTTCTTTTCTTCTAATCTTTTCCCTCCTCTCTCTCCTCTGTCTCCCCTTTGATCCCTCTCTCTGTGCTCTCTCTCTCTCTCTCTCTCTCTCTCTCTCTCTCTCTCTCTCTCTCTCTCTCTCTCTCTGTCTCGCTCTCTCTCTATCTCTCTCTTTCCCTCTGTTCTTGCTGTGTGTGTTCTCTCTCCCATGCAGTAGTGATTATTTGTGTCTGTGTTTGGCCAAGCCATTGATTCTACCTGCTCTCTGGTTCACACACAGTCATTAATAAACTCCAAATCCAATCTCCAATCCCGATGGCTGTGAAAAGCTCCACAGGTGTGACACACCTGGCTCCCCCCTGGCGACTCTGGCCAGTGACTGGGCCGAATGTGTCCTAGAAGCGGCTTTTGTAAAGAGTGTATTATCTGTCTGCCAGGGGTGTATTGGCTGTTGGATTTGGAGTACAGAGTCCCCCCACTTCTTTGAAACAGATCGTTTATATTAGCTATTTCTCACATTTTTTTGTAATATTACGTATTCCTTAATGGAATTATCCGGAGTGAATCAACATGCAGCCCTACTGTTTTATAGTGCGCTATTAATAGCCACCTCAATCTCTGAATTTCATGCAACGCAGACTGAGATAGCGAAATGGCAGTGGTAAGAGAATGTGGCATTTCAAAATGATAGCAAATCGATTAGGTTTCGTTTTTGACATGTCTCATTCAGTTAGTGTTAGCAGCCGTTTCGCAAACTTGGTCTATGATGCACGAAATTCGATCATTGAGGTGGCTTTCAATAGCACTTAGCAGTATAAAACAGCAGGGCTACGTGTTAATTCACTCCGGATAATTCCTTTATTTAAAGCAATATACCGGAGTAAGTTTAAGCATAGCCCTGCTGCACGAGCCTTCTAACAGCAATATATTTCGCATGAAATGAAAGATTTTCGAACAGCACAGACCTAATGCAAACGCGAAACACTTTACATTGAGTCAATGTAACCTCAGATCTTACTTTCAGTTTCCAACAGTCAGGTCGCATTGATTCAGTGTAAAGTGCCTGTTGGCTTCTGCGTTCGCATTCGGTCTGTGCTGTACCAAATTATTTTGTTCCACTCGCTAACTAGCGCATTTAGCAAGCTCTTTCAACAGGGCTATGTTTGAATTCACTCCGGTACTCTCCTTTAATATTGTATTGCGGGCCCCTACTAAAAAAGGGTGCTCTCAGGGTCCCAGTACCGTTGGCCCCCTGTTACACAAGGTCTTAATGTTCATGGGTGTCCAGGATGTATCTCTATAGTCTCTATATGCTCATGGAAGCTCACTTTCTGGAGTTGAAGTCCTGTTCTCATGATCTCTAGTGTAACGAATGCCGACTAGGCTGGGCTAGCCTTTGAATGGCAGTAATGTGTGTGTTCAATTCTCACAACCCTAACCTGAAACCTGGGCTTTTCAGATCAGTGGTTAGAGAGTTCAACTCCCAATGCCGCGGGTACATGTATGCCATAGTTGATAAGGTGGCAGGTTCAACCAGATTCGAGCAGTCAAACCCAACTTGGCTACACGGCTGTAGCAAACAAAGATAGAGATTGCAGCCGACTGTACACACAGAGCTCTTGCTGTGCACAGAGACCCCCTACTGCTCAGCCAAGCTCTGCATCATCCAGACCCTCATGCTTTTCTGCAGATGCCTGGTGATCAAGTGTGTGTGTGTGTGTGTGTGTGTGTGTGTGTGTGTGTTAGGGGGGAGAGAGAGGGGGAGAGAGGCACAAGTGCTGAGCCATGCATTCTATACTGCATGCCATGATCAGTGGGCTAGGCTAGCTGGATGATTTACTAGGGCCTTTTCATTGGGCTTAGATTTACTCCCATTTTATTAACATGGTGGACATACTGGAGCTGGGGTGAGGGTGCTGTACTGGTGGACATACTGTATGGGCTGAGTGGATTAGATCCTTAGTTAACTTCCCTAAGACAGGGGTGAATGTTTCTTCTATTCTTACTAGTACTACTTAATAGTTAAAAGTATTTGAGCATAGTGCACCTAAAAACATTAACTTTTGGTGGAGTGCTGCTGGTTTCCCTGAACAAACTGGTGTTCTTGGAAGAGAATTTAAGATGAACATCAAAAAGGAAATATATTACAGGTCCAAGCACTCAGTTAATCCAAGCAAAAAGTATTTTTATTGAGGGCAAAAAAAACATTAAAAAACACAGATGCGTATCGGCTTTACAGCCTTCATCAGGGTGTGTGACAAAAACAAGCAGCAGCTACTTGCTTTCTATGAACCCCCATTGTCTTTCAACACTTCAGGGTATATATATCAGCAGTCTATGCCGATTGATGATCATGCTCCTCTTTTATGATAATATCTAAGCCAATATTGGTATTATTTACAGTAAAGCCTAATATGCAAATAAATATCTACAGCATCAATGCATGTAGTAAGAACTAGCCTAGAAGTGGCTTTTCATTACAAAAAAACAAAACAAAACAAACCAAACCAAAACAAACAAACAAACAAACAAAAAAACAGCTTCTAGTGTCCTGCATTGGAAACTGCAGAAATTTACTGTAATTTCTAAATTGGATTTTTCATGAATGACTAATCATATGAATGCATAGGTTTTATCAGTGCTCAGTACAGGACCTGGACAGGCTTACTTTCACACCTGGCCTCAGCATGTATCATAGTAATGTTTTACGTAAAAATGACGAAAGATTATTTCTATCGGAATAGGCATTAAATCTATAGTTTAGGCGTCTTTTCCCCAAAAGCACAGTTGCTAACTTAGTAGCAACTTAGTTAGTTGGCAGTGGGAAATTGCATTGCAACCAAC
>JAODXP020000016.1:31887718-31892718 GCA_027497455.2 Sardinella longiceps | reverse complement strand
ACTCCTGTGTTGAGGGCACCCCCTCAGTCTTCCATTCCCTGAGTAATATCTGTCTTCCTGTCATAATGCTAGTTTGGATCCAGCTTTTAATGTGCTTACTCCCCTCTGTTAGGACAGAGTCATCTCCCAAAACAAAAAGTCTGGGGCAGAATTGTATTGGAATCTCTGCTATCTCACTAATAAAGCTGTGAATCCATGACCAGAACTGCTGAACTTTATCACAGGACCATAGTGTATGTAATAGATAGCCCTCTGCAGATTTGCACCGCCAGCAGTTTGAGTTCTCAATCAGACCTAGTCTGAACAGTCTAGAGGGGGTCCAGTAAAAGCGGTGCAGGATTTTGAACTGCATCAAACGCACTCTTGCATCCCTAGACATAGTTTTTATGTTCTTACAGATCTTTAGCCACTCATCCTCTTCTATTCTCAAACCAAGGTCTCTCTCCCATGTATTTTTAAGTGCTAGCAAGCCTCCATCCCCAGTTGTCTGATTCAGCATAGAATAATACATAGAGGCCTTGAATCCTTGCCTATAGTATCTCAGTATGTCCTCAAGTAGTCCAGCTGTCTTTGGAGCAGAATGAGCAAAAATGCTCATTAACATGTGGCGTAGCTGTAAGTACCTATAGAAATGTGACTTGGGGATCCCATATTGATGACTTAACTCATCAAATGATTTCAAAGTGTTGTTGGAGTATAAATCACCCAGAGTAGCAATACCCTTCTCCCTCCAATCCTTCCACCACACAGGGGATTTGTTAATACATAATTTGGGATTTAACCAGATACTAGAGTACACATTTAGAAAAGGATCTAGATTAAACAGTCTGGTAATTTTACTCCATATCCCTTTCATGTTGGAGAATATTGGATGACTTTTGATTGCCCCTGAGAGCTTAACTGAGAGACACTGGAGTAGTGGCACAGGGGCAATAGTTTGTTCAATACAGAACCAGGGTGGAGCCCTCTCTGGTGGGAGTGACCAGTGGGCTAGATGTCTCAAACTAAAGGCGTAATAATAAAATAACATATTAGGCAATCCTAAACCCCCTCTATCAACAGGTCTTTGTAGTTTTTTAATATGTAAGCGGGGCTTCTTACCATTCCAAACAAATTTTTTCACTATCCTATCAAACCATGTAAAGTAAGTCATGGGAATCTCCAGAGGAATAGAATGAATTAAATAATTTAGTTTAGGGACACAGTTCATTTTAACCACATTAACCTTACCAACCATTGATAACTTTAGTGTTGCCCATCTACTGGTATCACAATCAATTTTATTTAGTAATGGATCAAAATTTACCTTAACTAGATCTTTTAGCTGTGGTGGAAAGAGTATGCCCAAGTATCTTATACCCTGACTGGGCCATTGAAATGCGCCTGGTTGGAAGGCTGAGGGTGGGCAGTAAGCTGTTAAAGGGAGCGCCTCTGATTTAGACCAATTCACCCTATATCCTGAAAACTTTGAAAATGAATTAATTATTCTCAAAAGAGCAGGCACTGACCGACCTGGTTCAGAGACAAATAATAAAATATCGTCTGCAAAAAGCAGAAGTTTATGTACTTCACCCCCTGCCCTTACTCCTGGAAAGTCAGTAGCCCTTCTTATAGCAGCTGCCAAAGGCTCTAATGCCAAGCAAAATAACAAGGGTGATAGGGGTGAGCCTTGTCTGGTTCCTCTCCCTAGGGTGAAATAGTCTGATATGAGTCCATTGGTTTGAACCGCAGCTTCTGGTTGATTGTAAAGTAACTGAATCCATTTGATAAACTTACTACCAAACCCATATATATCCAGTATTTTTAACAAATAGCCCCATTCAACCATATCAAAAGCCTTTTCGGCGTCTAAAGAAATGGCTGCCACAGGGGATTGCTCATCTGACACAGCCCACATTATATCAATAAAGCGCCTTACATTATCTGTAGAACTGCGGCCATTAATAAACCCAACTTGGTCAGGGTGAATCAAAGACGTTATGACTTTGTTCAAACGGTTAGCTAAGATCTTTGATATAATTTTTACATCCAACTGGATCAAAGAGATTGGTCTGAAATTTTTACATTCTGTGGGGTCTCTCCCTTTTTTAGGAACCAAGGTAATGAGTGCCTGTCTCATAGTTTGAGGTAATATCCCTTTTTCCAGTGATTCTGCATATAGATCTAGCAGCAGTGGGGCTAACTCCGCTGCAAAGCTCTTAAAAAACTCTGCAGTATAGCCATCGGGACCAGGCGATTTTCCTGCAGGCAGTGCTTTTATCACTTCTATAATCTCTTCTACCGTAATGTCTTCATCTAGAATTTGTTTCTGCCTTTCAGACAATTTAGGCAGTTCTAATGGGTCAAGAAAAGCAAGCATTTCTTCCTCTGTTGAGGTAGATGTAGAACTGTAAAGGCCCATATAAAATTCCTTAAAACACTTGTTAATATCTCCAGTTGATGTTAAGGTATCTCCACTTAACGCCCTGATCGCTGGAATAGTGGAGACCTGCTCTCTTTCTTTAATTAACCTGGCAAGCAGCTTCCCTGTTTTGTCCCCTGACTCAAAAAAGGTTTGCCTTGCCTTAAATAATAGAAATTCAATTTTTTTAGACAAGATAGTATTGTACTGGTACTTTAATTGTGTTAACTCCTTAAGAATATTGTTAGACATCCGTCTCTTTAGCTCTGCCTCTAAGCATTTAATTTTCCTTTCCAATTCCAGAAGTTCTTTAGCTTTTGTTTTCTTGATGGATGAAGTAATTGAAATAATGCGACCTCTGATGACAGCTTTCAGAGCCTCCCAGGCCACACCCATAGATGTACCTGTGGACCAGTTAGTCGCAATATATAAATCTAGCTCTGCCTTCATCCATATCATATTGTCAGGATCTTGTAAGATGGAGGAGTTAAGCCGCCATCTAGTAGAACGCTGTCTTTCACAATAGGGCTGGATTTCTAAACAAACAGATGCATGATCGGAAATGATTATATTTCCTATTGAGCAGGCAAGCACTGAAGGTACCAGAGGCTTTGATAATAAAAAATAATCTATCCTTGAGTATATCTTATGGACTGGGGAAAAGAAAGTGTAGTCCCTCCCACTGGGATTTAAGATCCTCCAAATGTCCACCAACCCCAAAGCTTTACACATTCGTTGCAGAGTAAGGCTTGCTCGTGGAGACCTACCCACTGCACCCCCACTATGGTCTAACACAGGATCCATCAGTAAGTTGAAGTCTCCACCCAGTACAATGTTGTGGTTACCCATAGCATTAAACCTCCCCTCCAGATCTAGAAAAAATAAAGGATCGTCTCCATTAGGAGCATATATATTTGCCAGGATAACAGTCTGCCCCTGAATTTCTGCCAATACAATAATGATTCTTCCTGAATTATCTTTTGTTTGTTGGATACATTTAAATTGTAAATTTTTATTAATAAGTATGGCAACTCCCCTACTATTGCTAGTCCCTTCACTATAAAAAACATGACCAACCCAACCACTACAGAGTTTGATAGACTCTGTTGGCGAAAGATGGGTTTCCTGCAAGAATACCACATCACATTTATCTTTCCTAATGCTTGACATTACTTTTTTCCTCTTCACTGGATTCCCTAACCCTTTAACATTCCATGTAAAGAGACGCATATTACTCGTCTTAGACATATTTAGCACTAACAAAAAATGAACTTGCATATGGCTTACAACCAAGATCTTGAAACAAAACACTGCATTGGTGACTTAACAAAAAACAACCCCAAAAAACCCTGACACATAGAATATGCATTAGAACCCGAACTCTGCATATCCTGTTACCCATTACGTTAACCTCGCTGTGGTCCATGACTCCTCTACGAGTCTCCCTCTTATGGGCCCGCTGGCTCCACTGTTAGCATTCATTCAACCAGAACCATAGTGACGTCGCGTCCTTTTAGTAATATTAAACTGAGCAAAATCGTCAAACCTCGTCAGTCAGCACACAAGTATAATGGCAGTCTAAGTTATGAGTCCATTACTCTCGCCTTCATCTCCCTAAATACTCACGATCATTACATGCTGTCAATAAAAGTCATGGCTTTCTTCGGGCAAGAAAATGACTTCTCGCCGTCCTCGCACCTGACCTTCAATGTAGCGGGATACACCAGTCGAAAGCTCACCCCCGGTCATGCAGCTTCTTCTTACAGTCTTTAAACTTATCCCTCTTCAGCATTGTAGACCGGGAGAAGTCCGGAAAGAGCATGATGTTGCTGTTGTCCCAGGTCAGCTTCCCCTTGTTCCTGGCCGCTCGTAGCACTAAATCCCTGTCGGATGATCGAAGAAACTTCGCCAGAATTGGACGTGGCTTCTCTCCTATCGGCGGGCGTTGGGAGGGTACTCTATGTGCTCGTTCAATCTCCACCGTCTCCTCGATGCTAAGCAACTCCGGTATCAGATCCTCCACAAATTTGGCCACCTCGGTCCCTTCCGCTCCTTCTGGGAATCCAATAAAACGAACATTGTTGCGTCTTGATCGATTTTCCATATCTTCCAATTTCTCCCAAATGGCCTCAACATCCTTCTTGTTAGCGAGAGGATTAGCTTGCAAGTCTTTATCCACTGATTCGAGGTATTCTACCCGCCTCTCCATTTCATCAATTCGTGAGATTAAAGTGGAGACTTTAGCCTCGGTTGACGCAGTGGTCCGGCGAATTTCTGCCAGTCCCTCTATTTCGGTGGAGATCTTTGTCAAAATTGCGTTAATATTGCTAATATCCTGGCTTATATCCTGAGAGACGTGGCTACTGGATGTAGCATTAGCACCGCCATCTTTATCGCCCCCATTCTGCGAACGCAAAAGCTTTTTAATGTCGCCACCGGCGGGTGGTTTCGAGCCTCTTGACATTTTTAAGAACTTCTAATGCTATTCTCACAAGCCGACTATTTATTTCTGGTTTTAAATTAATTTTAAAATGATAATTACAGCAGAGCCTCGCGGAGCACAATTCTAGGCAGCCTTTCCTCGCATTGCGTCACGTGA
>JAODXP020000016.1:31885471-31887618 GCA_027497455.2 Sardinella longiceps | reverse complement strand
TCTATATTTCTCGGCTAAATCATTTAAGCATCAAACGTCTAAACTACAAATCTACCTCTACATTTAATCTGTGAGATACAAGAATAAAATCAATCACTTAAACACAAAATCTAAATCTATGTAAATAAACATTGCCTATAATCTGTTATTACCTGTCTGATGAGATCCCCAGGTGCTTTTTGAGCAGGCCAAACAGCATCGTGGCATACTGCTTGTTTTGGGCTGGTCCAATTTTCCAGATGCTGGTTAAGGAGCAGACCGCACAGGGATCTGGCGTTCCACTGAAAGTCATCATCTGACCCCCATTGACTTGTATGGCGTAATACTGTGAACGAGCACAGACACAGAGACCAGTGTGTGTGAAATCAAATAAGACCGTCTATAATATAGGGTACTATCAATTGCAGTTCATCAAGTGATTTATCACTCATTTACTGTAATGACTCAATCAATTCATTAATCTTCTTGACTCATCCCATTTTCAAGTCTAATGTCAACTTGACAAGAGGGACTGGGTTTATTGAGACAGTATCTCTACAAATTATTGTACGTAATGCATGTTTCTCCATGAAAGACTCAGAGAGCCTATAGACAGCAAGAGCAGGTATGTTAGACAGCTCATTAAAACAGGTGAGTGCGAGTGATTGGACGAGTAATGAGTGACGAAACATCCAAGTCTTCCTAGGAGAACTTTCACTAAAGCTTTCATAAACCTCAAATTCTTATATGTGATGAACATAATCTCAAATACTTGTACGTAATGCATATAATCTAAAAAGACTTGTATGTGATACATATAATCTCCAGTACATACGTTGTGTATAATCTCAGCGATGCAGTCTTACCTGTGCAGGTAGGTCCATGGCTTTGGCCAACTCCTGTGTGGCCTCGGTCAGAAGAGCTGCAGGAATGGCACTTTGGGCCACATTAGTGTTCACTACGAACATCGGCATGGCTGCTCGCCTCTCTTGTTCTCTTCTCAGGACAAACCAGACCAGCGTGTGGCACAGCACTGATGTACAGCTAGAGTGACTGGGGATCTAAGATTACTGGGCTTGTCTAAATACTGGCTTTGGCAATACTGTACTTGCACAGTCATGCTAATAAAGCACCATTTAAATTTGAGGGATCACAATTGTACACAATGGTGTGTATGTGTGTGTGTGTGTGTGTGTGTGTGTGTGTGTGTGTGAGAGATGATGTGTGTGTGTGTGTGTGTGATGAGAGAGAGAGAGAGAGAGAGAGAGAGAGAGAGAGAGAGAGATGTATGGTGCGTGTGTGTGTGTGCGTGTGTGTGTGTGTGTGTGTGTGTGTGTGTGTGTGGGAGGATGGGTGTGTGTATGTATGTGTTTGTTTAATGAGGTGTGTTTGTAGCTCTAAGATTGAAGTCTGAGAGCAAGAGTGGGACCAGGTGACACCAGGTGATAAGGGAATTGTTAAATAACCTTAAGGAGTTCCATAGTGTTATATAGTGTTATGTGTTTGTCTATAGGTGCTTGAGCAAATACACTGCAACCTTATTATTACCTCTGCCAAGGAAGTTATGTTTTCTTTGAAATTTCTTTGTCTGTTTGTTAGCAACTTTATGGCGAAAGTTATTGATGGATTCTTATAAATTTATACCAGAGGTGTGTTTTTGCCCAAGGAAGAACCCATTCAATTTTGGTGATGATCCAGATCAGGATCTCTACTCAGGAATTTTGAAATGGATTTCTCACTATACAGGATCTCGACAGGGCGTCAGTGACCATTTTGCCTTGACGTATTTCTGCACTCTCTTAGTGTATTTTTTAGTTGGTTTTGTTTTCTTTGCTTTCCCAAACAGATATGGCAATACTACTCAAGACTCAGGGAAGCACTGTAGCGAGACTTTCTGTATGAATTCAGTGGGTGTCCCTAGCTGTGATCCTAGATCAATTAAAAAGAAAAGAGAAGTGCGTTCAGTGACATGTTGACTTATGGCTGACTGGGACAGGGCTGTCCTGAGTAGCTGTTCCAGGAACGTTCCAGAACACGACTGATTCATCAGTGAGGGGGAGGCAGGCTGGCCGACTCACCTAGCTACAGAGGAGGTTTAGTTGGTTGTCCAGTCGACACTAAGACACCCACACTCACACACACACACACACACACACACACACACACAC
>JAODXP020000016.1:31855471-31877971 GCA_027497455.2 Sardinella longiceps | reverse complement strand
GCACTCACACTGGCCTGTGATGAGGCCGAGCTGTAGACTCTCTGATGGCCGTTTTTTTTTTCTCTCTCTCTTTTTCTTTGAGTTCAGCATTTTCTTCAAGGCGAGAGGACTGGAAGGTAATGGAGGGAGGGAGGGTAGAGTGCTGGTGTCAAGGCTGTCGCGTGTGTGCACTCTCTCTCTCTCTCTACCTCTCTCTCCCTCTGTGTCCCCACCTCACTTATTGCTCTCCTGAGATTTTCTTCTTTCTTCTTCGGATGCTTCTTCTTTTTCTCTCCTTTCGATCTCTCACACATCCCTCTTTCCATCTGTCCTCTTCCTCCCCCTCTTTTTTATCTCTCTTTATCTCCCTTTTTTATCTTCTCCTCTCTCTCTCTCTCTCTCTCTTTCTCTATCTCCCTCCTCCACTCTCCTCTCCCCTCCCTGTGCACTTTACAGACCACTGGACAGTGTTATATATCACCTCCCTGGGGACTGGAACAGGTCCCATTAAATCGGTCCCTGCATTTCCCTTTTAAAGGCCACCAGTAGCTGTGGTAGGGCTGCACCAAAGCTCTCCTAATTACTGGGGAAAATAGCTTAGCACACACATCACTATCACAATGATGAATAATGCTATGGGGCAGAGGGCTCTGCCTTCAGGTGCTTCTTAGGAATGACCAGACTCTGAGGTGTGTGTGTGTGTGTGTGTGTGTGTGTGTGTGTGTGTGTGTGTGTGTGTGTGTGTGTGTGTGTGTGTGTGTGTTTCTGTGTCATTTGGAATGTAGTGTTTAGTTTATTTTTTTTCGAATTCTTTTTAATTACAAGTCTCAATCAGAAAAGTAATGACCAATGTGAATAACCTGATCTGAATAGATTTTCTGATCAGATTAAAATCCTAATCAGACTGACAGGGTTGGTTTATTCTATTCCGATTCCGTCCGAAAAATCATGTAAACAATCGATTCTATTGCAGTTTTCTGTGCTCAACCAAAATTCATCTACTTCAGTGTGTTGATGTGTGTGTCCAGTGCGTTCAGTGTTTAGTCCTTTGGTTACACCCCAGCCATACAGAAAACATGTCTTTGATCACCATTTGACATCTGATCCGAATAGAATGTTTCTGCTTGAAAACCAACGACTCAGATTTTTAATTAAGTATACTCTAATTAGAATGGCAGAAAGCCTATCCATGTAAACGGGGCTTGGCATCTCTTCTTTTCTTGTCTTCTCTTATCTTTTCTTATTCATATTTCTTATCTTTTTCCTTTCCTCAGTCCAGTCTCACCATATATTCTTGCTTCAATAAGCCATCATAAAAGCAATTGTGTGAACTTCCATCATATTCCAGTTATTCCAAAGTTATTCCAGAGGCACATTCCATTCCATTTCATTATTATCCCATCCCAGGAAAGGGAACAGCCTCAATATTCCAGAGATCTATAGCAAGTCTATGGTCTTTAGCTTCCATATCACCTATACTGTAGTGTGCCAGACGTGAACCATTAGTATGGGCCGTTTATGGGCTGAGCGGCCTTCAGCAGGCAGTATGGAGGGTGTCATTAGAATGGCCATAAGTGTGGAGCGAGGGCAGAATCCCATTTCCTTTTATCATTTCCCCCTCCGGCCCCTGGCCCTTATCTTAGATTCCGCTCACAGGCCACATGCTATGAGAGAGAGAGAGAGAGAGAGAGAGAGAGAGAGAGAGAGAGAGAGAGAGAGAGAGAGAGAGGGGTGGGGAGGGGGGAATGAAGCAATGAATGAAGAGGTGTAAGAGAGAAAACAAAGGGATGAATGAAGAGGTGAGAGAGAGAGAGAATGAAGGGGTAAATGAAGGTGTGAGAGGGTGTGTGTGTGAGAGAGAGAGAGAGAGAGAGAGAGAGAGAGAGAGAGAGAGAGAGAGAGGGGTGGGGGGTGGGGAGGGGGGAATGAAGCAATGAATGAAGAGGTGTGAGAGAGAAAACAAAGGGATGAATGAAGAGGTGAGAGAGAGAGAGAATGAAGGGGTAAATGAAGGTGTGAGAGGATGTGTGTGTGTGTGTGTGTGTGTGTGTGTGTGTGTGTGTGTGTGTGAGAGAGAGAGACAGAGAGAGAGAGAGAGAGAGAGAGAGAGAGAGAGAGAGAGAGAGAGAGAGAGAGAGAGAGAGAGAATGAAGAGATAAATGAATAAATGAGGAAGAGGAGAGTGGTTGCACACGTTCCTTTACATCAGCAGGAGCATCCCAGAAGAGGAAGATCAAACACGAGGGTCAATGATGAGGCGGGCGAGAGTGGCCGACTCTCCCCTCCGTTACTCATCAGTAACTAATTAAGACTTCCTAATCGCTATGAAACAGCGGCACAGTGATTGAGCACCTCGCTTGGTGGCGGCATGCAATCAGACCCTTCAGGAAAGATGTACGGCTCACCTTGTGCGAGGCAATTATGAGTGGCAGTCACAAATGACCAACATGAAAGGCAGGATTTACAAGCCATTTTAATGACTTATAAGCCATTAATTGATTTGGCTAATTCTTAGCTTATGTTTATCAGTGGTTTACAAGCATAGTCCTGGCAAAGTGTTGAGTTATAAAGAGCACTGGATGAAAATCACTCTTTTTTTTTCCAGAGCTCGAGAAAAAGGCTAAGAAGATTTATAGATGTACCTTCAGAAACAAAGCATTGCCTACGGAAGTGTAGAAAGAGTAGCACAGAAAAGAAAAAAAAAGAAAGAAGGAAAAGAAATAAAAAAATGTGTAAAGCTATTGCAGCGATCAGGCTTTAAGCAGATTATGGATGGGAAAAAGAGAATTAAGCCGTTTTTTTTTTGTGGTTGAGATTTTTATGGGTGTGTGTGGGTGTTGGAGGCAGTTGTCTTGAATGCCAGACTCAGAACGAAGCGTCCTTGCGATTGGTTCTGTCATGTATAATGTTCTGTGGTTCTGTCATGTATAATGTTCTGTGGTGGCTTTAGTCTATCAGTCTCCCGCTAGTCAACTCTTGTTATTTTCTCTTCCATCTTGTCTCTCTTTTGCTCCTTTCTTCACTCTCTCCACCAATCTCTCCTGCCTTGCATCTTTCTCTCTCTCTCTCTCTCTCTCTCTCTCTCTCTCTCTCTCTCTTTCTTTCTTTCTCTCTTGGTTTTAGACAGTAGCTATATGGGAGATGCGTGAGCTGCTGTATAAGACTTGGGAAGATGGAGATGTGCTTTTTAAAGTATGAAGTATAGAATGTAAACTGCTCTGGTGAATTGGCACCAAACTGATGCATTGTATTGTATTGCTACATGTTGTATAGTTGTAGAGTTGCACAGTTGGCACTGTATTATTTAACACTCAAAAACTGATTAAATAAAGGAGTGTTAAACCTCCCTCTCTCTCTCTCTCTCTCTCTCTCTCTCTCTCTCTCTCTCTCTCTCTCTCTCTCTCTCTCTCCTTCCCTCTCCCTTTCCCTCCTCCTGCTGGTGCAGTGGGATTTGTTGGGTATGTGGGGGTGGCAGTCCTGCAGGCTTTGCTGTAGGGACTCTGGTGCTTTCTCGTTCTCTCTCCCTCTGTATCTCTCTTTCTCTCTCCCTCTCTGTATCTCTCTCTCTTTCTCTCTCCCTCTCTGTATCTCTCTCTCCCTCTCTGTATCTCTCTTTCTCTTTCTGTATATTTCTCTATCTCTCACTGTCTGTCTCCATCTCTCTTTCTCTCTATCTCTCTCTCTCCATCTCTGTTCCTGTCAGTCTGTCTGTCTCTCTCTCTCTCCATCTCTCTCCTTCCCTCTCTGTCTTTCTCCCCTCCCTCTCTCTCTGTATCTCTCTCTCCCTCCCTCTCCCTCTATCTCAATGATTCCTCCTGTCTCTGATTGGAGGCTCCTGAGGTTTGCGGAGGTGCCCTGGCGTGTGGGTGTGTTGTTTGTAGCTCGTCCAGCAGGTACCACCCAGGTGCTGCACCCACCACCTAGCCTTGCCTTCACAAGTGCATCATAGGCCGTGGGATGTGCTTTTCAGTGGCCCTTAAATGCTTGCCAGATAGAGCACTGAGCAAGATTGCCCTCTCATTTTCTTTCTTTTTTCCCAAGTGAAGACTTGCCAAGTGTGTGTGTGTGTGTTGTGTGCGTGCGTGTGTTAGTGTGTGTTTGTGTGTGTGTGTGTGTGTGTGTGTGTGTGTGTGTGTGTGTGTGTGTGTGTGTGTGTGTGTGCTTGTACTGTCTGTTAAACATAATGTGAGAGACTTATGAATGTGTTCACTGAGCAAGATCGCCCTGTCCGTTTTCTTTTCTTTCTTTTTTTTTCCCCCGTCAAGGGAAGAGTTGCCAAGTAGGCAAGAGATAAAAGTTGCAAAAATGGCACAGGCCAAGCCTTCCTTTAATTAGGGATTAGATATGTCTTAGTAAGAGACACAAGTAAATATCTCACAGCCACCTCCAGAAGCGCCGACACACAGTACTTAATGCGACCCAGGCACACTACACACTGTAATTAGCATGAAAGGTGAAATGATTTGGTTTTAATTAGATGTATTTGTGGCACATACTGAGAAATTGAAATGATTGTTATTGAAATATATGCCCTGAAGACGTTTATTTTTTTTTTCTCTCACTGCGAGAGCTGCCACCAGCAGCCGTAACAGAAGATTGGGGTTATCAGTGCAGATTTGTCTAGGTGCACGTCAGGCTGATGATCAGTCAGACAGACAGTTAGACAGATAGACAGAGTGTTGCTGATTAGGATCGTGACACACCTGGATCTGTCACCGTGTGGGACGCGGCTCTGTAGGAGGGCCCGCTCGCCGCAGATAAGATAAGATAAAATCTGTCTCGCTGCTGCTCGCTCACATTAACACACAGATAACACAATCAGACAGAATTATATCTCTTTTTGCCCTTAATCCAGCAGGTGTATGGGAATGTTTGTATCACTTGTGTGTGTGTGTGTGTGTGAATGTGTGTGTGCATGGTGTGTGTTTGTGTGTGCGTGTTTACAGTATGTGTGTGTGTGAGAGTGTATGTGTGGGTGTATGTGTGTGTGTATGTACAGTATGTATATGTGAGTGTGCCTGTGAATGTGTGTGTGAGAGTGTGAGTGTGTGTCTGTGTATGAATATACTGTGTGTATGTGTGTGTGTGTTTGTGTGTACAGCATTTGTATGTAAATGTGTATGAATACATAGGCCTACATATGAGTTTCCACGTGTGTGTGTGTGTGTGTGTGTGTGTGTGTGTGTGTGTGTGTGTGTGTGTGTGTGTGTGTGTGTGTGTTTAAAGGTTAATGCAATAGGCAGCTGTGTGCTCCTGTGCTCATCTCTGCATATAGATGCCCTGGGCTGCACTGGGCTGTTCTGTGGGGCAGCAGCACATTTTCGGTTGCCTCTCTGCTAGTGGAGCTCCCCTGGGGTCCCTCAGAGAGCTTTGAGCACTAACACACTCACACACACACACACACACACACACACACACACACACACACACACACACACACACACACACACATTCACACTCACAGGCATACACACACACACACACACACACACACACATTCACACTCACACACACACACACACACACACACACACACACACACGCACACACACACACACACACACACCTCCTCTTTAGCCTTCTCCTCCACTGACTCTAACCGCATACTCTGCAGTCTCACTTCAGCCTGGAGAAGAGAGGCTTTGCAGGGGTGTGTGTGGGTGTGTGTGTCTGTGTGTGTGTGTGTGTGAGAGAGAGAGCGAGAGAGGGAGAGAGAGCAGAGAGAGAGAGAGAGAGAGAGAGAGAGAGAGAGAGAGAGAGAGAGAGAATATGTATATGCGTGTGTGTGTGTGTGTGTGTAGGTAGGCGGCGTCTCTGTGTGTATGTGTGTATATTGTATGTGTGTATATTGGTTAATTGATATTCACAAGCTCAGCCCAGGGCTTCTCCTATGAGCATCTTCACCAAAAAAAAAGAAAGAAAGAAAGCTCGGCCTCATGCTGACAGGACAGTTTTAGATGCCGCACACTTCAAACAGGATCAAAGGAGCCTCAGCTTGGGCAATGTGCCTCTCATTCCGTACAAGCTAACTGCAGTCCCCCCCCCCCCCCCCCCCCACACACACACTGTTTAACGCTAGACTTCATTCCTCCTCCCACACCTCCCACACTCTATCCTCCCCTTTTTTTACTCTCCTCCTTTTTATCATTCAAGTCTTTCCTCCTCTCTTGCTGTCTTTCTATCTGTGTCTGCTTTTGTGGTGTCTTCTAACCTTGGCTATTTGCACCAACACTGACTCAAACTCACACACACACACACACACACACACACACACACACACACACACACACACACACACACACACACACACACACACAGACACACAGACAGACACACACACACACACACACACACACACACACACACACACACACACACACACACACACACACACACACACACACAGGCATACACACAACAGGCGTACACTCACTTGAACACTCACTACAGCTCTCTTCTCTTGTCCAGCAGACTAACTTTAGCACTTTTATCCACCCTGACCTGCCTGCTGAGTTTACATTAGGCAGCCTGCAGTTCCTTGGGACCGCTCCCCTTTGCAAGGCATTTCGATTTAGTCAGAGCACTTAAGGATAGATATGGTGCAACAGTGTGTGTGTGTGTGTGTGTGTGTGTGTGTGTGTGTGTGTGTGTGTGTGTGTGTGTGTGTGTGTGTGTGTGTGTGTGTGTGTGTGTGTGTGTGTGTGTGTGTGTGTGTGTGTGTGTGTGTGTGTGTGTGTGTGTGTGTGTGTGTGTGTGTGTGTGTGTGTGTGTGTGTGTGTGTGTGTGTGTGTGTGTGTGTGTGTGTGTGTGTGTGTGTGTGTGTGTGTTTGTGTGTGTGTGTGTGTGTGAGTCTGACAGCTGACGACAGACTTGGGAAATGTATCATCAACACATTGTCAATTTTTTAATACAGTTTGAGATATTTGCTTCGCATATCAATATCAAAATGCTCAAAGCATAGTGATCAACATTTGGTTCTTATCAAAATAGTAAAAAGGTTCAGACATTCTGTTCCCTGTAGCCCTGTAGTTGTTTTGCAATATTGGTAGCCAATCCTAGCGGGTATCAAAAATTGTATTAGCTCATCTAAGTATTTGTTTATTTATTTTAAAGTCTAAAATGTATTTATTGAACCTTTCCATGGTCTATCTGCTTAGGCCACAGCCCAGTGAATCTATCTCTGTTAACATGGCACGATAAATAAATGTTTTTCTCTCATAGGAAATGGGCCAATGTGTCTTGAAGCCAATAAACAAATGGGCTCTTCCACATCTCTGTAGGCCCTGGGAGCAAATCACAAAGCATTAGGACGCGTTCGCCTCAGTCGCCTCCTTAATAACGTTCCCTGTTAATATTCAAATGTCAGCCTAAATGGCAACACCCCTCAGCGGTAATTTTCTCCTGCTCTCCTATCGATCTGACGGGTCTCTCACCTCGGTCTGTTTTTTAATTGTTGGCCACACAAATGCTGTCTGCTTCACTCTGGCTCTCTCTGCTCTGTGGGGTCCTGATGGCTTGTTGTTGTAGTCAGGCCACTTTGTGCCTGCATTGAGCAGCTGTGTGGTGAATACCAATCTGTGGCTTACAGCTGAGTGGGTGGCTAACGTGTCTACCTGAACACTTCCCATGGAGGATATCTACATGCTAAGTTCCTTTAGCATAGCTTCTGTCAGTGTTGAGAAGGAATTCATGAAATTAACTTTATAAAATAGTTTTCATAAACTAATTCATTAAACCAGTAAACTGCAGTAACTGAGACTTTAAAATCTGGTTGTAAGGGGTTTGTTGTAAATTATTTTTGTACTACAGCATATGCAGCAGGCCTACATGCATTTGATTCAAATGAAACTGGAAGAATCACAATATGCATCTATAAAAGCTGGTTGGAAGTTGGTGAAGTTGCATTTCTACAATTTAAGTCTATGTCTGACTCTCTTCGCCTTCAAGACAGATGGGATAATACAAGAAGCAGTTTTTGAACACAAGATGCCATAATGAGGTCTTTGCTTTTTATCCCCCCTCAAGGACGACTTCCAGGCATTGCTGCTTTCAAGGCTCTACTACCCCTCTTAATCTATGGTTAGGGTGAGGGTTATGGAGGTTAGGGTATGTGTTAAGCTTAGGGTTAAGGTAAGGCCTTGCAGGCAGTGCTAACTGGAAGGTTGTGTTGAGGGCAAAAAATACCATCGAGGCTCAAAATGAGTTGTGCAATCAGTGTGAAATTGCCCAGACAACAGTAAATGCTCAGCACAGTACTGCTTAGAACATTGCCTTGTGTAGGCCTGTCACCAAATAGGTTCCAGCCATCCCTCTTTGTCTTGACTAAGCTCCAAGGAGTGGGTATGTTTCTGACATGATATTATACGCTAATCTCTGCACACTGAATAAATGTAATGGATGCCTACTAGCCTTGGCTTGCTGGCGGCAGTACATGGTAAATCCTCACAACCCTATCCTTAAAGGAGACATAGAATGGAAAACCATTTTTACATTGGCTTTGATGAATTAACAGAGGTTGTGCATGGTCAAAGAGCTATCATGAACATGTGGCATGGTTTTGCCCTCTTTCATATGGACATCCTATATTAAGAAATAGCCACCAAATCATGGGCGAATTAGAGCGAAGCCTACAAATGATGTCAAATAGCACAAATCCATTGCAGTTCAATTACGGTGGCCAGAGTGGGGCGTCGTTTAGGCAAAAAACCCATTTCAATACACATCTTAAACATGAAATGCTAACTAGGCTTGTAAAATATCACTTGATCATGTTTTTAGAGAAAATACAATTGAATATATTGTATTTTCACATCAGAGTTTAAGGCACAATACTCCATTAATCCATTCTATGTCACCTTTAAGAAGAACGCTTGTTCTAACCACTGAGTTGGAAGCCTAGGCTTTTCGTTTCAGTGATTAGACCGTTCGGCTCCCATGCTGTGGGTTTGTTGTAGATGACGAGTTGGTGGGTTCGAGACCCGTGAGTGGTTGAGCTGACCTCGGCTACATAAAGCTGATAATTGAAACGCTTTTCTCAGTCTTGGGCACAAGCAAAGGAATTTACTACATACTGTATATTGTGTAACATTCCTTGTGAAACTGAATGAGTTATGTACAATTCCAACCAGTTACTTGTATGTTTGAAGTGTCATTCTGTAGGCTCTGAGGAGGCACTGTAGAGGCATACAGTAAAACAGTTTGGGGTGTTTTTTGTTGTGTTACTGCTGAACGCTCCATGCTGTCTCAGAAATCTTTCAGCCACACTGACTTCGCTTCTTCCTCGTCTTTATTGTGTGCGTGGGAGAGTTTCCCTTGATGCTGCCAGAACAACACCTCTTTTTTGTTCCATAAAAAAATCCCTTATTTTCCCTTATGATGGACAGGCAGGTAATCTGGCCTGCTGTTATCGTATTGTGTACTCAGCTCAGCAATAGGTGGCACTTTGAAGGTTAATCAGTTTTTGGTGGGGGTGTTTTTTTTTTTAGAGAGAGAGAGGGGAGGCATGTTCTCATTTAGAGAGAAGGGGAGATAATAAGCCTTACCAGGGTTCTTTTTACTCACTCACTCTCTCTCTTTCTTTTCTTCTCACTGTTTCTCTCACTCCTTCCCACTCTCTCCTTTTTTCTTCATCTCTCTCTCTCTCTCTCTCTATCTCTCTCTCTTGCTTCCTCCCACTGCTTCCTCATGGTTCTCTTAGGGAATATGCATATGAGAGAACTTCCCCTGCTGCTGCAGAAGAGCGCTCTATTCTCCTCCTATTCTGGCCTGTGGACTTGGACTTTCACTATTATGAGGAGCCATGGCTTTCTCTGTTGTGGTTTTTCTGTGTAGGGTGACATTTCTGCTCTATGGCCTTATGGCCCTAAAAAGGACTTTCAAAATCGTTACTCCTCCTTGCAATTAAATTAGGTCCCGGTTCTGACCTCTGTGGCATGCCACAATTTGATTCAGGCAAATGAACCACTAAATCTTCCCTTGGCTTAGCCCCCTCCTCTCTCTCTCTCTCTCTCTCTCTCTCTCTCTCTCTCTCTCTCTCTCTCTCTCTCTCTCTCATTTGGCCTTAGCCCCAGAGATGCACTGAGTCCAATTAGAAATTTCCAGAATGTTGACACGACTAATTGAATAAACCAGGCCCAGAAGCAACTAACAGAGAGGTTTCATCAACAACAGCTATTTTTTCATGTATGTGTGTGTGTGTGTGTGTGTGTGTGTGTGTGTGTTATGCACCCAATAGGTTTCCAAGTCCTTGTCTGACCAGAGTTGATGTCTTTGAATGTGTGTGTGTGTGTGTGTGTGTGTGTGTGTGTGTGTGTGTGTGTGTGTGTGTGTGTGTGTGTGTGTGTGTGTGTGTGTGTGTGTGTGTGTGGAGAGATGATATAGAGGTCTAACACAGCCTCTGGATTTTTGGGATGCTTGCTTGCTCTCCCTAGCGTGCAGTAGCGTCTGCAGAAAGTAAAGCACTCTGCATTAACTTAGAAACGCAGTCATATTAATCACTACCGTGAGCTCCTTAGGATCCTTGAGCACAGCTGAAAGAGGATGGACTTCTTTTTTTTTCATTTCTTTTTTATTTCATTTAGTATCTGCTCCACCAGTTTCAACTCTAATTGCATTAACTAACCCGTCTCTTTTATGTCCTCTCCACTCCACAAGGGGCCTCATAAAGCAGCTTAAAAACTGGAGCGCTCGCTTCAATGGAGGACGCAACCCAAACTTGTATAATCAGTTCACGATTTATCTCTCTTGGTGTCTCTTAATAATACTCTTTGGGGGTCAACTGAGTGGATTTGGTTCTGAAGAGAAACGTGGTTAGCTGGAGTCCAAGAGGAAGATTTAGAGTTCTGAAGTCAGGGAGCCCTTGTGTTTGAGGTGCACCTGTATACCATGGCCCCCTTTGTTGAGGTGTTTGGAGACGCTGTGGTGGATCTCGGCGAAATTGATTCAGGCAGCTTGGGGCTAGACTGACAGACGATGCTTAACAACGTTATGTCCCAAATGTAGAGTCTATAAATGAGGGTGGAAGCCACACTCGAGGTTGCCTGAGAAGTGATCTCGCCCTCTAATGAATTGGCTATGGGTTTGCCATGGACTCACACACATTCCGAAGGAAAAGACGGATTGGTACGTCCACAATCTCCTTTTCACAGATTAAATTAAGTGGATTACATTTACACAATGACACATTGGTGATGACTGCTTTTCCTGAAGAGAGGAATCAATATTTTGGTGTGAGGCGAATATGGAGGGGTATTTAAGTTATTAGGCATTGCATTGATCTCTTCTGTACTGGTGTTTACTTCTCATTGTTGGAGTCTTGTACAACCGCTCATGGCTTCTGTCTCGTAGACAGGTAATTTTGGCTTTACCACTTATCTTCTGGGCAGGTCTACTTGTGGGACGTTAAGAGTAAATTAAAATGTCAACCAGGCTGTTTTCTAAGATGTATCTGGATTCAAGGAAAATTATGCAGTATCTTTCTTGCTGATAACTGGGGCCTCATTAAAATTGGCTATAATTCTATTCTATTCTACTTGTTATACACTTTCTCTAAAAATTCTTTAGAAATGTCTGATTTCAGAGTGTTTTCCAGCAAATGTTTCAACAAATGCCAGCAAAACAATATTTTCAGCTCTGTACAATTGTAAGATGTGTGTGGATAGATGTGGATTCAGTTCTTTTGTGAAACTCTATTTCCTGAGACTAAGAAGAACGAGTATTTGGGCTTTTTGCATAAGGAGCAGCACAATAGCAGCACAATAGTGGACTGCCTTCTGCACATGCATCATTTATTATGCAATTTCACAGACGCTGGCAGAAAAAAAAACCCTCCTAGGTGGACCCAGAACAGGTCAGAGAGCACAGACAAAAACTCGTAGGTGTCGAGCTGTGTCACAAGCAGAGGGATTTCTTTTCAAGTTCAAGTTTTTTTTTTCTTTCTTTCTTTTTTTTTTTTTTTTTTTACACGAGGCATAGCAAGTAATTAGTGCGTGTGAAATAAAGTAATGTCTCCTCTTCCTTCCCTTTTGATATTTAAATGAGCAGAGGCAGAACCTTGCGAGCTTCTCTTATTTGCATTTTATGCGAGGGCAGTCACAGTTATGGATGAGAATGCGCTTCTCGCTGACAGAGTTGTGGGCTTGGCTAATTCCACGTGGGATGGGGGTATTCTGCACTGAAAAGCATACCTGTACAATAATCTTAAATGCATACAAACCTTCACTATTATAGGTACACTACGTGTGTTTTTATTTCATTTCGACACATGGGTTGTGTGCTTCACGCAAAGTTTATGCGTGTATGTGCGCAGAGGGTTCATTGTGTGTGGAGTCATTGTTGAGCAGACAGTGTCCGCTGTCGGCGGCAGTATAAACTACAATGAGCCGCGTCTCCTGCCCCCGAGTGCGTGCGTGTGTAACATTGCAGTGCGCTGGCTGCTGGACATTGCGGGACGAAAAGGCTATCCATTATCCTGACTTTGATCACGGTGTTGTTCACGGTGCAGCCGAGGAATTTCCACACACATTCCCACACAGATTATTATTATTTATTTTTATTTTTATTTTTTTCAGTGAAAGCGAATAAGGATAAGAATCAGTTTTTTCAAGATGCACAATATAAACGGCCATTATCTGGAAAAGAATGAGTGGACTTTCTAATACTGTTTAGCCTAAATCTTAGTGAGATTATGTCATATTGCAGCGCAGCTATAGGCTATGTATACCATTCGGCCTGTGTCCACAGCAAAAGAAAGTGGACCTGACTTCCACTTACAATTTATCTCGGCTGGTAGGCGTTTATCCCCGTCTTGTATCAGTTTTATTGGCAACTTTAAGTCAGAACCTTATTTCACTATAAGTGTAATGATAATACCACAATGCCCGACGGAGTAAACCTTATACCAGCCCATCCCTTGTCCAGTGCCGTGTGTAAATACATATTTGTGAGAAGGATATGATACAGTTGCGGTATGGTGGTGTTGTGTTGGCAGCGTTCAGACCACACGCCGTCTGCGAGTTGCGCGGAAAATTGCATTACAGGGACAAACAGCAGATGGCCCTCTTGAGTTTTCAGTCCCCGTGTTTGATGAGGCTGCTCAAAGACATTCATCTAACTGAGAAAATACCAAATGTGCCATTAATGTTGTGTTGCATTACTTAACAATCCAGTCACTATCCCACTAACCTCCAAAACACTGTGTATACGAACGAAACATATCGAATGGAATATGATATTTTAGAGTAGCATTAGAAATGAATCGAGGCAGAGAATTTCAAATGAGTCTATCTGATTAACTGTAGAATTACTTGTGTAACTTATCATTACAATTATGAATGTGTTATTTCTTGTGCTCCGTGAAGTTCGCTCTATTCTACACACTGACGGCAGTGCGAAGTGGAACTGTCCGTGGTGCTGAAATGCAAATGTAAACTTGGTACGATTTTGCAGTCCCTCCAGAATATTCTTAGGTCTGTCTGGCCATCTCAGTCGGTTATGAGACACATCAGGTGACATGGCAATAAAACTGTACTCTACTGACCTGATCTTATTTTGTCGAAATTAGATAGATTTGTAAACATTGCAATGTATATGTTTGGTTATAGTTAAAACTTATGATACGAAACAACAGGTTGGCAATTAGGTGGGTTTCCCTCAGGTCTAATAGCAGTCGAGGTCCCCCTCCCCTGTCAGATTGGGGAAAATAATTGTGCCGTTATTCTTGGTGTGTGTTTGTAAGATTAGGACCTTCCCCACCATCGATTGTGATTATTACATGTTTAAGCTACCCTTGGTGCTTGTGGGAGCACGTTTGAGAAGAGGCGTTTCTAATTCCATAGCAGAGGCAGTCGTTACACAGAATTCCACTATCTTCTCGCGGCATACACTCTAACACCGAGGAGCCTTTTCTTTGGGAAGCACAGACACCGTCTGTGATTAAGGAAAGGGTGGGTTTTCTCGCCTTTGAAAAGACTGTAAAGGAGGAGTTAGTCGTTAAGACTTGTTGATGTCGGAGATGCATTGATCTATGGGTTGAAGTGAAAAGCTCGGGTGCCTTTTTTTTCCTGTGGCGCGAGAGTTGAGCGTGCATGCAAACTGTGCCTTTGCGTTGTGGAGAAATAGGCGTATTTTTGTTTTATCTTTTCCGTTACGCACGAGCTCTCTTTTCCGACTGGATATACAATTCCGAACGCCTTACTCTTTCTTCTTCTCAAGGGATCACCGTGGTTTAATTTATTTGTTTGCTGCTGTCAAACGAGACGTCATCTTCACAAAGTCGGGTCAGTTGTGGTTATGTTGTCAGTCTGAACCGCGAAAGTTGTGCTGTGGAAAAGACAAATACAGCCTATATATCTCGTTTGAAAATCCGTGACTAGAATGGGAACAGTGGATGTTTGGGAAAGGAGTCCTCTGAAGATTTGTATGGAAATCTAGTGACTTTGTGTAAACCACCAGAACTATCTCTCTCTTTTTTTGGTCGGCGTTGCACTTATCATTGTGCACGCACACATATCTCCCCAAATGCTGGACATTGTCTGGAAGAATACACATTTCTACTAAAGTGTCGCCGATCGATGCTAAACTTGGTGATTATGTGAGGAAAGACGTTACTGTCGCCAAGCTTCACCTGGGAGACGGGTGAACGTCCTTACCCTTGCCATAATTACAAGAAAATCTTGTTTGTTTGTTTGGCGGTGATCGACACCCGAGAGTGGATACCGCTGTCCAAGGTTCCGACTCTTGCAAATCGGAGGAGGAGAAAGGAAACATTTGAATGATTTGGACATGTCTATAGACGGAGTAATGAATTTCTAAACGAAATGGAACACAAATATCATAGGCTTTGATGCGAATAATCGATATGCAGGTATGACAAATTACCAGCCATTCCTCTCAGAGCATTTCTGTATATCAGGGGGCGAATCATAATGTAAATATGATTTTTTAACGACAATACCTTACGGATGTTAGAACTGCCTGAAGTATGACAGTAAAATGTCTCATATCATCGACAAAATGTAATTATCGGACATTATAGAACAATACTAATTAATATTCCTGACAGACCCAAGGACTGACTATAACCGCAAAAATGGGACAATAATCAAAGTGTACACACAAGCAGGGGTGTTTGTGTTGTCTGTGCTTTGTCTTCGGAGTTGAACACTTGTGTTTGAGACATGGCAGCGGCTATTGCCAGCGGTTTGATCCGGCAAAAGAGACAGGCACGGGAACAACATCTAGACCGACCCTCTACCAACCGGAGGAGGAAAAGCCCCAGCAAGAACAAGGGTCTCTGCAATGGGAACCTGGTTGACATCTTCTCCAAAGTGAGAATCTTCGGCCTCAGAAAACGAAGACTACGGCGACAAGGTGTGCGAAGTTCTGTAACCCCCTCTTGAAGTCATAACAGACCAAGACCAAATAATGATGTGACATGAATGAGCATATTGCAGTCGACCATATTAGCCTAACTAACAATATTCAAAATACATCACTAATAGCCAAGGTGATTGCATTTGTCAATCCACATTTGTTCATATAGACAGAAAAGCGCAGGATCTTCCCCATAGGTGAATGGCTTGTTCTATTAATGGTGAAAAAAGTGGACAGATGTTGGGTGTTGGGCTTTATCTAAAGAGATAAGGAGGAGAAGAACCCGACAGGTTGTTGAGTTTATCGTGATAACCAATTTCAGACAAGCGTGCACAGCTGTCGCCACAGCCACGAGACAGTGTCAGAGGCCCCCGTAACCCAAGTCATCAGCTGTTGTGCACGTCTGGATAAGTGACATTCAAGTGTTATACAATTTTCAGTGTGAAAATTGAATATATCATTACATTTCACTACATTTCTCTGAAACCTGCGAGGTAGTTCTAAAACGTGTTTCCATCCACCCTTGTTAACAGGGGACTGACGTCCTTTTAGCTAAAGGCATTCAGAGGGCCGGCTGTGATTTTATTACATTACCTGTTTTGTTAATTGGCGGGCGTTCAACCTTGAATTATACAAAACCGTCATTCAGTCGACGAGAGGAGTATTTGTACCACGTTAAGATAAGGCTCAAACACTGAATAATTCGAGCTGAGTACAGCAGGTGTACAACTTGTTGCAGAGAAGATGTTATCTTAAACTAACAGGAATTCATCCACACCAAAGCCTTCAGCGACCCAGATGTATTACAAAAGGTTGTTTATACAAGGTGATCGCTCTTTTTGGCTCAGGCTTCCGGTTGTCAGGTAACTATGTTGCCTCAAACTGAATAGGCTGCAGATACAGTTTATTACTCTTTTAACTAGATAAATGCCTTATAAATGCTCAAGAATACCTGTATTCAGATGGATATGTTCGACATTGTTTTGTCAGGTTTTAGTCAATACATCGTTATTTCCTCCGTTTACTCTCTTCTCCTATTGATTTTGTTATTCAAGCTGATGTGTATTGGCATGGATTGTCAACCATTTGTCAAGGAGGGTGTGGCTTCATCTCCAACTGGTAGCTGCTTTCGATATTACGCAGCACGCCACGGCTAAACGTCATCAGTGGAGGATGAATCATAGCATCAAAGCATATCAGACTGAAATAAGAAAATAAAACCACCTGTTAGTCTCCAAGAACCTCGAAGTCTTTACATTCCATCTAGTTAAAAAGAAATCAGTAAACATAGACAAAACTGACCACTTTTTATGTAGCATCTTTTTAAGGCCACCCATGAATGAAGTCTTTTGAGCAGTCTGTACAGAAAGAAAGAAAGAAAGAAAGAAAGAAAGAAAGAAAGATGAAGAGCAGTTGTCAGCCAGTAGACATCAAAGTGCCTTCTCTGAAATAACAAAATGAAACCACCTAAGTATTTGAACGATTCACATTCCACCTTGTTCAAAAATGCTGGAAACATGGACAAAACTGACCGCTTTTTATACAGCATATTTTTCATGGCTACCATGAAAGAGCTCTAGAGTTCTAGAAGTAGTCTGTATGGGAAATACTAAGAGGAGTTGTCAGCCAGTGGAGTGGACATCAAAGAGCCTGCTTTGGCAAGGCATCAATGATCAGTTAATCAATAACTACTCTGACTGGGAAAACTGTGAATGTTCCCTTTTACTAAAAGTCATTGCCATGCAATGCATCTTAGTAGCATATCTTTCAGCATCGTCACATGGGGAACATTTCATTTGAATTAAATGTAAGCTGTAGATATTGCTTGAGCCAAGAGACGCCTTACTGTTTATGGAGCATGTATCTAATGAAAAGCGTTAGGATAGTTTACCCAGAGGCAGAGCCATATTCGAATAGGGATTTAATTTTGAATGGGAGTCAAGGACCAGTTATTCTCTATGAAAGGGGGAAATGTCTATTTTTCAATTAAATGCTGGATAGGGCGATTTGTTCTCATTTTGACTTGATCAGAAGTAGCTATTAACGAGTCCAACAGCCTTTACTTTGTGTTATTTGTGATGTAGATGTGTGTGTGTGTGTGTGTGTGTGTGTGTGTGTGTGTGTGTGTGTGTGTGTGTGTGTGTGTGTGTGTGTGAGAGAGAGAGAGTGAGGGGGCCTGTGGGAATTTGCCTCATTAATTTCCCTTGTGAGATTTTGGGAAAAACTTCAGTGCACAATTTCCCCACAATACCCACAGCATGTAACAGCAGGGGCTTCTTTTGAGCAAATGTCCATGCACTTGCTCTCTTTCTCTCCCCCACCCCCCACCACACACACACACACACACACACACACACACACACACACACACACACACACACACACACACACACACGCACATACAATGAAGACACTTCCTAAGGAAGACTAATGGTTTGTTTGGTGTGCTTAATTCAATAGCTGGCCACTGGAAGGACATATCCAGCAAATAAACCTGACCGCACCACCGATCATAAGCAGGGCTTTGAAATGGCCACAGGGCCACTGTGTGTGTGTGTGTGTGTGTGTGTGTGTGTGTGTGTGTGTGTGTGTGTGTGTGTGTGTCTGTGTGTGTGTGTGTGAGTGTGTGTGTGTGTGTGTGTGTGTGTGTGTGTGTGTGTGTGTGTGTGTGTGTGTGTGTGTGTGTGTGTGTCTGTGTTTGTGTGTGTGTCTGTGTTTGTATGTGTGTTTGTGTTTGAGTGTGTGTGTGTGAGATAGGTGGGGTTTTGCTATTGTCTTTATTGCCAAGCCTTATGCACCACAGCTGAGGCCTCAGAGGAAACGGAACCTCTCTCACCGGAGTGTGGTGTCGGGCATATTGAGTGTCATCACGCCTTTAGATGGTGTGATTAGTTAGGCGCTGACTTTCCACAAGGAAAACATGAAGCCGATCTTTCACTTCCCTCTAGTGAATGTGAAGGCTGAGGTGAGGTGTGGGGTGGGGTGGGGTGGAGAGCGTTACACAATCAGGAGAGGAGGCGTTTGATTTATTCTCTTTTCTATCTTTCTTTCTTTCTTTCTTTCTTTTTTTTGTTGCTTTAAGCCTATTGTTGACAGAAAAACCCCACATCCTCTCCTTCTTCACAGTTTCCGTAACGACATTCTTCAAGAAAATAAACAAACAAAATTTATATTGATGTGTTGTAAATAAGAGAGGTGATCTGTCTTGTCTGTGTTGTTGTATAGAGAGGGGTGGTGGATTGATCAGTTCTTTTACCCAGCATGCCCTGCGTGTCAGACTCCTCCAGGAAAGTGCTTCTTCTCTCATCTTCATTTCCTCTGTAAACTCCTAAGTGTGCCCCATATAAATTCGGGCAGCTCTTTGGCCAGCCTACTCTGTTATAAAGATAACTGTCTGTCCCTGTACGGCCGGGGCCTCGTAAAGACACCTAAATATTTGATGCACTGTAGAGGCTCTTAAATTCTAACAATGGCTTTTGGTGTGTGTGTGTGTGTGTGTGTGTGTGTGTGTGTGTGTGTGTGTGTTTTACGTATTAAGTGTCAGTCTTTTCACACAGGGTGGTTAATATGCTGAGAAAGCTGTGTGTATATATGTGTGTGTGTGTGTGTGTGTGTGTGTGTATGTGTGTGTGTGTGTGTGTGTGTGTGTGTGTGTGTGTGTGTGTGTGGGGACAATTAAGCTGTCATGAATTAGTATCCATAGTTATTGCTCCGTGTTCCAAACAACTCAGTATGCAGAAAGTTTGTGCGGTACAGTCAACTCCCCTGATTGCATCTGAAAGACCCAGTCTGGGTGATTGACAGCAGTTCTAATGAAACCAGGGTGCGTCGGTTATGGGCTAATGTGTGCAAGGGCTCCAGAACATTCAGTCACGTACCTCCAGATGAGTGTACAAGACACCATGCTCTCCCAATGGTGGTGTGTCTTGATGGATTATTTAGGCTGAAGAACGATTGCAGTCGTTCTTCTGTTTTTCCACGTTTTATTTTACATATTTTAATTTACATTCAATTAAGCAGCCTGGTAGTTACAGGTCACAAACGATTCGGCCTCATGGTCTTCGTCAGTGTGAGTCAGATACCTCCAGACATGAAAGATCCTCTTCCTTTCCTTCTCTCAACCCCCCGTCTTCTCTCTCTCTCTCTCTCTCTCTCTCTCTCTCTCTCTCTCTCTCTCTCTCTCTCTCTCTCTTGTTCTGCTCGGCCAAAAAGGAACAAGGGCTTTCATTTATTTAACATCTTTTTTGTACACCTATTCATCTCTGTATTACAGATTAGGAGCTCTGGTTCTGATTGCCTTTCAGGGGCCCGCCATGGTCCATTCTTCTTCCCCGTCTACCACCAGTTATACAATCATTCAGGGCTCCGAAAATAAGATCACTATTTCACTGCTCAACTTAGTGCTGAGTAGAGCTGCTTTTAGGGGGCAGAAGAGTGTGTGCGTGTGTGTGTGTGTGTGTGTGTGTGTAAGTGGGTTGTGTGAAATGTGTATTTCCCAAACTCTAGGTTGCACAACACACATCCATAACTGTTTTATTTTATTTTGCAATAGCAGAAAAAAACACTAAAGTAATATGATAGTGCTTTGTAAAAAAAAGAAAATGTTGGTGAATATTGAATACCAGTACTGTTGGTGAAAATACCAAAGAGAAAAAAATAGCTTTCTACTTTTCAGCTTAATATGGTTTTTAGTAAGAAAATTCAGGGTATGCTATGCATGAACACACACACACACACACACACACACACACACACACACACACACACACACACACACAAACAGCATAAGTGCAGAGACTCAAGTTTGTATACCCCACTCTTTCAGCTAATTACGTCTTGATTGGCGGGGATGACAGGTGCTCCTGCTGGCTAAGGAATGAGCTCATGACGGCCTGTCACACCTGAGCTGTCACTGCTGATTGTGTGTGTGTGTTTGTGTGTGTGTGTGTGTGTGTGTGTACTGTGTTGTTAAGGCCGATTGTGGTGTCCAATGGACTGGAAGACCCCCCCACACCCTCCTCCCACGTCAAACCACCACCGCAATCCCCATGGAGATTCTGATCCTGCTTGATCCACCTTTCCATCCCCACTCCATCCATCCATCCATCCATCCATCATTCATCCATCCATCCATCTGTCTATCCATCCGTCTATCCATCCATCCATCCATCCATCTGTCTATCCATCCGTCTATCCATCCATCCATCCCCTTCCTTGGAGGAGCGTGTTTTAAATGACCAAATTCATTCATTCATTGGTGAAGTTCTGTGATCTCAGACAGCCAACTCTCCTCCATCCCTTACATTATTGACTTTTGGAATTCAGATTGAGGGGTTTTCCGGTTGATCCGGTTCAGGCTTCCATCAGCTATGGATTGAGGAAACCAAAGAAAAAAAAAATGGATCTCAGTGTTGCTTTTTTGTTTGGTAGATAGATGGATAAATGGACGCGTTAGACCTTAGCACCTCTAATTCGTTCTGTTGAACGCTTCTCTGGCTTAAATCGGTCATGTTTTGTTTTTTTGTTGTTGTTGTTGTTTTTTTTCCACCGCTGTTGTTGTTGTGGTTGTAGTTGTTGTTGTTTGGCTGCTCCTCTCTCCCCTGCTGATGCTCTCGGCCAAAAGAGGATGTTGAGTGCAGGCTGTGTGAAATGTCATGCGAGCGAATGCAAGGAACGGAAAAAGCTGAATTACAGTTGACCTTTTCCACGGTAGCACTCACAGGGATTGGGTCAAGTGCTATTGATAATCACTCCATTTGAAACTAATTAATGTCATTCCAGTATACTGTATGTCAGAGAAAGTGTGGCTACTTTGTGGGGAACAGGGGCAGAATAGGAAGTACTTTACTCTACCAGCCATAGATATAATATATAGATTCTATATTCACCTTTTTCACCTACGTCACTATGAGGCACTAGAAAGAGGCTTGGGTGGTAAAACTTCCCCAGAAGTAGCTTCTGGGGATGGGATGCCCCTCATCTGCCAACAGTAAGAGAGGGGACCAGCAGTAGATTCTCTGTCCGACATATGTGAGAAATTATTAATTATTATATTTATAAAGCGAAGGGAGTTTTTCCTTGCTCCTGTTTCTCATGGATGCTTCCCGTACTGCCTGTAAAGCGCCGCGAGACAATGCACTGTATTTGAGTGAACTACAAATAAAATTGAATTGAATTAAATTAACGTTTAGTCGGCACTTCCTCTAGTTTTACCACCCGAGCCTTGATTTCATTCAGAACATGGCGGCTAGGTGAAAAAGGTGAATGATGATATCTATGGGACCAGCCCCCACAGTCAGAGTTGGTGTGGTAAAGTAAGAAGTGGGTAAAGTATGAATTTGGTGATCACTGTACATTTGGCAGAATTATGACACTAACAACATGTTTGATGATTAAATTAGGATAATGCAGAATTTGACAATGTTACAGTAAAAACTTGCATTTGGTGCATAAATATGAAGAGGTGGATAAACCCTATTTGCGAAATTTGAGAGGTTTAGCCTCCACTACATCCCTGACCACAGTTGGAGACGAAGGAACAGGTTATGACATCACAGAGGCTGGAAATGCAGTTGAACACATTCTGTTTTGTTGTAGACTCCTTACAATTTCTGCTGGAAGTGCAACTGTCTTTTTTCTTTACTTATTTCAAAGGTACGGAGGTATTTGCTGGTTCTATTAATTGTTCAGTGGTCAGAGTTTTGTTCAGTTCTTTAGTATGATGTCATCTACTCCTCTAAGGGTATATATGGTTATTATTCTCACACCTTCTCTCAGCAACATACAGAAGAGTCTCCTTACTGGCATCACAACACCTTAGAATGATCATGTCAGGCCTGATACAACTGTTTGATATACAGTAGCCTTTGCAAAACAATGGTGTGGAGTATTTCCTGGATCCCTGTGTGTGTGTGTGTGTGTGTGTGTGTGTGTGTGTGTGTGTGTGTGTGTGTGTGTGTGTGTGTGTGTGTGTGTGTGTGTGTCTGTGTGTGTGAGAGAGAGAAGGAAAAGCCCCTTACATATTCCAGAGACGTCCAAACTAGGTCAGTCATATCTGGTGGTTTGGTCTGCAGCTGCTGTGAGCAGTAGAGCATGTCCTCCTTTCACACACACACACACACACACACACACACACACACACACACACAC
>JAODXP020000016.1:31840471-31847971 GCA_027497455.2 Sardinella longiceps | reverse complement strand
ATAAGGAGGCTTCTCTACTATGGGACAATTATAAGATAGTACTCATAGTCAAATCATGTGTCATTATTATGCTGCTTACAGACAGTTATTTACAGACAGTTATTTACAGATGTGTTACTTAGAAAATAACTGTGAGCAAATAAAAAATATGTCTGATGGAACTATTTCATAGAGTACATATTAACCCAGGGTATTTCTAACTATTTATGTGATTTTCAATGTTTACTTTTCCCTCTTCATGCCCCCCCCCTTCACACACACACACACACACACACACACACACACACACACACACACACCCACTGACCCATCACCACCCCACCCCCTCTGGCCCTCTCCACCCCCTCCCCCTGCCTCTCCTCCTCTCTCTCTCTCTCTCTCTCCTCTCACTGCAGCTTTGTTTAACCTCATCCCTGTGGGTCTTCGAGTCGTCGCCATTCAGTCGGTGAAGACAGGGTTATACATCGCCATGAATGGAGAAGGCCATCTCTACACATCGGTGAGTAGCCCCTACAGCCGGTCAGGCAAGAGTGTGTAGTGCTGTAGTGCTGTGTGGCCTTCTTCTGAAGAGACGGAGGAAATAGCCTTTGGTCTGTATTTACTTCAGAATGGACTTTCAGTCACCAAGGATGTGTGGGCTACTGTGCATACTTTATTCTGAGAACCAAGAACCAAGGATGTGTGGGCTACATATCCTCATATACTTACGCTACACACAGTACTTTATGTTGGTCTAAAAGTATCTACTATAGTTAGTATAGTTTGCTAAGATTTCAGAGGACACGGTGAATATCAGGTATGCAGTAATGTCCACCCAATTGCAATATTTCCTCCAAGACCTTGTTCCACTGGTTTAAACTGCTCAGACAGAAGAATGAAAACTGATTGCAGCCTCACCACACACTATTCATACTGCACAACAATCCTCACTATCTCATGCCGGGGTGTTCTAACACTAACTCTAACTCAGTATTGATTTAGCCCAATTCTAAAGGCCCTTTTTAAGCCTCTATCCTCCAGCAGTAAGTCATGGACGGAGGTCTATCGCAGCGCTGCTTTCTCTCTCTCTGCTGGTGCACTTGCCCTGAGGTGACCCATATTGCGCTGCTCCCAGGCCCCCGGGCTATCACTGAGGGATGGGTTATGTAAAACACTGCAGTGTTGAGCAGATCAGGGTGTGGTGGTGTGGTGTGGTATGGTGTGGTGTGGTGTGGTGGTCACATAGGGTCAGTTAGCAGAGGGGAACGGACCTTCAGCTTGACCCGCCTTTCCAGTCATCAATACCCATCAGCATCACAGCGGCCCGTTCCCTTACTGACCAGCGCCACGCTGCCGATCTCAACCGAGCCGGTCACTGATCCTGTTTCCTGTTTTTTTTAAACTCCCGTTAATCAATCGCGCCCAGATTTCTGTTCTGCTGATGCGCACTTTCACTTATACATACAGTATGGTCGTTTGTTTCTGAATATATTTGATGTTTTTTATGGAAAATATGGTTGTATGACGTGCAAATCTTTCACCACACTTTCATTATTTTGTGAACTATGAAGTTCCCAGACTTCTGTCCTATTGATATGCACTTTCCCTTATTGATACAGTATTTTGTATGGGCATTTGTTTCTGAATATATTTGATGCTTTTTGTGGAAAATATGGTTGAAAAGTGAAGACCTTGAGGAGCTTGTCTTTCACAATAATTACATTTTTTAACAATTTATTTTGTTCTTTTATTTTGTATTTTCATTATTTTGTGATGCATTCATAGGAAAGGACAGTCTAGTCCAGCATGTCTGTACCTTGTCAGTTCTTGCTGTTTGTGTTGTGTTTGTGGAAGAAGCAAGCCTGTACCTTATGTGTCATTAGGCTGACCAAAGTCTATTTGAGTCCAGTTTGTTTTGTTCGGCAGCAGAAGCAGATGCGCTGGCCATTAGCGGAGAGCTCTTATGGCATTAGAGATGACTCACTCTTACTGTGAGGGGGAATGGAGATGGTGGAGAGAGAGAGAGAGAGAGAGAGAGAGAGAGAGAGAGAGAGAGAGAGAGAGAGAGAGAGAGAGATGGAAGGAGGGGGGTCTCTTTCTCTTTCGTCTTCTACGTTTTCTGTGCGTAAGAACCCTAGCTCCTTCAGGTCCATTAGAACTGCAGTGTCTGATCCAGCTCTCCCGCTCCGTCTCTACTTGTAGTCCATCCCTGCTGAGGAGCTTGTGTCGCATTCAGCCATCTTACATGAGGCCACTAAACACCCACCTGTCTCGCCCCCACTCTCTCTCTCTCTCTCTCTCTCTCTCTCTCTCTCTCTCTCTCTCTCTCTCTCTCTCTCTCTCTCTCGGTCTTGCATGGGCTCAGTGGAGGAGAGCAAACACCCACACACCTCTTTTCTCTCTCTTTCTCTCGCTCTCTGTTTCTTATGTTATTCCCCCACCCTCTATCTCTCCTTCTATCTCCCACCTCTTTTTTTCTCTCTTTTTCTGTAATCACACGCTTCTTGGCTGAAAGGGTTGGGGTAATAACAGGAAAATTTCAACCCCCATCCACCCCCTAGAAAACTCCCCATCTATCTGTACCCCCCCCCCTTCTTTCTCTCGAGATGACAAAGCCTTGTTGGTGGTTGACCTCTTGTCTTAAAAGCTGGGTCTTACCATTTAGGTCGCACTTACTGTACAAACCAAATGTTATGCTTTCAAGACGAGATCCGTGCGACATCCATCACCCCTTCTCCCGGCTGTGACCGCCTACTTGGGTGCCATGCCGTGCGTCTCAAATTGATGCACATTTAAAATTCACTCAAGAAATTATCCAGTCCATTTAGCTGGAGGTGAACACCCCGTTGAACAGTGAATTCCGAGTTCCTTTTCTTTTTTTTTTCTTTTTTTTTTCTTGAGTATTTTGCGTGGCAAATTAATGGCATTTGATAGTGTATGATCAATTGTTGCCTCCCTGACATAATTAATCAAGTAGAGGAGAGAAAAAACATGCAGATGGCCCACTTTCATTTGGAGCTCTTTCATTTCTCTTCCCAACACTACATGAAGGGAACTGATAGTCTTGGGGACTTGAATCTCATTAGTTAGCATCATAGGCTTTTGTGTGTCTGTGTGTGTGTGTGTGTGTGTGTGTGTGTGTGTGTGTGTGTGTGTGTGTGTGTGTGTGTGTGTGTGTGTGTGTGTGTGTGTGTGTGTGTGTGTGTGTGTGTGTGTGTGTGTGTGTGTGTGTGTGTGTGTGTGTGTGTGTGAGTGTGTGTGTGTGTGTGTGTGTGTGTGTGTGTGTGTGTGTGTGTGTGTGTGTGTGTGTGTGTGTGTGTGTGTGTGTGTGTGTGTGTGTGTGTGTGTGTGTGTGTGTGTGTATGTGTGAGGAGGGAGAGTTCTTTCAAATCTGCATGAATATAAGAGAGTTGATGGAATAAAAAAGATTGGGGCTCAGAGTACAAAAGATTTTAGAGAGACAGAAGTAGATGGAAGAACGTGGGCTAATCTCTCCTGTTTGAATGCGTCCCTTTTGTACCAAGGTGTGTGTGTGTGTGTGTGTGTGTGTGTGTGTGTGTGTGTGTGTGTGTGTGTGTGAGAGAGAGGGGGTGTGTGTGTGTGTGTGTGTGTGTGTGTGTGTGTGTGTGTGTGTGTGTGTGTGTGTGTGTGTGTGTGTGACGCAAAATCCGTGTGGCGTGGCGTCAGAAAGGATGGAATCTCCTGTTGAATAATGGGTCAGAATTTCCTGTCTGACATACCAAAGGACAGACAGAAGGTACAAGGACATCTTTCTGGACAGTCCATTTACATTTGCATATTATTACTGTAGTAGATGCTTTTACTCAGCGAGACTCAGTCCTGGGAGACTATTTGGTAAACCAACATGTATTTCCTGGAATAGATGATAGATGTTTGTTTTAGTGAAAGAGATATAGATAATTTAGCCAGAGTGATTTAAAATGTAGCCACAGAATTACCTAAGTAATATTAAATGAATAATGAAACAAGTACTTCTGTGCCAAGGCTTTTCAGTTTCAGTCCACCATTTTCTCGTACATAGAATGTAAAATATATATATTTTTTGTAGCATATTAATTCAATTTAAACTAAGGCTCTTTTTCTCTTTTATTCTTCTTCTCTATTCTTCTTCTCAGACTCAAGAAATGCCATTAAATACTTTGTTGTCCCCTACCCCCCACCTGCCGCTGTTGTCTCGTCTCACCCAATTCCTATTCACTCACTCGTCTGTCCACATAGAGGTCAGGTTCGCCACAGACCACTGGTTCTTCTGTGCGGGCTCTCAGATTTTCAATTCCGGCAGGTTGGCACACGGCAGGTTAGCTTTAGCGTCCAGTCACAATGGCCAGAGCTAGCATTTGTGGCTCATGAAAAGTGACTGGAGAGGGGACAATGGGCTGACCCCATGGGATAAAGACTATTTGGTGTTGGTTCACTGCCTGTGGGCTGAATGACAGATGCTCTAAGCAGCATATTGTCTGTGAGCAAAGAAGAATGTCTGGTTTATGTGTCTATAAAGTGGTTGAAGCAGTCTTTGATTTCCTTAGGAATAGCAGCTTTTCAATTCAGTATTTTCCTCAATCTCAGTGAAAATATTAAAACTTCTTCTCATTCAATCGGTTAATATTGAATTGTGGCTACTCTATGAAGTTGTGCAATTATTTATTTTTCATTTCATCTCCAAGGTTTGTCCCAATGCTTTGATAATGATGTGTGCAAGTGGGTGTTAGTTCTTTTGCACACATTTCAATTCCTCACACATCTCTCGTCAAGTCATGATTGTGCTTATTTATCTTCACTGAGCAGAGGACTCTATCTTTATTCCAGTAAGTAAAGCCCTTTCCCAGGAGGCCTTTGGGTATTGTCTGGTTGTGCGGTAGATTCCTGTGTGCGTCGGATAAGTCTGACATGATTGTCTTCCCATCATGCACTACTGTAGGGCTAATTGATTAGCTGCTAGCTACTCTTGTTGACAGTGCTGATAGGGCACAGCTTGTGCACTAAATAAATGGGTTTTCAGTGAAAGGAAAGGTGGCGAGTTAGGTGGACATCAAAGATTCTAGAGTGCAGCAAGATAGATTAGTGACACTCTCTAGGATCTTTGGTGGACATGCAGGTCCATAGCTTATGTTATAGACGCCGGTGGTGGTTTACTGGTTAATGAACCTGGCTAATATACCAGTAGCTTGGAAGTTGTGGGTTGCAATCCCAGCTGCCACTGCTGTGGCTTTGAGCAAGGCCCTAAGTAGGTCTATAGGGGAGACCGACCCTGATGTAGTTGATACAAGGGAAAATGTAAGTCGCTTTGGATAAAAGTGTCTGCTAAATGCATGTATATGTAAAGCATCCCTGACTGGCCTCCAATTGTTGTAAATGGATGCTGTACATATTTAAAATATTATATATTATAATTTCCTTTTATTTACTCTGGGATGACAGATTTGACTGACTGACAACTGTTAGAAGTATTTAAGCAAATGAAAATCTGTGTGTAAGGATATTACATATGCATATTTATGCAAAAAGAAGCATCTGGTTATCCAAGCATGTCTCTGTGATTTGTTTGGCAGATAGCTTCTCTCCATTGCCACAAAAAAATAAGCGATAAAAAAAAAACCAAGGCAAAAAAAATGTTTTTGTAGTTTGGGAACTGACTCAGTCTGACGTGATTGGTTGCTATGAAGCATTTCAGTGCTTATTGTTCTTTAAAAAAAACACATTAGCAAGTGATTACTGGGAATACTGTTAGCAGACTGCATCTCTTCTGACAGATCAGCGTTAGTAGTACATGCATGTCAGGGGTGTGTGTGTGTGTGTGTGTGTGTGTGTGTGTGTGTGTGTGTGTGTGTGCATGTATGTGTGTGTTTGCGGGGGGTGGGCTGTACTGTAGGAGAAGAAGGTGAAGGTGTTCTTTTCCTTTTCCACATCACTCTTACGAGCTTCTGGAAACAGATGGTGCAGTGTGAAATATGTCTGCTGGTGCTGATGCTCGTTTTTTCTCTCAGTTGTAAGAACCCCCCACTCACACTCGCACACACACACACACACACACACACACACACACACACACACACACACACACACACACACACATGCACACATGCATTCTCTGGGGTGTTTAAACACTCAGAGAAAAGAACAATTAAAGGCAGATTTTTCATTTCACATCTCAGCTGCGTTTTCCGCTCAGAAATTGTATTTCTTCTAATTTCAAAGCCATAACAACCAGATGGAACCAGACGATGACTGTCATAAGCTATGACCAGAAAGCAGTAATCTAATAGTAAGTTTTGGTAAACATTATTAAAGGTCATATTAGTGTCTATACTTAGATGAGTTTCTATCCAAATGGATGGTGTACATATACCATAAGTTATTCAAATCAAAAATTCTCATTTGAAAAACACCTGCAAACTTCCATTAGTCCCCTAATGTGAATATAAATTTCATTCATTTGAGAGGGATGAATTAAGTGTTAATAAGGCATGATGTGATTAAAGTAAATGGAAATGGTTTTGTTTGCATATAACCATATTTAAACCGGTACCAGATATTAAAGTTCAAAAAAGTGCTTAGCTCCATGCATTTCAGCCTGCGCCACACACTTTTTTGGATATCTAGGAGAATATCCCCCTTCGTGCGTTTCTGTCCACAGACGTTGGTCTCACAGCTGGTCAGAAAAAAATGTCACTTGATTAACATATTTTGCCATGTAATTTAATTTTTTTTTTTTTATTCCACGATTGGTATGCAGATATGGAAATTCTTCAACCGATTTTTTGTTAATGTGAATGTTGAAAGGAAACCTACTGTAGCTCTAGCTTACAGTATATCCAGCCTGACACATATAGTACATGAGTTCCATCAGTGGACATTAGTGATGTGACAGCAGCAAGCCGGGTCACAGCGGTTGTTTTGACCTCCAGCAGTGATAACCAGTGGCCGCTGGTGAGCAGCTCAGTGTGGGTCAAAGCCAGTGCATTAACAGGCAGAGGAGGTCACCTAGCACAGTTTGTCCTCTCTCTAAAACACCACTGATGCTAGCGGCCTTCCATGCAGAGGGGGACAGTAATCATTTTACTGCTCTAATCGTTATGGAGAGAGAGAGAGAGAGAGAGAGAGAGAGAGAGAGAGAGAGAGAGAGAGAGAGAGAGAGAGGCTTAGATCCAATCCCCCATTCTCATTCTGAAACATAACTGACTTGAAGTATAACTCGTGTCTTAACGGCAGCGCTGCCTGGAAGGCACCGTTGAGGGCAAAGGATACAGAAGACCACCATTTACAGGTTACAGTAAAGCTCCCTCCACTCCATACAGCATATGTTTGTAGCTAACCACAGAAGTGGCCCATGCAGCTAAAAATATGTACAGCACAGAATGTAACCTTTTCCTTTTCTGCTCTGGATACATACAGTAATGAAGGCAATTTGCTGTGACCAAGGTCTGCTCTCCTCTGCTCATTAGGGTCTAAGTAGAGGTGTATAGGAGCAGGTGTAGCCGGTGCCGGTCCTCACCGCACACG
>JAODXP020000016.1:31836178-31837871 GCA_027497455.2 Sardinella longiceps | reverse complement strand
CATGATACAGTACAGTTGTTTCAATTTTCCACCACGAGAAGAAAAATATATTATCTTTTATTGTGTTATATGTATTAATTTCTTTAAATAACAGCCCACAGTATGTCTCACAGATCTTTTAACGTGTGTGTGTGTGTGTGTGTGCCATACATGCTGTTGCAGTGAGAAGGCTGGTTAGGGGACAGCACTAATTGGAGAAGAGAAAGAGGGCCTTTTTTTGGCACGTGTCGACCTGATCTTCGCTGACCCCACTACTCCTGATTAAACATGGCTCACTGGGTGATGACCCGGAAATGATTGGTTCCAAAACAGGAAATGACCTTGTCTAAGCTGGCATAGGGAAGAATGAATACTTAATTTAGTTGCTCTGTGTGTGTGTGTGTGTGTGTGTGTGTGTGTGTGTGTGTGTGTGTGTGGAGAAAGTATAGAGAGGCCTAAGGCAGATCAATGAGGGCTTCCTCACTTTTGATCCTAATTGTAATTTAACATGTAATCGGTTTGCAACGCCTGAACTAGCAGTGGGGGCATTTACTTTCCATTCTTTCTTCTCATAGCACAAGGGAAGTAAATGTGTGTTTGTGTGTGTGTGTGTGTGTGTGTGTAGGAAAAAAATATCATTGTTTATAGTTTGTCATGGCATGTCAGTGTTCATCATCTTGCATACAGTAAATAGGAATGAGAAAACAAAAAAAGAACACCAATAACGTTCAGATTTGTTCAGTGTTTGAGCGTGCTGAGCCCTTGCTGGCTAGTGAAGCTGAGTAATGTGTTTGGTGTTGTATATGGCTGTCTCTTCAGGGACTCTGATCTATATACTGTATCAGTCAAGCACTAACCCCCCCTCCCAGTCCTGTTGCGCTGCACAGCAATCTCCTCAGCCATTTAAATGTCCACCAGCTCAATGCAATGTTTAAATGCCTGTTCATTTGTGTAATGAAAGCGAGTAGCTCTCCTTTACAGCACTGGATATATTCCTGATGAAATGAATGAGTGGGTAGAGAATGTTGTTATCACTCTATGTTGTGTTAGCTCCCCTACTACATTTTTATGTGCACCAGCGGGGGCCAATTTCAGTAATTTTTTGCCCGCATGCTGCAGTGCTGTTAGTATTTGTAAAACAGGGCACATGATGATCCTGATATAACCCACTACACGCACAGGCTGCCAAATTGGTAGGCTTCCACTTACGATAAAGGAGGCAAAAATATACTCCCGGATTTTTTTTTTTTTTTTTTTTTTTTTTTCTGTAGCGCAAAGGCTTTTTAGCAAAATGCTGTTCTTGACAGCATGCTGAACAAATTGAGGTTTTATAGGTTTGTTTTAATTCCTTTAATTGACATTGCACTTTAACCAGGAGACAGAGTCATTATTCTTGCCCCTGCTCCCCACACACAAACACACACACACACACAAACTCATATGCTCACTCACACACTCATTGCACACATGAACACACACACACACACACACACACACACACACACACACACACACACACACACACACACACACACACACACACACACACACACACACACACACACTTTAGTGATTCTGCCAGGAATTAGATCACTGTTGCAATGAGCTGCAGGCTGAGAGAGAGAGAGAGAGAGAGAGAGAGAGAGAGAGAGAGAGAGAGAGAGAGAGAGAGAGATGTGTGCAGCATGTTCCATGTAAGAACTGGAATGAAACC
>JAODXP020000016.1:31798678-31828678 GCA_027497455.2 Sardinella longiceps | reverse complement strand
CTCTCTCCAGATGTGAAAGTCTTAGCCAATAGCTTAGCACATTGGTTCTCAAACTGGGGTCCGGAGAACCCCAGGGGTCTGTGGCACATTGCCAGCGGGTCTGTGAAAAAGTTTGCCACAAAAATACTAAGACACTTCCCTTGGCCATCAGTAGACCTACAGACAAAATACCTTTGCACTGTCATATTTTGCCACATGCAATTACATGATTATTTAAAACTGTTGCATCTGAAAGAAATATATGTATGTAATATATCTGAAACAAATAGAACAACAATAATATGCAACAACAACAATATATGCTACAAATTGTTTTTGTGATCAAGAGGGGTCCCCGAAAAACTTTGGCTCCATAAGGGTTCCCCCCACCCAAACAAGTTTGAGAACCCCTGGCTTAGCATTTAAATATTAAGCATAATTATCAACTATAGTTTAGATGCTTTGGTTGAATGTTGCTTTCTCCAAACATTTCAAGATGGTATTGCTATTAAAATGCAAGTGCTGAAAGCAGATCCAGTGACCAAAGGCTTAATCCAAGGCAAGCAGCACAGCTCACAGATTCATCTCCAGTTTAATAAAGCCCTCTTAAGAGTAATTATGCAGTCATTGGATCTACATCTGCATATATGCTAATAGCTAGCCTAAGGCAGCGGCCGGTGTGTGTGTGTGTGTGTGTGTGTGTGTGTGTGTGTGTGTGTGTGTGTGTGTGTGTGAGCTCTTTGATTTGTCCCATTGTTCCTCTCTTGTGCTACTTTGATATGTGCCGGAGTATTGAAAGCAGAGTATGTGGAATCACTTTACACTTTTGAAGATTAGAATTGATTACACAGTTGAGGCTTGTGGATCTGTTTAACACACACACACACACACACACACACACTGTACATACACACAACCAGACACACACACACACACACACACACACACACACACACACACACAGACAGAGAGAGAGAGAGAGAACTGGATGAGGGTCTCAGAGGTTCTACCTGTATTCTGCAGTAGCCACTGACTCACACAGAGCTTTGGCTTGGTCATTCTCAAGCACCTTTGCTACGGTATCTACTCTATACTTCAGTGCTTTCCATAATTCCCTCTGAGTCTCTCACTAAAGGGATTCGGGTGCGCGAGTCACTTGAGTCATTTTCGTCCTATCGCAAGCTGTACTGTAAGTCAGCTGAGTTACATAGTATATATTTTGTGCAATAGAGCTCTTGTTGAAATTTTCTGAAGTTGTTCTTTAAAGGGGAATGGAATGTTAGAATGTTTCGCCCCTTTTCTAGAGTGTCTAGGATGAAATAGAATCATTGACAACAAAATTTTGACGATTGCTCCTGTCTCTGATATTTGGCTCACTTAGAATCACTTAGAACAAGAGGTCCTTGTTATTCCATTAGCCTACTTCTCATCAGGTTACCCTGGGGGTATTCCAAGAAAGCAGTTAAGTGACAAACCTGGGTAAATTAAGCTGGGAGTATCTTAAAGGCCTTAAGAGTAAAGACCATATGAGTAAAGTCCTTAAGAGTAAAGACCATATGAGTCCTCATGTACAAGTATGTTTTGTCCATGTATAATCACACACAGCTGTCTATGGACTATGATAACACTGCTGCTGGGTACCTAGATTCATATCCCAGATTTACCATGAAATGTCGGAACATAGGGTTGTGGGAACATAGGGCTGTGGGAATATAGGGCCTACTTTCCAAAAATTCTGTGAAAAATAAAAATTCCTAACAAATGTGGGAACATAGGGCTGTGGGAACATAGAGCTGTGGGAACATAGAGTTGTGGGAACATAGAGCGGACCCCCGTAAAAATAAGCATCAGATTTTATACAGTAAGTAAACATAGTAACCCTGAATCCTGACATAGTAAGTCACAGGGTCCACAGGGTTCATGTAGGCTGTGTGCAATTCATATCTTATTAATGAGGTCATCGTCAAAATGCATAGTCATCATGAATCATGACATTCTGCATGCAGGATTACCGCGAAACAAATGCTAGAGACTGACCAGAGAGCCATCAGTCACCTTGTACTGAACTATTTAATCATCAAAGTGACTTTGAGGCTGGTAAATTAACAGGTAAACGTTGCCTGGTGTCCCTTTAACTTTGTGCAGAGGTGTTCATGATGCTATTGGTATCATGTTTTGTAAGAGATGGTGTTAAAGTATAAGTCCGGAGTAAGTTTAAGCATAGCCCTGCTGCACGAGCCTTCTAACAGCAATATTTCGCGTGAAATGAAAGAATTTTGAACAGCATGGACCCAACGCGACGCGAAACACTTTACATTGAGTCAATGTAACCTCAGATCTTACTTTAAGTTTCCAATAGTCAGGTCCCATTGATTCAGTGTAAAGTGCCTGTTCGCTTCTGCATTCGCATTCGGTCTATGCTGTACCAAATTATTTTGTTCCACTCGCTAACTAGCACATTTGGCAAGCTCTTTCAACAGGGCTATGCGCGAATTCACTCCGGTACATTCCTTTAAGTGCACAGTGCACACAGATTAAAATAAATAGATATTGGAATTGTTATTTGGAATTGAATGTGTAATGCTTCCACTACATTGGAAATGTGTATAATTTTCAGCTTTTCACTTTATTTGCTTTTTCAAAAAAACACTAGTATTTTCTCAAAAGCATCTGGTAACAAAGTGTCATTCATGCCTGCTCATTCCTATAGTCATTGTGCATTAGTGTGTGTACAAGATGGACTGCTGATCACAACCAAAGATGATTAAGGTGAAACTGCTGTATTCTTGAACAAATGCACTAATTGAACCCATTTGAGTTTGTCTAATGCCTATCAGTATCAATATCCTCTATCTTATAGTTATAGTACAGTATAGTATAGTCTTAAAGTTACATGTGCTACTTCACCAATGATTTAGATCCAGAACTTTTGGGATAAAAACAAATCATAATGGACAACAGTTTGAGGCTACAATTTAAATTATTTAATGATGATATTAGTCATTACGAGATCCAGAGCTCACATTGCAATGTTAAAATTCAAATATGATCACATAACATGAAACATTTTTGACACATTTCAACCAAGGGTGGCGTCTTTCCAAGCAGTATTCGCTGCAACTCCTTCATAAAAATTTAGGAAAATCCTGTTGTAAGAAACAAGGATAAAATAAATCATTTATAGTCTGGCAAGCCATTATAACATTAAAATCTGTAAAAAAAAACAGTAGTCTGGCATCAATAGATAGACCGAACTCAATTTTGGGTGAAAGAGGCCAGTTATCTCACAAACTACTTCTGCACGCTATAGGATAGCCTATGATCAATCAGAGGAATGAACAAGATGTAAACACCAATTCAAAAGGCTCTTGTTTTTGGTGAAGCCCTCCCTAAACACATAGAGCATCTTGATTAGATAACTTGCCACAACATACTGGCTGAGTTTGCCTCCACTAGAGTACCGTATTTTTTGGACTATACGTCGCTCCGGAGTTTAAGTCGCATATGCCAAAAAATGCCTTATGCAGATGAAAAAAACATATATATGTCGCACCGGACTAAAATGTTCTGTTATTGTAACGTCTTTTTTCTTTCAGTGGTATTGATATGGCATTCTGTAACGTGCAAATGTACACAGCGCCCTCTCGTGGCGAAAAAAAAACACCAGAGTATATGTCGCATGGCCAGCCAAACCATGAAAAAAACTGCGACTTATAGTCCAAAAAATACGGTACGTCTATATTTTCTCGGCTAAATAATTTAAGCATCAAACGTCTAAACTCCAAATCTACCTCTACATTTAATCTGTGAGACACAAGAATAAAATCAATCACTTAAACACAAAATCTAAATCTATGTAAATAAACATTGCCTATAATCTGTTATTACCTGTCTGATGAGATCCCCAGGTGCTTTTTGAGCAGGCCAAACAGCATCGTGGCATACTGCTTGTTTTGGGCTGGTCCAATTTTCCAGATGCTGGTTAAGGAGCAGACCGCACAGGGATCTGGCGTTCCACTGAAAGTCATCATCTGACCCCCATTGACTTGTATGGCGTAATACTGTGAACGAGCACAGACACAGAGACCAGTGTGTGTGAAGTCAAATAAGACCGTCTATAATATAGGGTACTATCAATTGCAGTTCATCAAGTGATTTATCACTCATTTACTGTAATGACTCAATCAATTCATTAATCTTCTTGACTCATCCCATTTTCAAGTCTAATGTCAACTTGACAAGAGGGACTGGGTTTATTGAGACAGTATCTCTACAAATTATTGTACGTAATGCATGTTTTTCCATGAAAGACTCAGAGAGCCTATAGACAGCAAGAGCAGGTATGTTAGACAGCTCATTAAAACAGGTGAGTGCGAGTGATTGGACGAGTAATGACTGACGAAACATCCAAGTCTTCCTAGGAGAACTTTCGCTAAAGCTTTCATAAACCTCAAATTCTTTATGTGACGAACATAATCTCAAATACTTGTATGTGATGCATATAATCTAAAAAGACTTCTATGTGATACATATAATCTCCAGTACATACGTTATGTATAATCTCAGCAATGCAGTCTTACCTGTGCAGGTAGGTCCATGGCTTTGGCCAACTCCTGTGTGGCCTCAGTCAGAAGAGCTGCAGGAATGGCACTTTGGGCCACATTAGTGTTCACTACGAACATCGGCATGGCTGCTCGCCTCTCTTGTTCTCTTCTCAGGACAAACCAGACCAGCGTGTGGCACAGCACTGATGTACAGCTAGAGTGACTGGGGATCTAAGATTACTGGGCTTGTCTAAATACTGGCTTTGGCAATACTGTACTTGCACAGTCATGCTAATAAAGCACCATTTAAATTTGAGGGATCACAATTGTACACAATGGTGTGTATGTGTGTGTGTGTGTGTGTGTGTGTGTGTGTGTGTGTGGTGTGTGTGTGTGTGTGTGTGTGTGTGTGTGAGAGAGAGAGAGAGAGAGAGAGAGAGAGAGAGAGAGAGAGATGTATGGTGCGTGCGTGTGTGTGTGTGTGTGTGTGTGTGGGAGGATGGGTGTGTGTATGTATGTGTTTGTTTAATGAGGTGTGTTTGTAGCTCTAAGATTGAAGTCTGAGAGCAAGAGTGGGACCAGGTGACACCAGGTGATAAGGGAATTGTTAAATAACCTTAAGGAGTTCCATAGTGTTATATAGTGTTATGTGTTTGTCTATAGGTGCTTGAGCAAATACACTGCAACCTTATTATTACCTCTGCCAAGGAAGTTATGTTTTCTTTGAAATTTCTTTGTCTGTTTGTTAGCAACTTTATGGCGAAAGTTATTGATGGATTCTTATAAATTTATACCAGAGGTGTGTTTTTGCCCAAGGAAGAACCCATTCAATTTTGGTGATGATCCAGATCAGGATCTCTACTCAGGAATTTTGAAATGGATTTCTCACTATACAGGATCTCGACAGGGCGTCAGTGACCATTTTGCCTTGACGTATTTCTGCACTCTCTTAGTGTATTTTTTAGTTGGTTTTGTTTTCTTTGCTTTCCCAAACAGATATGGCAATACTACTCAAGACTCAGGGAAGCACTGTAGCGAGACTTTCTGTATGAATTCAGTGGGTGTCCCTAGCTGTGATCCTAGATCAATTAAAAAGAAAAGAGAAGTGCGTTCAGTGACATGTTGACTTATGGCTGACTGGGACAGGGCTGTCCTGAGTAGCTGTTCCAGGAACGTTCCAGAACACGACTGATTCATCAGTGAGGGGGAGGCAGGCTGGCCGACTCACCTAGCTACAGAGGAGGTTTAGTTGGTTGTCCAGTCGACACTAAGACACCCACACTCACACACACACACACACACACACACACACACACACACACACACACACACACACACACACACACACACACACACACAGGAATGAACAAACTCAGACACACACTATCGCACCTCCACTCACAGACATATTTACAAACATAGTCACACTCATGTACGGTACACACATGCACACACACACACACACACACACACACACACACACACACACACACACACACACAAAACACACAAACACACACAGACAAGAACAAATTCACAGACACACACACTCACACCCCCACTCACAGACATATTTACAAACACAGTTACTCATGCACACATGCGTGACCACACACACACACACACACACACACACACACACACACATGCACAAACAATCTGTCACAGACACACATATACACACATGCACAAACAAACTCACACACACACACACACCCCACCCCCCACCCCCACACAGACATATTTACACAAACAGTTGCACTCATGCAGACACATGTGCACTCACATGCATGCACACACACACATGCTTATAAAGAGACACCCATCCCCCACCTATACAACCTCTGAGCCCCCCTCTCCCATACAAACACACACACACACACACACACACACACACACACACACACACACACACACACACACACTGTACTGTAAGCGTTAGTTAATTAGGCCCAGGTCAGACAGTCCATATCTGGTGCGCTGGCTATACGCCTGCTATCGGAAAAGCGCGTTTGTGCCTGTGGGGATAATCCATGGAGCACAGAGGGAGAGAGGAAGGGAGGGAGCTACAGTACCAGCGCTGTAGGGAGCCGCCTGCCCCTCCGTCCGTCCGCCCGCCCGCCGGCTGGTCGGCTGGTCGGTTGGTCCAAGCATCGAATAAGCGTGCGTTGCGCAACACTCGGAAATGACAATGACACACTCCCAAGTGTCCCAAGCGCTTGGGGAATGATCCCCGGCTAATAACATTGTGCCAGGTCACCAAAGGACAGCCAATCAATCGCTTGTTTTACAACACTGGCCTCAGCCAATCGCACCAGAGCAGGGTTTGGGGTTGGAGTGGGAGGTTGTGTGTGTGTGTGTGTGTGTGTGTGTGTGTGTGTACAATATGTGTGAGTGTGTGTGTGTGTGTGTGTGTGTGTGTGAGAGAGAGAGAGAGAGAGAGAGAGAAAGAGAGAGAGAGAGAGAGAGAGAGTGTGTGTGTGTGTGTATGTGTGTGTTTGGGGTTGGAGTGGTGTGTGTGTGTGTGTGTGTGTGTGGGGGGGGGGGATTGGGTGGGGTAGGGTGGGTGTGGTGTCTGTTGTTATTGAATTGAAACAACTGATGCTATTGAAATGAGACATTATAAAGTGCACAAGGAGAGCAGCCTGCTCTAGTCATGGAGGGAAGAGAGATATTGTGGCTCTGCGTGTGTTTGTGTATGTGTGCATGTATGTATGAGTGTGTGTGTGTGTGTGTGTGTTTGTGTGAGTTGTGAACAGAGTCATGCTGAACCATATGCATATGTATGAGTGTGTGTGTGTGTGTACATTTGTACATGTGTGTGTGTGTGTGTGTGTGTGTGTGTGTGTGTGTATGTGCGTGCATGTGTGAGGTGTGAAGAGAGACTTTCTGAACCATAAGCATGTGATGATTTCTGTGACTGTGTCCGTCTGACAGATTTGAGTCACTTTCTATTTGTTGTGCATAAACTTCATGCTTGGGAGTGTGTGTTGTGTGTGTGTGTGTGTGTGTGTGTGTGTGTGTGTGTGTGTGTGAGAGAGAGAGAGAGAGAGAGAGAGAGAGAGAGAGAGAGAGATGATGATGTGTGTGTGTGTGTGTGTGTGTGTGTGTGTGTGTGTGTGTGTGTGTGTGTGTGTGTATTTGAATCCACTTGTGTCCTTTATCAGTGTCTAGTAGCAAGGGTTCGTTACGGCCTTTCAGCGGTGGCTATTATTGTTGTCTCTCTCTCTCTCTCTCTCTCTCTCTCTCTCTCTCTCTCTCTCTCTCTTTCATGTTTTCTATCTCTCTCATTTTTTCTCTCTCCCTCCCTCCCGTTTTCTCTCTCTCCCTCTCTGTATCTCTCTTTCTCTGTTTCTCTGAAGTATGCCTTGGTGACCACATGAGGGCATATACTCCATGTCATTAAGACCTGACACACACACACGCACGCACGCACACACACACACACACACACACACACACACACACACACACACACACACACACACACACACATTTAGCAGCTCAATATGCTATTGAGTTGATCAGTTTATCTCCATTAAAAAGATAATGTGTGTGCAAGTGTGTGTGTGTGTGTGTGTGTGTGTGTGTGTGTGTGTGTGTGTGTGTGTGTGTGTGTGTGTGTGTGTGTAACTATGAGAGAGGATCTGTACCCAGCCACCATACAGTATGAATGAATGGCAGTGTGACTGTGCTGGCTTATAGCAGTCGACTCTAATAGCACAGAATGTTTGCTGTGGCCTCTTCCCCTTACAGCACGAGTGTCTCCCACAGTTTCCGTGCTCTTGGCCGCCCTCTTGTGGTCGCCACAGAGAAGAGCAGCCACAGCAGCTGACTGAGTTTTGTGCTCCTGCATTTGCCTTCTTCTTTTGGTGTTTTCAGATGGTAATGCTAGCTTGTTATTAGTTATGCAGCCCTGAAGAAGAGAACAACTGCACTCTCTTATGTATTATACTTTTTAAAAGCTTTATTGTACCATGCCTTTGGCTACACACGTGTTTCGGCGTCAAGCCATCCTCAGGGTTCATAGTTATGCAGCCCCCCCTCCATTATGATGATCATGTCATGTTCAGTTAGCATTCCTCTTGCATACTGAATGCAGGAGTGTACTGAGAGTATATTGCCTAAAGCTAACTGATGTCTGCCAAAGTTTCTAAATCCCCATTCTCTAGTCTTTTCCGCCAGTCATTGAAACAGACTATCTTTCAAATCTCCCCTCAGCCACAAGAAGAAAAAGAAAATGATGTTGCCTTGCTGTCTGTTCTACGTATGCAGTGCTGGCGTTTGATCCTAGATTGCAGTAACTGCATGTCTGTCGTACTATACAATTGTGGCCAAGGTCGTAGATGATTATTGTTGCCTTACTGTAAGCATCTGTACAATAATTATCCCTTTAAAAATACACACTGCTCGTGTCAAAGACTCTTATGCTTGAAGTCAACATAGGTATTTATGATATATGTGAACGTACTATATAAATGGGTTTGTGTGTGTGTGTGTGTGTGTGTGTGTGTGTGTGTGTGTGTGTGTGTGTGTGTGTGAATGATCTGTGCCTACGTGCACTTTTGCATGTGTAAGTGTGTGTGTGTGTGTGTGTGTGTGTGTGTGAGAGAGAGAGAGTGTGTGTGTGAATGAAAGAGGAAGAGTATGGGTGTATGTTTCTATATTAGTGTGAGCGTCTGTGCCTACGTGCGTTTCTGCATGTATTAAGTGTGTGTGTGTGTGTGTGTGTGTGTGTGTGTGTGTGTGTGTGTGTGTGTGTGTGTGTGTGTGTGTTGTTTGTGTTGTTTGTGTGTGTCATATGTCATGCTTTGTTGTACAGAGCCAATATATATACTTCCACCGAGGCTAATCCGGTGCTGGCTGTGTTTGCTGATGTTGTTTTCACAGGTGCTGCATGTTAAGCCTGTTTTGTCATGGGTGGTGGCGGAGAGAGAGAGAGAGAGAGAGAGAGAGAGAGAGAGAGAGAGAGAGAGAGAGAGAGACAGAGAGAGAGAGGTCCGCTTGTCAAACTGCAAACCTACATCGGGCCAGATGGCCTTTGAGTGTGAAGGATCAGGGCTCTGTTTTCATCATGCCATACATCCATACAGTACATATACATGCAGTACATAGAGCAAACACCCTCCTTATTACAATAACACATGTAGACAATACAGGACACGTACAGGTACAGAGAGCAAATACTCTCTTATTACGATAATACACATAGATAGACAATGCTGAACACATACAGAGCTGTGTGCTGTATAAACAGTCAGAAGGAGATACTCTCACAGACAGCACATGCACACACACACACACACACACACACACACACACACACACACAGATAGCAAAGATATTATCATATTCATTCACAGCATATACTGCATTACACGCATTCATCTCAGACATTTGTCTGTACGCATAAAGACACACACACACACACACACACACACACACACACACACACACACACACACACACACACACACACACACACAGAGAGAGACACACATACAAACACATATACAGCACACACAATCAGACTGGACCACTCACACAGCCAGACAGCGACAGTGAAAGCCAGACATGTTAGCTGCTTTTAGGATAGGCCATGTGCGTGCGTGCGTGTGTGTGTGTGTGTGTGTGTGTTACCCCTGCTTCTGCTTCTGTTAAATAAGTGAAGACTTCAGCCCTTAAAATAATACCCTGAATATGTGCCACTGAGGAGGGCAAGGCTACTTCAGTTTGTAGGCACACTCCTCAACTAGAGTTTGTGTGTGTGTGTGTGTGTGTGTGTGTGTACGTGCGTGTGTGTGTGTGTGTGTGTGTGTGTGTGTGTGTGTGTGTGCGCGCGCTAGTTCAGCAGCAGGCACACTCATCAGCTACTACCCCACTCAAGGAGACTCCTCACAGAAAGGAAGGAGCTATACAGTGTGTGTGTGTGTGTGTGTGTGTGTGTGTCTGTGTGCCTCTCTCTCTGTGTCTATCTGTGTGTGTGTGTGTGTGTGTGTGTGTGTGTGTGTGTGTGTGTGTGTGAGAAGAGAGGCAGAACACGTTTCCTGCCTGTTGTCTCATGGCATCTGTCTGCAGCTTCCGCACATCAGACTCTCGTCTCTCGGCAACCCCTCCACTCATCCGAAACAAGCACTCCTATTTGTGCTGCCTCCCATAAGCATCACAAGTTCAACCAGCACCCTCCTCCTCTTCCTACCTTCCCCTCTCCTCTTCCCTCCTTCCCCTCTCCATCCTCGTCCTCTCCTCCCTCTCCTCATCCCTCCTTCTCCTCATCCCTCCTTCTCCTCTCCTCCTCCTCCTCCTCTTCCTTCCTTCCCCTCTCCTCCCCTCCACTCATCCGAAACAAGCACTCCTATTTGTGCTGCCTCCCATAAGCATCACAAGTTCAACCAGCACCCTCCTCCTCTTCCCTCCTCCTTTTCCTCCTCTTCCTCTTCCCCTCCTCCTTCTCTCCTCCTCCTCCTCTTCCCTCCTTCCCCTCTCCTCTTCTCTCCTCTTCCTTCCTTCCCCTCTCCTCCCCTCCCCTCCACTCATCTGAAACAAGCACTCCTATTTGTGCTGCCTCCCATAGGCATCACAAGTTCAACCAGCACCCTCCTCCTCTTCCTACCTTCCCCTCTCCATCCTCGTCCTCTCCTCCCTCTCCTCATCCCTCCTTCTCCTCTCCTCCTCCTCCTCCTCTTCCTTCCTTCCCCTCTCCTCCCCTCCACTCATCCGAAACAAGCACTCCTATTTGTGCTGCCTCCCATAAGCATCACAAGTTCAACCAGCACCCTCCTCCTTCTCTTCTTCTTCCTATTCCCTCCTTCTCCTCCTCCATCTTCCTTCTCATCTTCCCTCCTTCCCCTCCTCCTCCTACTCTTCCTCTGTCCCTCGCCTCCTTCTCCTCCTCCTCTTCTTCCTTCTCTTCCTCCTCCTCTTCCTTTTTCCTCAGCCCTCCTTCCCCTCCTACTCCTCTAACTTCCCCTCCACTCCACTCCTCCTCTTCCTCCTCCTCCTCTTTCCTTTTTCCCCTCTCCTCCCCCTCTTCCTCTTTTCTCTTGTTCCCTCTACTCAAGGAAGCTCAGTCTAACCCGTGTATATCTCTTGCCTTGCATTTGTATGTGTCTGTTTGGACTATCTTCAAATCCCCACTGCTACAGTACGCATTGTGTAGCTAACAGCTGTGTTTGGTGCACTCTCTGTGTGTGTGTGTGTGTGTATGTGTGTGTGTGTGTGTGAGTGTGTGTGTGTGTGTGTGTGTGTGTGAGTGTGAGTGTGGTGTGTGTGTGTGTGTGTGTGTGTGTGTGTGTGTGTGTGTGTGTGTGTGTGTGTTTTCCCCTCCAGCCCTTGGAGTGTGGGACATCACCAGAAGCATAAATCTGTCACATGCAGTTCGGGTCGCTGGAGTAGAACTGATGGTGTGTTTGTTTGTTTAACCAGGGCATGTTAGCCCACTTCCATTATGTAAACAGGTATTGTGATTAACAAAGCATGGCTGAGGGGTGTGTGTGTGTGTGTGTGTGTGTGTGTGTGTGTGTGTGCTCACGCTTGTGTGTGTGTGTATGGTATGTGTGTGTGTGTGTGTGTGTGTGTGTGTGTGTACTGACTGAACACAAGTACTGTACTGTACACTGTAGGGTATAACCCTGTGTCAGTTCTTTCACAGCATTGTTTAATCCAATTGATTTTGTTTAACACAATAGCAAACCTCTACTGTATTTGTTCGCTGTGTGTGTGTGTGTGTGTGTGTGTGTGTGTGTGTGTGTGTGTGTGTGTGTGCAAAGCTTATATCGATGTCAAACAGCCTGGTGGGTTTTAACTGTGAGCACCAGTGTCTGTGTGTGTGTGTGTGTGTGTGTGTGTGTGTGTGTGTGTGTGTGTGTTCAGCTGTGAGCCCCAGTGTCTGGTGTGTGTGTGTGTGTGTCTCGTGTGTGTGTGTGTGTGTGTGTGTGTGTGTGTGTGTGTGTGTGTGTGTGTGTGTGTGTGTGTGTGTGTGTGTGTGTGTGTTTAGCTGTGAGCTCCAGTATCTGGTGTGTGTGTGTGTGTGCTCCTGCTGTGAGAGCATCAGCATTAAGCCCAAACAGTCACATCATGCTCCAGCATGGGGTTCAGTCACTCCACCTGCATCCCCTCAAACTGCACCGCGCCCACTCCCCTCTACTGCCACCCTGCCGCACTTCTCTCCTCCTCACTCTCACTTCCCCTCTTCACTTCTGTTCACTCCACCCTCTGCACCCCCATCCTCATCTCTTTCTCCAGCGTCGTCCGGTTATTTGGCCACCATGACTACAGGCCAGTTTAAACCCTTGCTAATGAAAACACATTGAAAGACTTGTGGTTTGCCTCAGCCTCACTCTCATAACATGGAGGAAATTAAAGGAATAGTTCACCTCTTTATGAAAATTGATTATTCACCTCCTTACTTTGAGTTACATATGTGGGTAAAAGCATTTTGGTCTCAGTGCTTGTGTTTTCCTAGTATGGCATCACCAATTTTCCCCATTTTTTAGCTTTAGCTTAGCATAGGCACTGGAATGCAAAGTTGCCATATAGCAACTCTTTGGCAACTTTACTTTCCAGCGCCTATGCTAAGCTAAAGGCAAAATTGGGGTTGCCAGACTAGGACAACGCATACACTGAGACCAAAATGCTCTTACCCACATATGTAACTCCAGGTAAGGAGGTGAATAACCAATTTTCATAAAGAGGTGGACTATTCCTTTAATATTGGGGATGTACAGTAATGGGGATGTTGTCACAAGCCCTTTTGACTGCACAGTACCGCTGTGAAGTAATGATGTCTGGGGCAGTGTCTCCCTGGTCTAGCCCACACTGGTGCACTCACACTGGCCTGTGATGAGGCCGAGCTGTAGACTCTCTGATGGCCGTTTTTTTTTTTTTTTTTCTCTCTCTTTTTCTTTGAGTTCAGCATTTTCTTCAAGGCGAGAGGACTGGAAGGTAATGGAGGGAGGGAGGGTAGAGTGCTGGTGTCAAGGCTGTCGCGTGTGTGCACTCTCTCTCTCTCTCTCCCTCTCTCTCCCTCTGTGTCCCCACCTCACTTATTGCTCTCCTGAGATTTTCTTCTTTCTTCTTTCTTCTTCGGATGCTTCTTCTTTTTCTCTCCTTTCGATCTCTCACACATCCCTCTTTCCATCTGTCCTCTTCCTCCCCCTCTTTTTTATCTCTCTCTCCCTCTCCCTCCCTTTCTCTCTCTCTCTCTCTCTCTCTCTCTCTCTCTCTCTCTCTCTCTCTCTCTCTCTCTCTCTCTCTCTCTCTCTCTCTATCTCCCTCCTCCACTCTCCTCTCCTCTCCCTGTGCACTTTACAGACCACTGGACAGTGTTATATATCACCTCCCTGGGGACTGGAACAGGTCCCATTAAATCGGTCCCTGCATTTCCCTTTTAAAGGCCACCAGTAGCTGTGGTAGGGCTGCACCAAAGCTCTCCTAATTACTGGGGAAAATAGCTTAGCACACACATCACTATCACAATGATGAATAATGCTATGGGGCAGAGGGCTCTGACTTCAGTTGCTTCTTAGGAATGACCAGACTGTGGTGTGTGTGTGTGTGTGTGTGTGTGTGTGTGTGTGTGTGTGTGTGTGTGTGTGTGTGTGTTTCTGTGTCATTTGGAATGTAGTGTTTAGTTTATTTTTTTTCGAATTCTTTTTAATTACAAGTCTCAATCAGAAAAGTAATGACCAATGTGAATAACCTGATCTGAATAGATTTTCTGATCAGATTAAAATCCTAATCAGACTGACAGGGTTGGTTTATTCAATTCCGATTCTGTACGAAAAATCATGTAAACAATCTATTCTATTGCAGTTTTCTGTGCTCAACCAAAATTCATCTGCTTCAGTGTAGGGCTGCAACTAACGACTATTTTGGTAGTCGACTAATCTTTAGATCAATGTTTCGATTAGTCACCGATTATCGATTATTCTTTTAGTTTTTAGTAGAGTTAAATATTGTTTTGATTTTATTCAAAATTACCCTAAAGAGTACTTAAATCAGGGGGAAAAGCCAAAAACAATTATTATTATTATTATTATTATTATTGTTATTATTATTATTATTATATTTGTATTATTATTATTGTTGTTGTTCTAATATCATCATCATCTTTACAAATTGAGCATTGTGTTTATTTGCAACCATCATCACATGCAGTGTTTCCAGTAGCCTGACTGTGAAAGCCTATATGTAGTAAAGGCACACACACGTCTTGTTTTGGGGAGCAAAAAACGGTAAAAAGATATTTTTCTCTTTCAAGGTTGTCAGTGTGTCCACACACGCTTCATCATGAAATAGGACTTATTCCTCATTGAACACGAGTTTTTGCATGCTTAAGTTGTTACATTCTGGGATTTTGGAAGACTATAAGATTGTTTAGCTGTTCAGTCTTGTTTACCTTGAGTGGTAACGTTACTGTCAGAGCAAGTGAACTTGCGATCGCTAAGCTAGGCTACTTGCGCCTATCGTCTGCACCTTGGGAATCACAGTGTTAAGGTATGTTTTTACTTGTGGTTGAAAATTAAATAGCCTAGATCAAAGAAAACTTTAACAAGAAAACCCTTCCAGTTTCTAGCATATTAGCGAGCTAGGTGCTTTGCTCATGTTTAAAACTTTTAGCTTAATGTAGGCTACCGGCAGGCTTGCTGTTCAGCAGAGTTGCAGAGACGCAATCTGCATTGCTTCTGATGCATTACATAGGCTAATGTTGAAATTGTGCTTTCTGAAGCAGCAGCAAAATCCAAAAGTTTATTTTTGCCTGATAATAGATTTGAAATAATAGCGGTCTCAAGTTTACGAGCTATTTACCAGCAGTCTTGCTCAAATTGACCCAGGGCTTTTCTCATCATTCATGTTTATTGCAGGTATCTTAGTGGAAAGGTTACTGCCCCCAACACTTCCGGCAGTGTTCTAAAGAGTCGAGTGAAATCTTTCAGGTCGTCTCTGCATTAGTGAAAATCAACTTTTAACATGCAAATTATATGTAGCCTCATAAATATGACGACTAGGCGACTACAAGATTTTGCGTCGACTACGTTTTATAGTCGACGTCGTCGACGTATTCGACTAATCGTTGCAGCCCTACTTCAGTGTGTTGATGTGTGTGTCCAGTGCATTCAGTGTGTAGTCCTTTGGTTACATCCCTGCCGCACAGAAAATATGTCTTTGATCACCATTTGACATCTGATCCAAATAGAATGTTTCTGCTTGAAAACCAACGACTTAGATTTTTAATTAAGTATAGTCTAGTTAGAATGGCAGAAAGCCTATCCATGTAAACGGGGCTTGGCATCCCTTCTTTTCTTGTCTTCTCTTCTCTTTTCTTATTCCTATTTCTTATCCTTTTCCTTTCCTCAGTCCAGTCTCACCATATATTCTTGCTTCAATAAGCCATCATAAAAGCAATTGTGTGAACTTCCATCATATTCCAGTTATTCCAAAGTTATTCCAGAGGCACATTCCATTCCATTTCATTATTATCCCATCCCAGGAAAGGGAACAGCCTCAGTATTCCAGAGATCTATAGCAAGTCTATGGTCTTTAGCTTCCATATCACCTATACTGTAGTGTGCCAGACGTGAAGCATTAGTATGGGCCGTTTATGGGCTGAGCGGCCTTCAGCAGGCAGTATGGAGTGTGTCATTAGAATGGCCATAAGTGTGGAGCGAGGGCAGAATCCCATTTCCTTTTATCATTTCCCCCTCCGGCCCCTGGCCCTTATCTTAGATTCCACTCACAGTCCACAGTATGAGAGAGAGAGAGAGAGAGAGAGAGAGAGAGAGAGAGAGAGAGAGAGAGAGAGAGAGAGAGAGAAGAATGAATGAAGAGGTGTGAGAGAAATAAAGGAATGAATGAAGAGGTGAGAGAGAGAATGAAGGGGTAAATGAAGGTGTGTGTGTGTGTGTGTGTGTGTGTGTGTGTGTGTGTGTGTGTGTGTGTGTGTGTGTGTGTGTGTGTGTGTGAGAGAGAGAGAGAGAGAGAGAGGGGGAGTATGGGGGGGATGAAGCAATGAATGAAGTGGTGTGAGAGAGAAAACAAAGGGATGAATGAAGAGGTGAGAGAGAGAGAGAATGAAGGGGTAAATGAAGGTGGGAGAGGGTGTGTGTGTGTGTGTGTGAGAGAGAGAGAGAGAGAGAGAGAGAGAGAGAGAGAGAGAGAGAGAGAATGAAGAGATAACTGAATAAATGAGGAAGAGGAGAGTGGTTGCACACGTTCCTTTACATCAGCGGGAGCATCCCAGAAGAGGAAGATCAAACACGAGGGTCAATGATGAGGCGGGCGAGAGTGGCCGACTCTCCCCTCCGTTAGTCATCAGTAACTAATTAAGACTTCCTAATCGCTATGAAACAGCGGCACAGTGATTGAGCACCTCGCTTGGTGGCGGCATGCAATCAGACCCTTCAGGAAAGATGTACGGCTCACCTTGTGCGAGGCAATTATGAGTGGCAGTCACAAATGACCAACATGAAAGGCAGGATTTACAAGCCATTTTAATGACTTATAAGCCATTAATTGATTTGGCTAATTCTTAGCTTATGTTTATCAGTGGTTTACAAGCATAGTCCTGGCAAAGTGGGGAGTTATAAAGAGCACTGGATGAAAATCACTCTTTTTTTTTTCCAGAGCTCGAGAAAAAGGCTAAGAAGATTTATAGATGTACCTTCAGAAACAAAGCATTGCCTACGGAAGTGTAGAAAGAGTAGCACAGAAAAGAAAAAAAAAAAGAAAGAAGGAAAATAAATAAAAAAATGTGTAAAGCTATTGCAGCGATCAGGCTTTAAGCAGATTATGGATGGGAAAAAGAGAATTAAGCCGTTTTTTTTTTTGTGGTTGAGATTTTTATGGGTGTGTGTGGGTGTTGGAGGCAGTTGTCTTGAATGCCAGACTCAGAACGAAGCGTCCTTGCGATTGGTTCTGTCATGTATAATGTTCTGTGGCTTTAGTCTATCAGTCTCCCTCTAGTCAACTCTTGTTATTTTCTCTTCCATCTTGTCTCTCTTTTGCTCCTTTCTTCACTCTCTCCACCAATCTCTCCTGCCTTGTATCTTTCTCTCTCTGTTCAGCTCTCTCTCTCTCTCTCTCTCTCTCTCTCTCTCTCTCTTTCTCTTGGTTTTAGACAGTAGCTATATGGGAGATGCGTGAGCTGCTGTATAAGACTTGGGAAGATGGAGATGTGCTTTTTAAAGTATGAAGTATAGAATGTAAACTGCTCTGGTGAATTGGCACCAAACTGATGCATTGTATTGTATTGCTACATGTTGTATAGTTGTAGAGTTGCACAGTTGGCACTGTATTATTTAACACTCAAAAACTGATTGAATAAAGGAGTGTTAAACCTCTCTCTCTCTCTCTCTCTCTCTCTCTCTCCTTCCCTCTCCCTTTCCCTCCTCCTGCTGGTGCAGTGGGATTTGTTGGGTATGTGGGGGTGGCAGTCCTGCAGGTTTTGCTGTAGGGACTCTGGTGCTTTCTCGTTCTCTCTCCCTCTGTATTTCTCTTTCTCTCTCCCTCTCTGTACTCTCTTTCTCTTTCTCTCTATCTCTCTCTCTCTCTCCATCTCTGTTCCTGTCAGTCTGTCTGTCTCTCTCTCTCTCCCCATCTCTCTCCTTCCCTCTCTGTCTCTCTCCCCTCCCTCTCTCATCCCTCTCTCTCTGTATCTCTCTCTCCCTCCCTCTCCCTCTATCTCAATCATTCCTCCTGTCTCTGATTGGAGGCTCCTGAGGTTTGCGGAGGTGCCCTGGCGTGTGGGTGTGTTGTTTGTAGCTCGTCCAGCAGGTACCACCCAGGTGCTGCACCCACCACCTAGCCTTGCCTTCACAAGTGCATCATAGGCCGTGGGATGTGCTTTTCAGTGGCCCTTAAATGCATGCCAGACAGAGCACTGAGCAAGATTGCCCTCTCCTTTTCTTTCTTTTTTTCCCAAGTGAAGACTTGCCAAGTGTGTGTGTGTGTGTTGTGTGCGTGTGTTGGTGTGTGTGTGTGTGTGTGTGTGTGTGTGTGTGCTTGTACTGTCTGTTAAACATAATATGAGAGACTTATGAATGTGTTCACTGAGCAAGATCGCCCTGTCCGTTTTCTTTTCTTTCTTTTTTTTTCCCCCGTCAAGGGAAGAGTTGCCAAGTAGGCAAGAGATAAAAGTTGCAAAAATGGCACAGGCCAAACCTTCCTTTAATTAGGGATTAGATATGTCTTAGTAAGAGACACAAGTAAATATCTTACAGCCACCTCCAGAAGCGCCGACACACAGTACTTAATGCGACCCAGGCACACTACACACTGTAATTAGCATGAAAGGTGAAATGATTTGGTTTTAATTAGATGTATTTGTGGCACATACTGAGAAATTTAAATGATTGTTATTGAAATATATGCCCTGAAGACGTTTATTTTTTTTTTCTCTCACTGCGAGAGCTGCCACCAGCAGCCGTAACAGAAGATTGGGGTTATCAGTGCAGATTTGTCTAGGTGCACGTCAGGCTGATGATCAGTCAGACAGACAGTTAGACAGATAGACAGAGTGTTGCTGATTAGGATCGTGACACACCTGGATCTGTCACCGTGTGGGACGCGGCTCTGTAGGAGGGCCCGCTCGCCGCAGATAAGATAAGATAAAATCTGTCTCGCTGCTGCTCGCTCACATTAACACACAGATAACACAATCAGACAGAATTATATCTCTTTTTGCCCTTAATCCAGCAGGTGTATGGGAATGTTTGTATCACTTGTGTGTGTGTGTGTGTGTGTGTGTGTGTGAATGTGTGTGTGCATGGTGTGTGTTTGTGTGTGCGTGTTTACAGTATGTGTGTGTGTGAGAGTGTATGTGTGGGTGTATGTGTGTGTGTATGTACAGTATGTATATGTGTGTGTGCCTGTGAATGTGTGTGTGTGAGAGTGTGAGTGTGTGTCTGTGTATGAATATACTGTGTGTATGTGTGTGTGTTTGTGTGTACAGCATTTGTATGTAAATGTGTATGAATACATAGGCCTACATATGAGCTTCCACGTGTGTGTGTGTGTGTGTGTGTGTGTGTGTGTGTGTGTGTGTGTGTGTGTGTGTGTGTGTGTTTAAAGGTTAATGCAATAGGCAGCTGTGTGCTCCTGTGCTCATCTCTGCATATAGATGCCCTGGGCTGCACTGGGCTGTTCTGTGGGGCAGCAGCACATTTTCGGTTGCCTCTCTGCTAGTGGAGCTCCCCTGGGGTCCCTCAGAGAGCTTTGAGCACTAACACACACACACACACACACACACACACACACACACACACACACACACACACACATTCACAGGCATACACACACACACACACACACACACACACACACACACACACACACACACACACACACACCTCCTCTTTAGCCTTCTCCTCCACTGACTCTAACCGCATACTCTGCAGTCTCACTTCAGCCTGGAGAAGAGAGGCTTTGCAGGGGTGTGTGTGGGTGTGTGTGTCTGTGTGTGTGTGTGTGTGAGAGAGAGAGAGCGAGAGAGGGAGAGAGAGAGAGAGAGAGAGAGAGAGAGAGAGAGAGAGAGAATATGTATATGCGTGTGTGTGTGTAGGTAGGCGGCGTCTCTGTGTGTATGTGTGTATATTGTATGTGTGTATATTGGTTAATTGATATTCACAAGCTCAGCCCAGGGCTTCTCCTATGAGCATCTTCACCAAAAAAAAAGAAAGAAAGAAAGCTTGGCCTCATGCTGACAGGACAGTTTTAGATGCCGCACACTTCAAACAGGATCAAAGGAGCCTCAGCTTGGGCAATGTGCCTCTCATTCCGTACAAGCTAACTGCAGTCCCCCCCCCCCCCCCCCCTTAACACACACACACACACACACACACACACACACACACACTGTTTAACGCTAGACTTCATTCCTCCTCCCACACCTCCCACACTCTATCCTCCCCTTTTTTACTCTCCTCCTTTTTATCATTCAAGTCTTTCCTCCTCTCTTGCTGTCTTTCTATCTGTGTCTGCTTTTGTGGTGTCTTCTAACCTTGGCTATTTGCACCAACACTCACTCAAACTCACTCACACACACACACACACACACACACACACACACACACACACACACACACACACACACACACACACACACACACACACACACACACACACACACACACACACACACACAGGCATACACACATACAGGCTTACACTCACTTGAACACTCACTACAGCTCTCTTCTCTTGTCCAGCAGACTAACTTTAGCACTTTTATCCACCCTGACCTGCCTGCTGAGTTTACATTAGGCAGCCTGCAGTTCCTTGGGACCGCTCCCTTTGCAAGGCATTTCGATTTAGTCAGAGCACTTAAGGATAGATATGGTGCAACAGTGTGTGTGTGTGTGTGTGTGTGTGTGTGTGTGTGTGTGTGTGTGTGTGTGTGTTTGTGTGTGTGTGTGTATGTGTGAGTCTGACAGCTGATGAGAGACTTGGGAAATGTGTCATCTACACATCGTCAAAGTATTTTGAAAGGGGTATGCGTTAATTTTTTCAATACAGTTTGAGATATTTGCTTCGAATATCAATATCAAAATGCTCAAAGCATAGTGATCAACATTTGGTTCTTATCAAAATAGTAAAAAGGTTCAGACATTCTGTTCCCTGTAGCCCTGTAGTTGTTTTGCAATATTGGTAGCCAATCCTAGCGGGTATCAAAAATTGTATTAGCTCATCTAAGTATTTGTTTATTTATTTTAAAGTCTAAAATGTACTTATTGAACCTTTCCATGGTCTATCTGCTAAGGCCACAGCCCAGTGAATCTATCTCTGTTAACATGGCACGATAAATAAATGCTTTTCTCTCAGAGGAAATGGGCCAACGTGTCTTGAAGCCAATAAACAAATGGGCTCTTCCACATCTCTGTAGGCCCTGGGAGCAAATCACAAAGCATTAGGACGCGTTCGCCTCAGTCGCCTCCTTAATAACGTTCCCTGTTAATATTCAAATGTCAGCCTAAATGGCAACACCCCTCAGCGGTAATTTTCTCCTGCTCTCCTATCGATCTGACGGGTCTCTCACCTCGGTCTGTTTTTTAATTGTTGGCCACACAAATGCTGTCTGCTTCACTCTGGCTCTCTCTGCTCTGTGGGGTCCTGATGGCTTGTTGTTGTAGTCAGGCCACTTTGTGCCTGCATTGAGCAGCTGTGTGGTGAATACCAATCTGTGGCTTACAGCTGAGTGGGTGGCTAACGTGTCTACCTGAACACTTCCCATGGAGGATATCTACATGCTAAGCTCCTTTAGCATAGCTTCTGTCAGTGTTGAGAAGGAATTCATGAAATTAACTTTATAAAATAGTTTTCATAAACTAATTCATTAAACCAGTAAACTGCAGTAACTGAGACTTTAAAATCTGGTTGTAAGGGGTTTGTTGTAAATTATTTTTGTACTACAGCATATGCAGCAGGCCTACATGCATTTGATTCAAATGAAACTGGAAGAATCACAATATATTATCTATAAAAGCTGGTTGGAAGTTGGTGAAGTTGCATTTCTACAATTTAAGTCTATGTCTGACTCTCTTCACCTTCAAGACAGATGGGATAGTACAAGAAGCAGTTTTTGAACACAAGATGCCATAATGAGGTCTTTGCTTTTTATCCCCCCTCAATGACGACTTCCAGGCATTGCTGCTTTCAAGGCTCTACTACCCCTCTTAATCTACGGTTAGAGTGAGGGTTATGGAGGTTAGGGTATGTGTTAAGTTTAGGGTTAAGGTAGGGCCTTGCAGGCAGTGCTAACTGGAAGGTTGTGTTGAGTGCAAAAAATACCATCGAGGCTCAAAATGAGTTGTGCAATCAGTGTGAAATTGCCCAGACAACAGTAAATGCTCAGCACAGTACTGCTTAGAACATTGCCTTGTGTAGGCCTGTCACCAAATAGGTTCCAGCCATCCCTCTTTGTTTTGACTAAGCTCCAAGGAGTGGGTATGTTTCTGACATGATATTATACGCTAATCTCTGCACACTGAATAAATGTAATGGATGCCTACTAGCCTTGGCTTGCTGGCGGCAGTACATGGTAAGTCCACACAACCCTATCCTTAAAGGAGACATAGAATGGAAAACCATTTTTACATTGGCTTTGATGAATTAACAGAGGTTGTGCATGGTCAAAGAGCTATCATGAACATGTGGCATGGTTTTGCCCTCTTTCATATGGACATCCTATATTAAGAAATAGCCACCAAATCATGGGTGAATTAGAGCGAAGCCTACAAATGATGTCAAATAGCACAAATCCATTGCAGTTCAATTACGGTGGCCAGAGTGGGGCGTCGTTTAGGCAAAAAACCCATTTCAATACACATCTTAAACATGAAATGCTAACTAGGCTTGTAAAATATCACTTGATCGTCTTTTTGAGAAAATACAATTGAATATATTGTATTTTCACATCAGAGTTTAAGGTACAATACTCCATTAATCCATTCTATGTCACCTTTAAGAAGAACGCTTGTTCTAACCCAGGGGTCGGGAACCTTTTTGGCTGAGAGAGCCATTAATGGCACATATTTTAAAATTTATTTCCATGAGAGCCATACAATATACAGGCATGTCTTTTATTCGATAATTTATCTTATCTTTATTCGAAAAGTAATCAAAAAGTACAGAAAAAAGAGTGTTTTGGCATACACCTCATCTGTGAATGGCTTTCCATTTTTCACAATTGCTATTCAAGTCACATTGGACTGAAATAGATAGATGAATGGATTGAAATAGGCCTACATGAGAATGTTTTACATTTTTAACGTTATCATTCTTTTATAAAAGATTTGTATGTGAGCCAGATGCAACCATCAAAAGAGCCACAGCTGGCTCCCGAGCCATAGGTTCCCTACCCCTGTTCTAACCACTGAGTTGGAAGCCTAGGCTTTTCGTTTCAGTGATTAGACCGTTCGGCTCCCATGCTGTGGGTTTGTAGTAGATGACGAGTTGGTGGGTTCGAGCAGGGCCGGTTCTAGCCTTTTTGGTGCCCTAGGCCAGATTTGAGTTTTGCCCCCCTTTTCTCAAAATACAAGAGAAAAACTGAAGAAAAAAAGGAAGAAATGCATTGTGATGCCCCCCCTGATATTTGGCGCCCTAGGCGACCGCCTCGTTTGTCTATGCCTAGAACCGGCCCTGGGTTCGAGACCCGTGAGCGGTTGAGCTGACCTCGGCTACATAAAGCTGATAATTGAAACGCTTTTCTCAGTCTTGGGCACAAGCAAAGGAATTTACTACATACTGTATATTGTGTAACATTCCTTGTGAAACTGAATGAGTTATGTACAATTCCAACCAGTTACTTGTATGTTTGAAGTGTCATTCTGTAGGCTCTGAGGAGGCACTGTAGAGGCATACAGTAAAACAGTTTGGGGTGTTTTTTGTTGTGTTACTGCTGAACGCTCCATGCTGTCTCAGAAATCTTTCAGCCACACTGACTTCGCTTCTTCCTCGTCTTTATTGTGTGCGTGGGAGAGTTTCCCTTGATGCTGCCAGAACAACACCTCTTTTTTGTTCCATAAAAAAAATCCCTTATTTTCCCTTATGATGGACAGGCAGGTAATCTGGCCTGCTGTTATCGTATTGTGTACTCAGCTCAGCAATAGGTGGCACTTTGAAGGTTAATCAGTTTCTGGTGGGGGTGTTTTTTTTTTTAGAGAGAGAGAGGGGAGGCATGTTCTCATTTAGAGAGAAGGGGAGATAATAAGCCTTACCAGGGTTCTTTTTACTCACTCACTCTCTCTCTTTCTTTTCTTCTCACTGTTTCTCTCACTCCTTCCCACTCTCTCCTTTTTTCTTCATCTCTCTCTCTCTCTCTCTCTCTCTCTCTCTCTCTCTCTCTTGCTTCCTCCCACTGCTTCCTCATGGTTCTCTTAGGGAATATGCATATGAGAGAACTTCCCCTGCTGCTGCAAAAGAGCGCTCTATTCTCCTCCTATTCTGGCCTGTGGACTTGGACTTTCACTATTATGAGGAGCCATGGCTTTCTCTGTTGTGGTTTTTCTGTGTAGGGTGACATTTCTGCTCTATGGCCTTATGGCCCTAAAAAGGACTTTCAAAATCGTTACTCCTCCTTGCAATTAAATTAGGTCCCGGTTCTGACCTCTGTGGCATGCCACAATTTGATTCAGGCAAATGAACCACTAAATCTTCCCTTGGCTTAGCTCCCTCCTCTCTCTCTCTCTCTCTCTCTCTCTCATTTGGCCTTAGCCCCAGAGATGCACTGAGTCCAATTAGAAATTTCCAGAATGTTGACACGACTAATTGAATAAACCAGGCCCAGAAGCAACTAACAGAGAGGTTTCATCAACAACAGCTATTTTTTCATGTATGTGTGTGTGTGTGTGTGTGTGTGTGTTATGCACCCAATAGGTTTCCAAGTCCTTGTCTGACCAGAGTTGATGTCTTTGAATGTGTGTGTGTGTGTGTGTGTGTGTGTGTGTGTGTGTGTGTGTGTGTGTGTGTGTAGGGAGAGATGATATAGAGGTCTAACACAGCCTCTGGATTTTTGGGATGCTTGCTTGCTCTCCCTAGCGTGCAGTAGCGTCTGCAGAAAGTAAAGCACTCTGCATTAACTTAGAAACGCAGTCATATTAATCACTACCGTGAGCTCCTTAGGATCCTTGAGCACAGCTGAAAGAGGATGGACTTCTTTTTTTCATTTCTTTTTTTATTTCATTTAGTATCTGCTCCACCAGTTTCAACTCTAATTGCATTAACTAACCCGTCTCTTTTATGTCCTCTCCACTCCACAAGGGGCCTCATAAAGCAGCTTAAAAACTGGAGCGCTCGCTTCAATGGAGGACGCAACCCAAACTTGTATAATCAGTTCACGATTTATCTCTCTTGGTGTCTCTTAATAATACTCTTTGGGGGTCAACTGAGTGGATTTGGTTCTGAAGAGAAACGTGGTTAGCTGGAGTCCAAGAGGAAGATTTAGAGTTCTGAAGTCAGGGAGCCCTTGTGTTCGAGGTGCACCTGTATACCATGGCCCCCTTTGTTGAGGTGTTTGGAGACGCTGTGGTGGATCTCGGCGAAATTGATTCAGGCAGCTTGGGGCTAGACTGACAGACGATGCTTAACAACGTTATGTCCCAAATGTAGAGTCTATAAATGAGGGTGGAAGCCACACTCGAGGTTGCCTGAGAAGTGATCTCGCCCTCTAATGAATTGGCTATGGGTTTGCCATGGACTCACACACATTCCGAAGGAAAAGACGGATTGGTACGTCCACAATCTCCTTTTCACAGATTAAATTAAGTGGATTACATTTACACAATGACACATTGGTGATGACTGCTTTTCCTGAAGAGAGGAATCAATATTTTGGTGTGAGGCGAATATGGAGGGGTATTTAAGTTATTAGGCATTGCATTGATCTCTTCTGTACTGGTGTTTACTTCTCATTGTTGGAGTCTTGTACAACCGCTCATGGCTTCTGTCTCGTAGACAGGTAATTTTGGCTTTACCACTTATCTTCTGGGCAGGTCTACTTGTGGGACGTTAAGAGTAAATTAAAATGTCAACCAGGCTGTTTTCTAAGATGTATCTGGATTCAAGAAAAATTATGCAGTATCTTTCTTGCTGATAACTGGGGCCTCATTAAAATTGGCTATAATTCTATTCTATTCTACTTGTTATACACTTTCTCTAAAAATTCTTTAGAAATGTCTGATTTCAGAGTGTTTTCCAGCAAATGTTTCAACAAATGCCAGCAAAACAATATTTTCAGCTCTGTACAATTGTAAGATGTGTGTGGATAGATGTGGATTCAGTTCTTTTGTGAAACTCTATTTCCTGAGACTAAGAAGAACGAGTATTTGGGCTTTTTGCATAAGGAGCAGCACAATAGCAGCACAATAGTGGACTGCCTTCTGCACATGCATCATTTATTATGCAATTTCACAGACGCTGGCAGAAAAAAACCTCCTAGGTGGACCCAGAACAGGTCAGAGAGCACAGACAAAAACTCGTAGGTGTCGAGCTGTGTCACAAGCAGAGGGATTTCTTTTCAAGTTCGTTTTTTTTTTTCTTTCTTTCTTTTTTTTTTTTTTTTACACGAGGCATAGCAAGTAATTAGTGCGTGTGAAATAAAGTAATGTCTCCTCTTCCTTCCCTTTTGATATTTAAATGAGCAGAGGCAGAACCTTGCGAGCTTCTCTTATTTGCATTTTATGCGAGGGCAGTCACAGTTATGGATGAGAATGCGCTTCTCGCTGACAGAGTTGTGGGCTTGGCTAATTCCACGTGGGATGGGGGTATTCTGCACTGAAAAGCATACCTGTACAATAATCTTAAATGCATACAAACCTTCACTATTATAGGTACACTACGTGTGTTTTTTATTTCATTTCGACACATGGGTTGTGTGCTTCACGCAAAGTTTATGCGTGTATGTAATGTGCGCAGAGGATTCATTGTGTGTGTAGTCATTGTTGAGCAGACAGTGTCCGCTGTCGGCGGCAGTATAAACTACAATGAGCCGCGTCTCCTGCCCCCGGGTGCGTGCGTGTGTAACATTGCAGTGCGCTGGCTGCTGGACATTGCGGGACGAAAAGGCTATCCATTATCCAGACTTTGATCACGGTGTTGTTCACGGTGCAGCCGAGGAATTTCCACACACATTCCCACAAAGACTATTATTATTTATTTATTTTTCTTCCAGTGACAGCGAATAAGGATAAGAAACAGATTTTTAAAGATGCATAATATAAACGGCCATTATCTGGAAAAGAATGAGTGGACTTTCTAATACTGTTTAGCCTAAATTTTAGTGAGATTATGTCATATTGCAACGCAGCTATAGGCTACATATGTATACCATTCGGCCTGTGTTCACAGCAGAAGAAAGTGGACCTGACTTGCACTTACAATTTATCTCGGCTGGTAGGCGTTTATCCCCGTCTTGTATCAGTTTTATTGGCAACTTTAAGCCAGAACCTTATTTCACTTTAAGTGTAATGATAATACCACAATGCCCGACGGAGTAAACCTTATACCAGCCCATCCCTTGTCCAGTGCCGTGTGTAAATACATATTTGTGAGAAGGATATGATACAGTTGCGGTATGGTGGTGTTGTGTTGGCAGCGTTCAGACCACACGCCGTCTGCGAGTTGCGCGGAAAATTGCATTACAGGGACAAACAGCAGATGGCCCTCTTGAGTTTTCAGTCCCCGTGTTTGATGAGGCTGCTCAAAGACATTCATCTAACTGAGAAAATACCAAATGTGCCATTAATGTTGTGTTGCATTACTTAACAATCCAGTCACTATCCCACTAACCTCCAAAACACTGTGTATACGAACAAAACATATCGAATGGAATATGATATTTTAGAGTAGCATTAGAAATGAATCGAATCAAATGAGTCTATCTGATTAACTCTAGAATTACTTGTGTAACTTATCATTACAATTATGAATGTGTTATTTCTTGTGCTCCGTGAAGTTCGCTCTATTCTACACACTGACGGCAGTGCGAAGTGGAACTGTCCGTGGTGCTGAAATGCAAATGTAAACTTGGTACGATTTTGCAGTCCCTCCAGAATATTCTTAGGTCTGTCTGGCCATCTCAGTCGGTTATGAGACACATCAGGTGACATGGCAATAAAACTGTACTCTACTGACCTGATCTTATTTTGTCGAAATTAGATAGATTTGTAAACATTGCAATGTATATGTTTGGTTATAGTTAAAACTTATGATACGAAACAACAGGTTGGCAATTAGGTGGGTTTCCCTCAGGTCTAATAGCAGTCGAGGTCCCCCTCCCCTGTCAGATTGGGGAAAATAATTGTGCCGTTATTCTTGGTGTCTGTTTGTAAGATTAGGACCTTCCCCACCATCGATTGTGATTATTACATGTTTAAGCTACCCTTGGTGCTTGTGGGACCACGTTTGAGAAGAGGCGTTTCTAATTCCATAGCAGAGGCAGTCGTTACACAGAATTCCACTATCTTCTCGCGGCATACACTCTAACACCGAGGAGCCTTTTCTTTGGGAAGCACAGACACCGTCTGTGATTAAGGAAAGGGTGGGTTTTCTCGCCTTTGAAAAGACTGTAAAGGAGGAGTTAGTCGTTAAGACTTGTTGATGTCGGAGATGCATTGATCTATGGGTTGAAGTGAAAAGCTCGGGTGCCTTTTTTTTCCTGTGGCGCGAGAGTTGAGCGTGCATGCAAACTGTGCCTTTGCGTTGTGGAGAAATAGGCGTATTTTTGTTTTATCTTTTCCGTTACGCACGAGCTCTCTTTTCCGACTGGATATACAATTCCGAACGCCTTACTCTTTCTTCTTCTCAAGGGATCACCGTGGTTTAATTTATTTGTTTGCTGCTGTCAAACGAGACGTCATCTTCACAAAGTCGGGTCAGTTGTGGTTATGTTGTCAGTCTGAACCGCGAAAGTTGTGCTGTGGAAAAGACAAATACAGCCTATATATCTCGTTTGAAAATCCGTGACTAGAATGGGAACAGTGGATGTTTGGGAAAGGAGTCCTCTGAAGATTTGTATGGAAATCTAGTGACTTTGTGTAAACCACCAGAACTATCTCTCTCTTTTTTTTTGGTCGGCGTTGCACTTATCATTGTGCACGCACACATATCTCCCCAAATGCTGGACATTGTCTGGAAGAATACACATTTCTACTAAAGTGTCGCCGATCGATGCTAAACTTGGTGATTATGTGAGGAAAGACGTTACTGTCGCCAAGCTTCACCTGGGAGACGGGTGAACGTCCTTACCCTTGCCATAATTACAAGAAAATCTTGTTTGTTTGTTTGGCGGTGATCGACACCCGAGAGTGGATACCGCTGTCCAGGGTTCCGACTCTTGCAAATCGGAGGAGGAAGGAAACATTTGAATGATTTGGACATGTCTATAGACGGAGTAATGAATTTCTAAACGAAATGGAACACAAATATCATAGGCTTTGATGCGAATAATCGATATGCAGGTATGACAAATTACCAGCCATTCCTCTCAGAGCATTTCTGTATATCAGGGGGCGAATCATAATGTAAATATGATTTTTTAACGACAATACCTTACGGATGTTAGAACTGCCTGAAGTATGACAGTAAAATGTCTCATATCATCGACAAAATGTAATTATCGGACATTATAGAACAATACTAATTAATATTCCTGACAGACCCAAGGACTGACTATAACCGCAAAAATGGGACAATAATCAAAGTGTACACACAAGCAGGGAGTGTTTGTGTTTGTCTGTGCTTTGTCTTCGGAGTTGAACACTTGTGTTTGAGACATGGCAGCGGCTATTGCCAGCGGTTTGATCCGGCAAAAGAGACAGGCACGGGAACAACATCTAGACCGACCCTCTACCAACCGGAGGAGGAAAAGCCCCAGCAAGAACAAGGGTCTCTGCAATGGGAACCTGGTTGACATCTTCTCCAAAGTGAGAATCTTCGGCCTCAGAAAACGAAGACTACGGCGACAAGGTGTGCGAAGTTCTGTAAC
>JAODXP020000016.1:31797356-31798578 GCA_027497455.2 Sardinella longiceps | reverse complement strand
ACTGTAAAAACAAGTCCATACAGTTCATACAGTTGTGTGCAGTGGTGTGGAATGCTAGGAGGTCTTTGGTGCAGACAGTGCTGGGCTCTGTGTGCTACTGCTGGTGCTGGGGCTGTTGCAGGGAGAGGGGGGAGAGAAAGTGCTGAGCCAGTGGATAGTCTGCCTCCTTGGGTTTTAATTCAGCTTCCCTCCCTCCCTTCCTACTGTAGTCTCCAAGGTTTTTTTTCCAACACTTATTCCCCTCCCTCCCTCCTTTATCTTTCTTCTCTTTCTCCCTCAGCTCTCTCTCTCTCTCTCTCTCTCTCTCTATCCTCTCTCACTCTCACCTTTCTTTTTTTCTCCCCTTTCTCTCTCATCTGCGGTCTCTTGCCATCTTTCCCGCTTATTTATCTCTCTTTTTCTCTCTCCTCCCCCTCTCCCTCCCTCTCCCTCTCCCTCTCTCTCTCTCTCTCTCTCTCTCTCTCTCTCTCTCTCTCTCTCTCTCTCTCTCTCTCTCTCTCTCTCTCTCTCTCTCTCCCTCGGCTTCCCCTCTGCTCCTTTGATGGCCATGGGTTCCCCCTCCCCTCCTCCTCCCCTCCCCTCTCCCAGCCTCTCTCCTCCACTGATAGTGTCTATCCTCCTCCTCCTCAGCCTGGGAAGAAGAGCTCCTCTGCTGCTCACAGGCCTTTGGGTTTCCAATGTAAAGTTACAGTAATGAGCATCTTTATGGGCTGCACCATAACACCGCCCCCCTGCCCGCTTACATGTCTGTGTGCTGAGTTGGAGTGCTAAAATACAGTAAGAGGAAGGTTAATACTACTTACAGTACCATAAGTGTGTGTGTGTGTGGGGGGGGGTATTCTACAATATGCAGAATCAGATGTTTAAAAAGACATGTGGAAAACATATTTGATGATGGAAAATTATTGCTGTGATTGAGTGCCTGTGCGAGTGAGTGAGTGAGTGAGCGAGTGACTGAATGAGTGAGTGAGTGAGTGAGTGAGTCAGTGAATGAGTGTGTGAGTGAATGTGTGTGTGTGTGTGTGTGTGTGTGTGTGTGTGTGTGTGTGTGTGTGTGTGTGTGTGTGTGAGTGAGTGGGGCTCAGTGCTACTAGAGGCAGAGCTACAGTAGTGTGTCCCTCTGGAGCACTCTCACAGCCAGTGGATAACACAGTAGAGTGTGAGTGTGAGAGAGATGGAGAAGAGGCCAAGGGACATTAGTCACACACGCATGCACAGATGC
>JAODXP020000016.1:31787356-31789856 GCA_027497455.2 Sardinella longiceps | reverse complement strand
GAGGACATTAGAGGACTGTTGCAGGAGTAACTAAGACAAATGGGCCGTGCTGGATGAGACTGTGTGTGTTGGCAGACAAGACTGAGACTGGGGGGCCAAACTGCTGCAGGCTGATGGAGTAGCTGTTTCAGGAGGGTGAGAGAATGAGTGAGTGAGTCCTTGAGTGGGCATACAGTATATTCATATATGCAAAGTCCCCCCAAAGCCCTTTAAAATAACTCAAGCTGTTTCTTATACTATTTATTGGTATTCACTTTATTCTGTCCCGCCCCTTTTTGCCATTTTTTTCTTCCAAGATTGTCTTGAAAGTTCCGTTAGCCACTTGCTTTTCATTCACATCCATTTTATTTTCATGAAATACCATGGTCATAATACTCCTTATTGTAGCCATGGAAACAGTTTTTACAGTTTTTACTTTTTTGCTGAAGTCTTGTTTATCTATGTCATTGATATAGTGAGCATGAACTCATAATAAGACCGCTTATATCAAATTGTTAAAACACCATATCAAATATCAAATTCAATGTGTTGCTACAGACCGGATGTTCAAAGACATTCATCACGGGAGCCCCCATGTTTACGCACGCAATAAGGTGAATAGATTTGATTTAGATCAGACAGCCTGATCACTTCAACCCTCTCTGGCTTGACCTAACATGGTCTATGGTTTATGGTCTACACTGTAGGACTGAAAAGTGTGCAGTCGCTCCTACAATACGTTCCCCTGTAGCGCTGAGCATAAGATTGCGTTGTAGTGTGATACAAGGACATGGAAGATGGACATGATGTTTGAATAGCCAGTGTAGTGTAGTGGTAGTTTCATAGCCTCTTGCTTAACCCTGAGCAATCTGTCCATTTTGTCCCCATTGATAGAAGACAGACACTCAGCAATATCATACTTGTAGAGGAACAGGACACCACAACATTGCTCAGAGAGGTTAGTTTTGTTTACCCTGAACCTCAGGGAACCTCAGTCTCATTCTGCTTCAGCTGAGAGTCTGAACAGCCCTAAGCAGGAGACTGATAATAGTGCTGCCCTGGTCATAGTGTAGTGTAGGGTAGTGTAGTGTAGTGTAGTGTGCCAACCATCTTCCTCACAAGCATCACTTGGGTGAGAGGATGAAGCTTTAGGGTGTAGGTGTGCAGTCACTTCTATAGATAACATCTATTTTCTCTCTCTCTCTCTATCTCTCTCTCTCTCTCTCTCTCACACACACACACACACACACACACACTCTCTCTCTCTCTCTTTCTTTCTCCATGTACCTACCGTATATCTCTCCTTTTCACAATCTCTCCATCTCAATCCATCCATCTTTTTCTCTTTACACACAAGGACATATCCAATCTATGTGTGTGTCTGTGTGTGTGTGTACATGCATCTGTGTGCATGTGAGTTGCTCTGTGTATGTGTGTATCTATACAAGTGTGTGTGTGTGTGTGTGTGTGTGTGTGTGTGTGTGTGTGTGTGTGTGTGTGTGTGTGTGTGTGTGTGTGTGTGTGTGTGTCTCAGCATGCCCATGCCAGAAGGTAGGGATCCCTGCAGCAGGAGAGCCCACTGAGCTCTGAGTGCTGAGAGTGAGGGTTCTGCAGAGCCCTAAATACAGAACTGCACCTGCAGCGTCTCCAGACAGTCTGCCTCTCAGCTCTCTCTCTCTCTCTCTCTCTCTCTCTCTCTCTCTCTCTCTCTCTCTCTCTCTCTCTCTCTCTCTCTCTCTCTCTCTCTCTCTCTTTAGTCTGAGGTCTGCTGGGCTCTGCTCTGATCCCTGGACCAGCAGGCCACTGATGGATGCCTTGTGGTTACCTTACAGCACCATGTTACTCCTTTTTTAACCTCACCAAAATATACGGAGGTCACCCCACAAATACAATGTCTGTGTGTGGTTTTGGACTGGAAGGAATCTCAGCAGTTCACGGGAGAGAAAAGCAGTACTCAGTTCTAAATAAGGTCTTTGTAGACACATTATATCATTTTTTTGTCATGCCTTGGATTTTCCCTTTAATTTTATTAAATTAAAGGATTAAATGTATTAAATCCTTCAATACTCACATTAATCTGATTATTTATATAGTTCCACACCACCTCCAAATATGTTCTTAAAAATATATATATATTAACCAATGAGGCTAATGTTGTTTCCAGGAAACTATAGGGATTCCCATTATTCCTACATTTCCCATAATCCTCAGGAGGGTGTTTAGTCTAAATTGGGCCGCTGGACCCCAACTGTCATTTACTCATCTCTGCTGAGAGCATGTGTGTGTGTGATTGTGTGTGATTGGAGTTGGAGTTTGGCTGTACTAGGAGTTGTCCGAGGGCTCCAGAGGCGTTTGCTGTCTTGTTAAGGGAGCGATTGGTGTCAACTCCAGGGGCAGCGCTGTGCCAAGGGGTGGCTTAACCCCTGCCTGACTTCAATTTAACGTCCCAGCCTGGGAGAGATCATGGAGGCAGGGGCTGGCAGGGGAAAAACTCTCAGCTTGTGTATCTGTACAATTGTGT
>JAODXP020000016.1:31764856-31782356 GCA_027497455.2 Sardinella longiceps | reverse complement strand
GTTTCATTACTCTGTCAGGAGATATTTCATGATAATGACCGCCTCACCGAATGCTATCCCTTACCTACAGTACTTCCGCTGCTGAAGTAACCATCTGGCTTACAGTGTGTACACCTACACCTGTACCTATAGTATGGCATGGTCAAGGATACAGTCAATACTGTCCATAGGCCACCCTATAGTTTCAACTGGGAACAGTTACTGTATAGAGAGAGTTGAGTTGCTTACTGAACTTGTGCTGTGCTATACTGCCTTGTTTTTATTTTAATGGCTCAGCTGTTTTGCTCTCTTATGTCAGTCATACTCACCTGTCATTTTAGTGGTAGAGTTTGCATACTAACAAAATAAGATATTTAAAGTCGGAATTTTGACACATTTACTCTGAACTCCGCATGTTTTCACTCACCTAAAGGGTGAGCGAGAGAGAGAGAGAGAGAGAGAGAGAGAGAGAGAGAGAGAGAGAGTTAATTGGCATATTGGAGCTTCTCGTTACCATGGCAACTCTGACACAAAATATAGAGCTGTCAAGGAAAAAAAAATAGGGTTGCCACTTTAGAATTTTGCATTTCTTCTTCTTCCTCTTCTTTTTCTTCTTCTTCTTCTTCTTCTTCTTCTTCTTCTTCTTCTTCTTCTTCTTCTTCTTCCTCTTCTTCTTAGTAAATATTGCATGCTGTGCATCAGAGGCTGGGGGTTGGATAGAATGGAGGATGATGATAAAATCTCTACATCTGTCTAATTTTGGGTAGGTGGGCGTGGTATAAAAATGGTGCTTGATCAGCTACCTTCCCAACAGTCTGGCATGCCTGCTCTCAATACCTGTGCTTGTGTGTGTGTGTGTGTGTGTGTGTGTGTGTGTGTGTGTGTGTGTGAGAGAGTAGGAGGTGTGCCTGTCAAAGCATCACGTGTGTGTGTGTGTGTGTGTGTGTGTGTGTGTGTGTGTGTGTGTGTGTGTGTGTGTGTTTGTGTGAGTGTGTGTGTAACAGTAGGATATGTGCCTGTCACAGCATCACATGTGTGTGTGTGTGTGTGTGTGTGTGTGTGTGTGTGTGTGTGTGTGTGTGTGTGTAGGAGGTGTGCCTGTCACAGCATCACACATGCCGGGGAAGGGAACACATGCTTCTTCCTGAGCAATACTCAGTGTCTGCTGCAGCTTCCTCTGCCATTCAGTAGACTGTCTCTCCTGACACAAGCTCCACATCTCCTGCACAGCTGCTGCCATATTGCTGAGGGCCGAGAAAAAAACAAGAGAAAACATTGTCACAGTGGGCAGCAGTTAGGTTTGGATGGTTTCTCTGAATCACATGCACAAGTAAACAAGTACGCAACCGTGTCCAACTGCAGATTCTGTGCACTGTGTCCTCACAGACTTCGAAGTTTGTGGGCTACTCCCAACACACAATGCCACAGTTGAGTTAATTATGCAGTTGCAATTGTAATGCAGTTGTAATTACATGTCACGCAAGTACATGATTCACGGATTGCGTGCCTGGAGTGTACATTGCTACCTGGGCCCAACTGTACCTCATGAAAGGGTCTGTGAAGGAGCTTATTTAGTTTGGAAGAATGTTTTGTTGGGTCTCTTCTGTGAGGCATTACTTTGCATGGAATTATTTTGTGTTTTTGCTGAAAGCGGCCAGTCCATCTCATTTGTTTTTTATTTGGCCTCAGTCTCCTCTAGGGTCCTGACTGGCGTTGGATGAATATTCATTAAGGATTTATTGTGTACATTATTCAGATTGTTTTTGCTCAGGTCCGCTATCCCATAAGTCATAACTAAGAATGACCACATGAAACGTTTGTTTTATTAGCCCTAGACCATTGCATTAATCATTTTCTGCATTAAAAGATGCTTTCCCCTGTGCTTTGAGAAAACTGTTTGTTCACTGTTTTCTTTTTTTTTTTTTCTTGTTCAATATGTATTATTATGCGTAAATTAGTTTCACATGAGCACGATAGTAGCCCACGAGATCAGATAGCCTCAGGAAAAGCTAAGTTAACGGCCAAGGCTAACCCTTTCAGACGGATCACACCAATTATTTTGTTCATTGTTTTCTTTTTCTTGTCTGACATATATTAGAACCACTGTGTAATTTAGTTTTGCATGAGTGTTCTAGTAGCCCAGGAGATCAGCCCACGAGACACCGCCTCAGGAACAGACAGGTTATCGGCCCGAGCTAGGCTAACCCATTCAGACTGATCACACCAATTACTGAGTGCAGCCAACCAGCAACCCGCTCGTTACCTGAGCACTGACGAGGCCGGTGATTAATTAACTAGTTGAAGAGGAGGCAGGCAGCCGTGAAGGTAAAACTCAGGTGGGCTTAACAACCGTCAAGTCAGAGTTCCAGTCGAGTCCAGTCTGATCCAGAGGCATCTGACTGCATCAGTGCTCCGTGTTGCCTTTGAGGGTATTCTCATCAACCGCTCCACCAAAGATCATAGAATACTGACCAAGATAAAGCAACGTAATAGATTTCAATGGGAGCAACCATAAGTAATCCTGGACTGCATAAGTACATTGCGTCACAGTCTGAACTTTTCAACAATCTTTTATATCACTGTATGAGAGCTGGACTTTGGTCTGCATAAAGGTGGGATTTCCCTCCCTCCACCTTGTGAAAATCGAACATGGAAATTAACAAACGTTTGGAGCTCTAGCTCAGCTTTTATCCTCTCTGGCTCCACATTCCCTCCACCCACCCAACCACCCAGGTGGGGCTACCTCAGGTCAGGTTACGTCAGGTCAGGTCAGGGTGGACAGGGATTTGCAGGGGCTTGGTATGGTGATTTTGCCTGGATCTGAGCTGTTTAAACACAGGGATATAATAGAAAGTAGAAGCAGACTTTACTTAATCCACTTTTGACTCCAGGTCAGTCATCAGACATTCTGGTCTTTTTATCATGCCTTGTTCAGTGGCTGGCCTTTTTAAGCCCAGATTTAACACTGACCCACACACATACACACATCTCTGGGCAGTTTTTCAGCCTCTCGTTCCGGCCTCGAGTCCAACAGTTTTAAGACACATCTAGACATACTGCCCCTTTATTTCACTAGACTATGATTACCTGTAGCATAAATATATTTGACAACCTGCCCTGACTGAGTTCCAATTCACATTAATGCACATTATGCGTCTTCAATGACACTTTTAAATATATCATCAGTTTTCTCAGTATGCACGCCTCTGTAGCATGGTCTTATGTCTGGACCCTTAGCTTTATGTCAATTATTATATATTTGGCATGAACGTTATATATGTTTATAGTATAAACTTTATACAATTCACTGCATTGCTGCAATGCCACTACACAAACCAATTTTGACCACTGCTTTCCCTTTTAGAATAATATAGCCATATACTGTATCACGGTACAGTAGCCTATTATGGGCCAGTGTATTGTGTGCCAAAAGCCTATGGAAAATATTAAAAGGGTAGTAATATTTATTTCATGACTGGTCTGATATGCTGAACATTCCTAGTGGTGGACTGGAGCGAGGATGTGTGCATACAGTACAAACACTCTCTAGCACCACATACACAGTAGTTGCGTAACACTTCCCTATGCATAACACACACACTCTCTCTCTCTCACACACACACACACACACACACTCTCTCTCTCTCTCTCTCTCTCTCTCTCTCTCTCTCTCTCTCTCTCTCACTCACACACACACACACACACACACACACACACACACACACACACACACACACACACACACACACACACACGCTATATGTGCTCAAACACTTTCCAAGAGTGGTGCTCACGGGGGAGGAGTCCCTGGGGCAGTGAGTGTGAGGGGTCCTTTGAAGCGCTGCACTTTTGACATGTAATACATCCATAAGACACTTATGGCATTTAGAAAAGAAAGGCAGAAGGGAAGAGGAAGAAGAGGAAATCCTCTATCCCTCCTCCATCCCTCCATTATGCATGTCTTCATGGGGGCTGCACGCCCATATAAGGGAGGTCACGGGTGCAGTGTGCAGTTTAGCGAGTGCCAAGTATTTCCATAATTTATTTACACGGAAAAGACCAGAAAACCACTTGCTGTCAGAAGAGAGCCTTGGGGCATGAACACCAGCAGGATTCTCAGCCATAACTACTAGTTCAGGTTTGCAAGCAACTGACAGGTGACACACACAAACACACACACACACACGCACACACACACACACACACACACACACACACACACACACACACACACACACACACACACACACACACACACACATGCACGCATGCACACACAAACACAGTTTCTCTTTATCGCTCTCTCTCTCCCCTTGTCTGTCTCTCTCTCTCTGCATCTTGCTTTGTGTGTAATCGGGACCAGTGAGAGCTTGCCCAAATGGAGCCAAGTTCAACTGCCTTCCCTAATGCAATTTCATCTGATTTAGTCCCCCATTAAGGCATCCCATTGTGCCTCTTGCTAGTGACCTGCCTCCCTCTCCCTCTCCCAACACCCATCCGCCCATCCGCAGTCATTAGCTGTACCCAGAGACAGGGAGAGAGCCAGGAGTGTTATTGGGAATAATTAGGCCATGTCCATACTCGTGTGTGTGTGTGTGTGTGTGTGTGTGTGTGTGTGTGTGTGTGTGTGTGTGTGTGTGTGTGTGTGTGTGTGTGTGTGTGTGTGTGTGTGTGTGTGTGTGTGTGTGGCTGAACACAGTAACCCTGCACATGGTGTTGGATGATCTGATAAGGGGTTTACAGGGAAGATCATGTTTAATCGGCAGACAATAAAAGCATTTGCCACCTACAGTAACAATTTTACTTCCACAGATTTGGGTCCAAAGGGGGGTGCAGAGTCAGGTCACTGTGTATTAGACCTACATTACATCATCAGGGATGTAGTGGAAGCTAAATGCAAGTCAATGTAGCTAACTCAGCTGTCAAATTTTGGAAATAGAGTTTATCCATCTGTTTTAAAGAGTTTATGCACCAATACAGCTTTTAACATTGCCAAGTCCCACTGAATTATCTTATTTAAAATGTAATACTTTAGCAATAATCTTCCATCATCAAACATGTTCTTCATGTTTTTGTAAACGTCAGATACTGCATACTGCGGGACGCTTTGCAGTGATCACAAAATGCATAGCTTACCCACCTCTTACCACTACAGCACTGTATTTCATTCATGATGATGATGAGGATGATGATGATGATGATGATGATGATGATGATGATGGAGAAGATGATGATGATGGTGGTGATGAGTGATGACGATGATGATGACGATGAGGGCGATGAGAATATAAGTATGTATGTCACTGCGTGATGAGTTATCGGGTGTATTTGTAAATGACTGGCAGATAACAGTCTTTAGTTTATTCTCTTTGCTTCCTAGAGCTGACAGCCCATCAGTGCAATGATGCATGCTACACTGAGAATCACTTCATCTTAGAGTGATAACGACTCCACACTGCTGAGTGAATACACACATATTTAAACTGTATCCTCTTTTTGCAAAGTAGTAGGTTTTTTTCCCCCTTTTTCATTCAGTTTTAAATTGACAGGGAAGGCCAGCGAGTTCTAATCAATCAATACAATAAATTGCAGGGTGGTACCAAATAGCCTGACACAAAATCAAGAGAAACGGTCCAGCAGGCATGGTTGAAAAAATCTTTTACAGTTTGGGAAAACAGGGAGAAAGGGAGAAAGCGGGGAGGGAGAAGAGGGAGAGAGGGAGAAAGTGGGGAGGGAAAACAGGGAGAGAGGGAGAAAGCGGGGAGGGAGAAGAGGGAGAGAGGGAGAAAGCGATCCAGTTAATGATATTGTGCTATACGTCTCATTGGTGTTGATTTCAGTGCACACCAATGAGTCTTCTTCTATAGTCTTCCGTGGAGGTCTTTCCTCACGCCTCTGTTGACCTCGAGTGTAGAGGTCAATAGGTCAGCTTTGATGACATAAGAGTAATCTGAGCTCATTATACCGCATGCTTAGGAGAGAAAATGGTGATTGCTTTTGCCTTCTTATATCCCTCCCCAGAGGTGAATGCCACCACCTAAGTAAGGTTAATCCATCTAAAAAAAGGAAAAGAAAAAAAAATAAGTCACAAGTGCAAATTACCAACAATGGCTGAGGCAATATTCCTCTCTACGGAGATTGAAATTTTTCAATTGAATGCGTATGGAGCTGTTCACCTGACTGATAAATATTGCCTAAAACCAAGCCCCTCCGAGAGTGTCGCGATACCTATTGCTACTTCACCCCTCCCTGCAATAAGGGCAATGGCAAAGCTACTAGCCTATAAGCTGCTAAGCCTATTTTAGTGCACACTGTTATACAGTGCTTGTTTCAATATGCAATAATGTGTAATAATATCACTACATACTGACGTAAGTACATCATGTAGTATGATTCGCTACTAACCTTATTAGATTAAGTACACAAAATTGTGTTTTACGGATAGCTTGCCTAAAGTAGGACATGTGTATGAGAATTGAAAACAAGCCTGTGTCTGTTAGTGTAGTGGGGATAATGACATAATGAGATATGGATATACCATGATTAAATAAACATTATTAAAACAATCAAGGCTCTTAAACAAAGCTAAGAGAAAGTAGATCAGATATATTCATCAGCCACTTCTCTGTGCCATTACCATTTTGGTAATGGGCCCTTATTAAAACAAAAATACAAGGGTTTCAAATCATGAATACTTTTTTTTGCAAAGGGTGGTTTTTTTAATTAAAGTATTTTACTGCTTTAAGTGGAGCCGGGGTATCCATGGGTTACAGCTCTGTTAAAACCACTGAGAGAAAGAAAGAGTCTTTGAAGGAGCTCCTGAAGTACTGCTCTTTTTCTCCCCTCTTTCTTTCTTTCTTTCTTTTCTTTTCTTTTTTCACCCCTTTTCTGTCTTCCTTTCTCTCTGTTTGAGGTGCTCACACACATTAATAGGTCCTCATGAATAGAGGTCTTTATTTTTAGAAGGGCAGATACAGCAGAGAGAGAGAGAGAGAGAGAGAGAGAGAGAGAGAGAGAGAGAGAGAGAGAGAGAGAGAGCCAAGGCTCTTTATGGCACCTCCTTTGAATTAAAAAAAGACCCGTGTTCTGCAAGCACTGAAGTTCTGTGGAGTTGGCAGCCGTGCTTTATGCAATCTGAGACAGTGGATGATCACTCAGAGGGATACAGTACTGTAGCGGCAGTTAAATGGGTGTTGCTCTTGGAGCGCTGGTCATCACTCCCCCTTTTTTGTAGAGCTGGATTACATATCTTAGTGTACGACAGAGCTGGGCTTTATCTTTAGTTCTTTAATGTTATAAAGCAACAGCAGATGAAAGCTTGTAGTAACATGGTAATAAGGGACTTATAAAGCCACTGAGGCTGTATTAATGCTGTAAGCAGCTTAGCTAAGACAGAGATGAATGAATGAATGAATGAATGAATGAATGAATGAATGAATGAACGAATGAATGAATGAATGAATGAATGAATGAATGGATGAATGCTTTATTGGTCATAGGTCAATGAGATGACCATAACCAGAGGAGTGGGGCTTCAGCTTCAGCTTACGTAAGCCCCTTTGTTGTTTCTTTGTTTCTTGAATGAATTTCTCATCTGGGCTCATTTGTGTCTCACAAGCCTACTGTGAGCATGAGTTGAGCAGTGCTGTGGTGAGAGTGTAAATCTGGCCTGTAGGCTTGCCTAAGGGAACACACACAACTGTCCTCACCTGGGCGGTCCTCTCAGCTCTTTTCCCCTCTTCTCCTTTCCTCTCTCCTCTCTCCACCCCTCATACCTTCTCCTCCCCTCCCCTCTCCTCTCCTTTCCTCTCCTCATCCCCCCCTCTTCTCTCCTCTCCTCCCCTCTCCACTGCTCTCCTGATAGAGAGAGGTATAATCTCATTCTCACCCACCCTGGCTTAGTCTACCTTTTCCTCCATCCATCACCCTTGTCTGTGTGTGTGTTTGTCCCTGTGTGTGTGTGTGTGTGTGTGTGTGTGTGTGTGTGTGTGTGTGTGTGTGTGTCCCTGTGTGTGCCCTGTGTGTGTGTGTGTGTGTGTGTGTGTGTGTGTGTGTGTGTGTGGTATGGGGTGCAGATGGAGACACACTGTCAGAGCTGATGTGTGTGTTCGTCCCTGTGTGTGTGTGCGTGTGTGTGTGTGTGTGTGTGTGTGTGTGTGTGTGTGTGTGTGTGTGTGTGTGTGTGTGTGTGTGTGGTATGGGGTGCAGATGGAGACACACTGTCAGAGCTGATGTGTGTGTTCGTCCCTGTGTGTGTGTGTGTGTGTGTGTGTGTGTGTGTGTGTGTGTGTGTGTGTGTGTGTGTGTATGGGGTGCAGATGGAGACACACTGTCAGAGCTGATGTGTGTGAGCCCCACACTGGCCAGGAGTCAGAGACAATGGAGCACAGCCCTGTGCTGTAAGTTATGGGTGCCGGCCAAAGCACACTGTCCTGGCCCAAGCATCTTTCTTTGCTTGCTCGTGTGTGTGTGTGAGAGAGAGAGAGAGAGAGAGAGAGAGAGAGAGAGAGAGAGAGAGAGAGAGAAAGAGAGATGAAAACTTGCGGTCCAGTCAGCAGGTCATCAGTTTTATGTTTGTGCATCGAGAGGGTGTGACATGTTACAAATGTCCGATACAGATTTGGCTCATTCTCACACACTCTCTTTTTTTCTCTCTCCCCCCCTCTCTCCCTCTATCTGTCTTTCTCTTCTCTTCCCTCTCTCCTCTACCTCCCGTTCCTCCTGCAGGAGCTCTTTACGGCGGAATGCAAGTTCAAAGAGTCGGTGTTTGAAAACTACTACGTGATCTACTCGTCCATGCTGTATCGACAGCAGGAGTCGGGCCGGGCCTGGTTCCTGGGCCTCAACAAGGAGGGGCAGGCCATGAAGGGCAACCGAGTCAAGAAAACCAAACCAGCTGCTCACTTTCTACCCAAGCCATTAGAAGGTAAGGGATTTGACATCATTACAGTACATTCCACAGCGTGCGTCACACACCTCATTGGGTATTGGGAACCTAAACGCACCTTAAAGCAATAATGGCGGAGTGAATCAAACACGTGGCTCTGCTGTTTTACAAAGGTTTCATTATAGCATGCCCCATTCTGTTAGCATTAGCTGGTGTTTCGCCATTGTGGTGGCTATCAATAGCGCTTAAGACAGCAGGGCTATGTTGTGATTCACTCTGGCTAATTCCTTTAAATATAGAACAGTACAACAGACTCTGTACATGGTGGGCTTTAAAGTTATGGTTCAGCATCTTTCAAGCAAAGCCCTATTGTACGAGTCTGACGACTGCACAACACAGTGAGTGGATTGAAAGAATTTGGAACAACATAGTCCAAACACGAATGCATTTAATGCGAACAAAGCACTTCACACTGAGTCAATGGACCATACAACATTCGAAACAGAAAGTACGATTAGACGTGCCATTGACTCAATGAAAACTGCCTCGGTCTATGTTGTTCCAAATTCCAGTTCCACCAAGCTCATGCTAGGCCCCAGCATCTGTGTGTGCTGTGATCATCAGACATGGGTTTCACATCCCAGCTGACTGATTACTCTCACCTGCACTCCAATCACAGCGCCTGTCAGGGCTTATTCACTAACGAGGCCCAGGTGAAGCTCGTTAAGACTGTAACATTCCACCACCATCCTTTCCTTGCTAGCGCTGTTGAGTGCTGTAGTGTATGTGGCTGTGGGTATATGGTTCCCTAACATGTTTTATTTCCTTTCAAGTCACGCTCAGAACATAGGCGTCAGTACTGTGGAAGGTGTGGGTATCTGATCTTTCTGCTGTCTCTATCTCTTCTCAACACACACACACACACACACACACACACACACACATAGGTGGAAGGTGTCTCTGGTTTGATCCTTCTGCTCTCTCTCTCTCTTCTCACACACACACACACACACACACACACACACACACACAGAGCTGTACACACTTACACACACACACACACACACTGAATAAGCTGCGAAAGACCAGCCCAGTGTCACCTCAATCCTGCTTTGTCTCCTGCCCCTTGTGCAATTTGTAATGATCTGTGGCTCCATCAGCTCCACTGGCAGGAGAAGGAGGGAGGGATGGAGGGTGGAGCAGGTGAATCGAGGGGAGAAAATGAGGTGGAGGGGTATGTTTGTGCGTAGTAGTGTCTGTGTGTGTGTGTGTGTGTGTGTGTGTGTGTGTGGAGAAGGGTGGGGTGGGGGGGTGTTGGGGGGATGATGGTTTACGGGAGACCCTGTCACTTTCACAACCATGAAATACCCCAGTGGTTGATGGCTGAGCTCCAGCTGTTGGCGTCACTCAGTGTCGGCGCTGCTGATTTGTGGGCTCTTATTTAAACCTGGGAGCAGTCGGAACCAGGCCTCCATACACAGAGCTGTGACCGGCCACTGCCATTGGGATTGGCAGCAGCAGCAACAGCAGCCATCCAGCTTGCTTGCTTGTTTCCCGCAGCCTTCTTAACACTAAGGAATACGTATAAGTACTAATATGTACCTCAATACTAATAAGTACTATATTAAGAAGGCTTCGGGAAACGCAGGGTTGGATTGGGGAAGAATCAAAGGGTTTGTAGCTGTTATTGTCAGCGATTGTGATTGTGATTGTTGTTTTGGTAGTAGCGATAAAACTATCAGAGAAGAAAGAAAGTAGTTATGAGGATCGCTACAGACTGTCATCTAGAAGAAAAACAGCTTATACATGTGCTTTTCTCTCCTCTTTCTCTTGTTGTATGCTTGCATGCGTGTGAGTGTGTGGTGTGTGTGTGTGTGTGTGCGCGTGCGAGAGAGAGAGAGAGAGAGAGAGAGAGAGAGAGAGAGAGAGAGAGAGAGAGAGAGAAATATGTTACATAACCCACTGTATGGTAATTCCTGCAGGGAGAGGAGAGAGGATTCCCTCGTAAATAAAACAGTATCTGGCTGATGAGGGGCTGACACTTGTGCAACCTCTCAGAAATTGCCTGCTGAAGGCTCCTTAAGCACTCCCACTTACAGTCCAAACGCAATCTTCCTTCTGATGGGCTGGCTCAGCAAACATCACATCTCAGCTCGCCAGCTGAGTCCTAATCTTCAAATGTAAACACGCTCTCATAAACAGCGGTCGTTTGAATTACTGTAAAGTGCAAACGTTCTTTCATGTGCTGTGATAGTCAAAAACAACTGTGACAGTAAGTATAGAATTTGGCAAGTCACTAGTAGTTTTGTCCATGGAGAATAGTGAAAATATCTTCAAAATACGATGAGAGACACTTCTGTTTGGATTAACTGTAAAATATATCATTCAGTTGATCATATGGAACCCAACAGATCTTTTTGGTAGATAGACAGACAGACAGACAGACAGACAGACAGACAGACAGACAGACAGACAGACAGATAGATAGATAGATAGATAGATAGATAGATAGATAGATAGATAGATAGATAGATAGATAGATAGAGCATTATAAAATGTTATGTGCAAGTAGCACACTACTATATATAGTTAGAACAATGGCCAAAACTTCATCTTCAACATCATGGGTTTGGTGTGCAGTATACAGTACTGCACTATCCCCACTCTCACTTGTACCATGTGACTGAAGATGGATTCTATTGTATGGTTTGGTCTTGTATCTTTATTGGCATCTTCATTGTTCCTGTGTTGTGTTCATTGTGTTGTTTTTCTCCTCCACAGTTGCTATGTACAGAGAGCCATCGTTGCATGACATCGGGGAGACGGTTCAAAAGCCTGCCGGCGTCCCCTCCAGCAAAAGCACAAACGAGCCTGCTGTAATGAACGGTGGAAAGCCCGTCAGCAAACCCGCCACCGGCACGACCACCACTGCAGCGGCCACCACCACCGCCGCCGCTACTACCAACACCACTACGACCGCCGCCGCCGTTACCCAAGCTGCACCTGCTCCCGGCCCTGCACCAACATCTGGCCCCGCCCCCACCACCACCGTCACGGCAGCCACTAAACCCGCCACATAGCCCTACCCATCTTCAGCAGCTGCCCTCAACTCTCGCTGGACTCACGCCATCCAACCCCCCAACCCCCCCATGCCCCCCCTCCTCCTCGCTCTCGTCTCTGGGTTGGATCCAGCCACTAACACCCCCCCCCCCCTTCTGATTTTCCCTTTTCCAAACACCCTCTACCCTCAATGCTCTACTATCTCCTCACAAAGTGGCGGATCCTTCTAGTAATGCGCGGGCCGAAGAAAACCGCTGCACGTTGGACGAGACGACTGGATGGATAACCAGCGATTAAAAAAAAAACAAAACAAAAGAAAAAACTAAAACTCTGACCATGGAATGCCCTACCAGATATGGAATGCCTTTTTAAGAGAAAAAAAATAAACTAAAACTAAAACATTTTTTTGTGTTGTGACTGTGACAATCCATGAGAAATGTGGGTGTTTGTCAACTCCTCCGCTCGTGGTGCGTTTGCCTGCTAACGGTCACACCAGAATACCCTTTTAGGAGCCCAGTTGGGCGAGCAATCCAGATCTATTTTCTATACTACAGTGCACCAGCTAGGTCCTGGGGCAGACGCTGTACAGATATACTTAAGGGAGAGAAAGAAAAACAAACAAACAAACAAACATGCTAAACAAAAATGAAAATTGACTGTCATCCTCTATTTTTTACAAGTCTGTTTTGGTCTCTTCTCTTTCTATCTTGACACTGTAGTCTCTCTCTTTGTTGACGTACTTCAGAACATTTTTGCAGGGGCTATGTGTGATTTTATAAATACACAACAACACACACACACAACAGATATTAAACTACAGAAACAGTGACTACAGCATAAACACACACACATTCTCTCTCTCTCTCTCTCTCTCTCTCTCTCACACACACACACACGCACGCACACACACACACACACACACACACACACACACACACACACACACACACACACACACAGACACACACACACACTAAAATGTAGGATTAAGATATGCCACAGGTGGCTTGGTTCCAGGGAATCCTTCAGGAAGACTGGAGACAGATGACTGCAGGCAAAGAGCAGACCTGTAGTCTCAGGCTAAGAGCTGTTTGCATTCTTTCCTTTTCATTTCTTTTGTTTTGTTAATTATTATTATTTCTTTCTAATGTCAGGTAGGGACACACACATAAACACACAGACCAACACAAACACAGTTGCACGTATGCCTTGCTCAAGCAAACAAGAGTGGTATTATAGTAACAGCAGCAAGCGTGCAATCATAGCCAGGAGATACAGTAATGCTAACAGTCAAGCTAAAGCTAATGTTTGTGAGCCAGTCAGGATGCAAATGCGGCCTGTGGAGTGCTACATACATATCAATCACTATCCAATTCTACCAGACGGGGGGATGAGCAGACACCCAGCTGACTAACAGCCTCTCTTTAGAGAAAGAAATAAACCTGCAACTTTAGTTTATTTTTTAAATGATTATTATTATTATTATTATTTATTCAATTATTTTTTTAGAGAGTAGGCTCTAGTTATATCTATGGGCCTTGTAGGCCTCTTATTACGGCCGCTCCTTCACCCACAGTTTTCTAGGGACTGTAGGCCTACATAAGTAGTGCCCATAGCAGCCATTCTAGTCTGCCATATACAGTAGGAGAGAATTGACTTCAAGTCAATTTGAGGGGAAGAAATGGTGGACTGTGAACGCAAGCAGATGTTCACCCTGGCTGCCTTCCCTCCCCCCCATTTGGTTTCAGAAAGAGCATGGGCGAAAGATTAGTATTGTGTTCTGTTCTTGCAGCAGCAATGCAAGAGACGGCTTACACTAAAATCTTTTCACTGTATAAAAAAGGAAAAAAAAAAAAAAAAACACAAACAAAAGATATAAACATTAAAATACTTATTTAAAAAAACAAATGAAAGAAAAAGAGATTTTTAACGAGCAGATATTCTGAAAGGTTTTTTTCCTAGCTCAGCATGCAGAGTCCAGTACTACTCATATTTGGCCTATCATGTGCCTGTGTGAAGCCTCGAAACCCAGCATGCAAAAACATGTGCCCAGTCTGTCAGTCAGTCGCTGGGTTACGCCCAGACACGGGCCGTCTCCGGCAACGGATCCAAGCCGGATCCATTTACTGAGTGAGCCGACGTCTGGGGAGGTGCCTCATCAAAAGTCCAGAACCCAATGAGAATTCCGTAGCATAGCATAATTGTCAGCATCACCACCACAGCGCAATCATAGCAACCCCAACCTAAACCACTCCATTAGAAAATATTTTTGTTTCTTCCTTGTTCACATTCGGGGAGGGTTTGAATAACTTTTAAAACAAATAATAGTAATAATAATAATTAAAAAAAATACCAAAGTCTTTCTTCTCTCCCAGAGCCAGTAAACATTCAATTTTGGTGACGGCAGTAATGGCGACCACCAGTAACGTCCACTCTTTCCTTGTATTTTTTTTAACTTTATTCCAGCTCCTGTCGTTGATGCTCATTGTGACTGTTGCTCACTCTCAAAGGAGAATGACTTTCTGTCCCTCCTCTATACCAAACGCCGCAAGGTCTGATAATTGATGTCATACAATAGATATCGCTCCATGTTTTTAGACGGAGAAGGGGTACCTATAGTTATTATTCACTTGCATGCACTTCCCTTGAGGACCAAAGTATGGGGAAATAAAGATATAGAAATGACTATTAGTAATGAGTTAACATAGGCCAGCATCGAATTGGCATGTTCATGCAAGTTTTTCTCTCATAACAAAACTATAAATCTGACTCATTGCTCTTTCGGTTTGGAGTCATTTTATGCTCATCGATCTTTATCAAAGGATTGGCTGATTCTATCAACAGATTTAGTAGGAAGCCTGACTTGCTTTGACAATTTCTCATAGTTTTACTGAGTAAGATGTAGAATGTTACAATGTAGAATGAGGATGCTGCTAAATTGCAAAAATATATTATGACATTCGTTTGAACTATAATTTTTGAAATTTATTGGATTATGAGCTAGTTTCTTCTTAGGGACATGTTGAAGCACATTAGTTAGACTTAAACATTTGATTGTACAAAAAGCTACTTTTATGCTGTGATAACAATGCAGATCTATACACAACACATATATATATAAAAATGCAAAAATAAACAAAAAACAAACAAAAACAAAACAAATAAAAAACAAAGCTTGACATTTGATTCTATTTTGGGCTGACATCCCACATCCACTTAGGAGCAAAGGAACCATTTTGACAATGAACTCTACATGCTGGGCTAAACAGGCCCTGCTGACCAGATTACTGGTTTTTACGAAGGTTAAATTTATTTTTGTAAATGACAGGTGTGCAAACACCTCATCTTTATTGTGGCTTTGTTGTTTTCTTGTAGTCATTTACCTCCTCTAGCTTTTTCATTTTTTTAAATGTCTGTTTTGTTTTTCCCACGTGGGTTGTCTGTCTTTAACGATGTCGTTAATGGAGCTATCATTGAACAATTTTTTAACTGTTTTGTCTTTCGTTTTGTCTCTCCTCCTGCTCTTTCTGTGTCTCTCTGGTGTGCTATTCTTTGGCATAGCTGAAGAGGGTGTGTTCAGTGTTTGTTCTCCATCCTCCTGTTTTCTTAGTTTCTTCCATCAGTTGCATGGAAAGGGGACGGCTTTCAAGAACTGCATGTAGTAGGCTATGTGTATCAAGACCTGTTGGTATGTACTGCTCATTTTACATACATATATGCAACACGTTTGTCTGCACTGTACAGATTGTTTTTGTTGTATAAACATACAACATATTGAATAAAACATTTATATAAAGGTGTACTGTAATGTCAGTAACAAAAGTTAATGCAATATAATGTGCAGTATATTATTGCACAAAGGAGTTTGATGAGGATTCAAATAGGAGTAAGATTGGCACATACTAAACAATAGCATGACAAGGCCAAAGTAGATCTTTCATGCAGAGTCTTTTTCTATGTTCTATACATGCCCAGATCTAGTTTTTTTTGGTTTGCCTTCAGTGAGAAAGAGACCACTCCAGATAATGCTGCTAATAAAACCCATAGACATCGATCTGTCCATCTTGCCTCTCTGAAAACTTTAAGGGATTATTCTGAGTGAGTCAACACGTAGGCCTGTTGTTTCACATTGCTAAGTGCTGTCGATAGCTGTGAGAATGAGTGAATTAGCAACCAAAATAGCAAAATGGGAGCCAATGCTAACATATGTGCAGATATCAAATCTATTAGGTTTTTGTTTATATGCCCACATCTCTTACTGTTAGCTTCCGTTTCACCATTTTGGTCAGTGTTCCACGAAATTCGAAATTCATTCTTATTGCTATCAACAGCACTTAGCAATTGAAACAGCAGGGTTATGTGTTGACTCACTCAGAATAAGTCCTTTAAGGATGGCATGTCATTCCAAAACTGCTGTAGACACACTCCAAGCCCCACTTAAAGGAATTATATTATTATCCGGAGTGAATCAGTTTTATAGTACTAAGCGCTATCGTTAGCCACCTCAATGATACAATTTCGTGCAACATAGACCGAGTTTGTCTGTGTTCCATGAAATTCAGTCACTGAGGTGGCTATCAAAAGCGCTTGGCACTATAAAACAGCAGGGCCATGTGTTGATTCACTCCGTATAATTCCTTTAAATCCTGAGAGACTCACTTTGGTTTGGTTAAGAAGGTGAGAGTTTGATAGGGCAGGATGGGGCTAGGTGGGGGGGTGTTTTACAGTACATATTCAGATGGACACTAAAGTGAGTGGTTTCCATTTCAGATTTTTATGCCAATTAAAGTCATGGTCTGAGAGATTAATCCTTTTCATGTAGATCTCAAGTTAACCTTTTCTTTTTCTTTGTGTTCTTGTTTTCTTTTTTTTTTTTGGTCATGCGCCACATTTGAGGTTTTCCTTTTATTATGAAAGAAAGCAAAAAGAGGATTAAAAAAAAATAATAAAGCTCAGATGTCACCTCTAGCCTGAGATTGGAAGGTTAACATCTGAGCGCGACATTCAGGATGCACTTTGACACTCAGATCATCTGATCATCTGCTTGTCGGACATCTTGGATGGAAATACATAACCATCACAACACACAGACTCCAAACCTGAAATAACAAAAAACGTGGTTGTTTTCCTTTCTTCTCTTTTCTTTTCTTATTTTCTTTCACTGTTTGGATTTCTGTTCATGTATCTGCATTATGTGTATTTTTTTTTTTTCAAGATAATGTAAGCATTCCTATATAAACAATTTCATACATATAGTTGTATTGGAAAACTTATAAAGGATTACAAAGTAATGTGTCTACAAAGAAAAACTGCTCTCCGCACCCACAGTTGTTTTTCTTGCATACAAAAACAAACATCATAGTTTTAATAAAGATAATTTGTAACCAGTACAATGAATGCTGTAACACAAGTGACATGCAGAAATCTGAATGAAGCATTATATCCCAGTCTTTGAGTGGCTCTTGGTCTCTCTCTGCCTCCCTCAACCAACCACACACCCTCTTCTTGTTTTTTTTTTTTTTGTTGTTGTTGTTGTTTTTCTTCTTTTCTTTTGGTCAGGTGATCCAGCAGCCG
>JAODXP020000016.1:31752356-31754856 GCA_027497455.2 Sardinella longiceps | reverse complement strand
CAGCCATTGCAAGCAGTTGCAAGCCGTCGGAAAAGATTCAACATGCCTAATCGCATTTCTGATTTTTAGGACGGCACTGTTTTTTAGAACATCACAACCCATCCCGTCACAGATCTTTGGTCTGTTGCCACCTTTACGAGTTCATCCTAGTATTTTAGAATAGCCCAATATAATGTCCACAGAGAAGGCGGACCACTTGTGTTAGTGGATCAGTCTACAGAAACATAATATCTGTATGGTGTTCAATTAACATGTACAGTACATAGGAGAGGTGGTGGGCAGCTTGTATTTGTGGATCGGCCTATAGAGGGATGTCTGTGCAGGGGCGTAGCATCAAATTCTGGGCACTATGCACAGGCAGTGACCATGGGCCCCACTACTCTTTACAATACAATTCTAGGCTCCTCAAGGACCCTCCCACCACTTGGGGCCCTAGTAACTCAGTCCCCCTTTTCCCCCCACTACGACGCCGCTGTATCTGTGTGTGGTGTCCAGACCGTGGTCACACAGTGATGTCTGACTGTGTCTATGTCTGTCCTAGTGGGATTACTTGTCTCTGAAACACAGCTGGAGAAATACAAGACCCAACCTGCAGACACTTTTTTCAATACACCGCTATCACTGAATGGATGTTCAGAACAATTAAAAACCCGCTGAGGCAATTATATGCTCGGGTGATTTATTTTATTCCAGATTCTTGTTGGAAGTCATTTTATGAACTCTTTTTTTTTCTTTTTCTTCCTCTTTGTAAGCAGAGGTGATGAAGGGAGCATTTTTGTCAAAGCTAAGTTGATACTGTTCTTGCTAAAAAACAAATGAATCAACATTACTCTGGTGTCTGTGATGTACTGAGCAATTTTTGGGACATGGGATATTATCACAGAAAAAAACAAAAAAACTTGCTGACCTAAGCTATCTAAGCTGACTTGCTTAGAAGATTGTGGAAATTGCAATGGTTCACAGCAGAATTCTTCTAAGATAGGTGAACAGCAACTGCTGGATCGATGAAGTCATTGGCCCCATCTCTCTTTCTTTCTGCCTCTCTTCTCTCTCTCTCTCTCTCTCTCTCTCTCTCTCTCTCTCTCTCTCTCTCTCTCTCTCTCCCTTTCTCTCAGCCTGTCTCACCCCTATGGGGTTTGATAGAGATGAGCTTAGCAGTGGGATTGCAGGCTGTGCTTGGCTTTCATGTTGGACAAAGGCAAATGAATTGGGATCAGAGGCATCTCGGTCTCCCTGCTTCTCTAATGCTGCTTCTGTTGGACTACAATTTGGCTTGTGAAGAGATCAGTGAGGCGATGCTGTAGCCAGGCAAAAACACTCCCTTCTTTTTATTTATTTATCTATTTATTCATTTATTTATTTATGGGCTTTTCAAGTCTTTATTCATAGGAGAGAAAACAGGACGGTGAGATGAGACCGAATGAGGACATGACCCCATGGACACTCAGACCCATCTATGGGCCTGTGCACAGACAGGCTACTCTATATGTATAATGTCTATGGGCCTGTGCACAGACAAGTAACTATATATTATATGTGTATACCTATGGGCATGAGCATAGACAGGTAACTATCAGGGATGGACTGGCCATAGGGCATACAGGGCAATGCCCGGTGGGCCGATGGCCATTTTTGGGCCGGTGCTATCATAATTTAGTCATCATTTTTTTGAAGGATATTGGGCCAATCCAATTAAATCAGCAATGTGTCCAATTTACAGTGTTAAATGTTGCTATGAAGTTATTATTAAATAAAATCATGATGGGCCGCATAGGCAAAAATGCCCGGGCCATTTTTTGGTCCCAGTCCAGCACTGGTAACTATATATTATATGTGTATACCTATGGGCATGAGCATTGACAGGTAAGTATGTTTATCTATGGGCATGACCAAATGCTCCACAGCACCCCCTACAGTCACTCTTGAGAACATACTGATGATGGATTCTGTGATACTTTGAGATTCATTCGCAATGCATTAATCAATCCACCAATGCATTAATATTTCGATATATTCAGTCAATGGAAGTTTAACCTGTCGTAGTTGCGCACACACACACACACACACACTCCTAATATCACAATCCTCTCTTCAAATTTGTGTGTGGACCTCGACTGGGAATAGAGGTGGAGGACATTTGAGAGGTACTGCATGTTGGGATTTGTAGTCAAAGAGCAGAATGCTTTATTTTACTGTAATAGATAGATTGTTCAGTTTTGAGTGGTGGCTTGACTTGACTGGGAGCCAGTGAAGCTGAGTATTGGGGGTGATGTGTTGCCACAACTTAGTGCAGGTTGGGGCCATATATCTCAGTCTGTCTGTCTGGCCAAATGGAAATAAAGCTTCCTGCAAGTGGCTCTTTATTTAAGCAGCTGCTCGGCTCCTTCATCTGGCTGTGGGTCTGCTTTGACCACAGCACCTCAGCAATTACATCCCATTAAGCTTGCATGAGGCAGCTCAGGGTTAGCTTCTATGGGCAGGGCAATGGCTAAAAGTGCCT
>JAODXP020000016.1:31727356-31742356 GCA_027497455.2 Sardinella longiceps | reverse complement strand
CGTATGCATAACGACTCATAATTCCCTCCACAGCTGATGGCCCAGGGGGAGGAAGTGGAACCCCAAGTGGAGTCGATGCTATCGCTAATGCCTTCATTGCATTAACATAGACACCCCCCTCATACTCTCCTCCCCCCTCCCCCTCCACTTCACATGTTCCCTGGATGTCTGGGACACACATCATTGGTAGCATATTAGCATGAAGTGTGTGTGTGAATGGGTGGGAGGATGGCGTGGGGGGACGGGGGGGAGGCACGTTGTATCGCCGTAGTGATGAATGTGTCCCGTGGTGGTCGTGTGCTGCGCTCCAGGCCGAGACGGGAAGATTAATTCCCTTCTGTGTTAGTCGAGACTCGGCCATCCGGCACGCGTGGGGTGGAAAGGAGGAAAAAATCCCCCCCGGAGGACCCAGGTGAAGTGTCGGCAGGTTAAAGCATAAAGCACCATCACCTCCTCTCCCCGATGGAACACCGTAATGACCGTAATGCCTTCACCGCCACAGCTCAGGCAGAGGCAGATCGTTTTTCATTAGCTTAGCAGACGATGGGTCTCCACACGTCCATAGAGAGACAAGGAGAGGTGCGGCATTTCAATGTGCTGGAAATTAACTCAAAACAGCAAAGTGGTGTGTTTGTTTATTATGATATATTACAATCCCTGGAACATGATAATATGGTGTAATGGTATGTGACATGGAGTATATGTATGTCATATCATTAAGCTATTTATGTAAGGGATAATGAACGACACAGTGTGCCGATATAGAAAAATGATGCACCTTCGAAGTGGTTACAAGGCTCCGCGGCGTCAAATTTCCTATTGTGATGCACTATTTAGAAAGAGATATTTTTATGTTAATTACACACCTACGAAGTAGTTCCATTTATCTGTCCATATTATACTTATGTATCAATTCGCCAAACTCGCAAGTTTAGCCTAGAACTCAAGACGTACCCTAGCGGTAGGAAATTAATTTGCTCAGAGATGAGCCATATGTTGTATTCAGACGTCGGTGGTTAGCCGGTGGTTATTCAGTCATTGACAGGGACAGACAGTCATTAGGCAGACTTAGCGTTGTTTGAATTAGCTTGTTCGTTGATCTGATTGGTTGTAGCCGTCGTACCCAAGGGCCTACTGATTGTGGTCAGACTATGCATTTCATGTTATAATCTGGCTTGTCAGGCTACTGAAGTTTAGCCTAACAAGAGAAAATCATTGACATATTCGTTTACCTGTGAAGCTAAGGGGAAGTGTTCCTGTTATGCGGACCCATATTTCATACCTGCCAAAGTGTCATCTCCCCATGAAGGCTAATCTGAAAAGTTTAGCAATTAACTTGTGGGCAACCAGTGCAACATGATCCTCAATGAAACTGTCAACTGTAGGTGACTGATATAGGCCTCAGTAAAGGGAGGAACAAAAAGGAAATGTAGATGATAAAAGAGAGAGAGAGAGAGAGAGAGAGAGAGAGAGAGAGAGAGAGAGCATGAAGGAACAAGATGGAGAATAAATCCATCAATTCAACAAATGCCCAGACAGCTCTGATCATGAACCATCTTTCCCCTCCTGTCCCCATAGCCCCTGGAGTTAGCGGGCACTCGGCCACAGGCTTTTTAAAGGGAAATAACAGCCTATAGCCCTTTTCCATTATGTAGCCCATTCTCTCCGCTAGTGCCTGCTACAAAAGGAAAGAAAGAGAGAAACAGCGGCCAGATAAACACTGGCTTTTCACTCTTGGCCTTTTCCAAACTCTAACATTTGGAAGCTTTCACTCAGCACAGGAAATGAAAGGTCAGCCAGGGGAGAGAGTAGAGAGAGAGAGAGAGAGAGAGAGAGAGAGAGAGAGAGAGAGAGAGTGACTCAGCGCTGGTGAACCTTCCGGAAACAATCTGAAGATCGGTCAGCCAGCGAAAGCTAATGGCCAAAACTGCGACAATAGAACAGGTATTTGCCATGTGCCATGATGACAAACCGACATCATCATTGAGAAGAATGCAAAGATTTTTTTTTCAACAACGGTCCCTATATTGATATTTGGTACTTTTAAAGTTAGCTCAATGTGTTAATGTGACTCAAGGGAGCATGAACAGTAGGTAAGGCAGGTGTATTTCTGAAACAAAAGCATGGTAGGCTGTCTTTATTGTGTTCACATTAGTACACGTAATTGATACGGTTGGGGGGGGGTTAAACGCCCAAGGGAGAGTAGTTGACAGTCGCGAAGATTGTTAACTAATCTGAGCAAGACTGCCCTTTCTCTAAGCTCCTCACCACCTGCCTAGAAACCACAGACTGACAGCGGGGAAACTGTTTTGGCTTTACCATGTCTCTCTCTCTCTCTCTCTCTCTCTCTCTCTCTCTCTCTCTCTCTCTCTCTCTCACTCTCTCTCACACACATACACACACACACACACACACACACACACACACACACACACACACACACACACACACACAAAATTGCATCCAGATGTTACATTTTATAAGTTTTCTTTAGGGAAATCATGACTGTCCTGTCAAGCTAATATCCATGCTAATTCTAGTCCTCCAACCAAATAGCAGTGGTGTAGTTTAGTGGTGCACATAATGAATGACAAGTGTTAGTCTCTGTCTAGTAGCATGTCAGGTTAAATACCTGTACAACTCGTTGCATTTAAAAAAGCCTTATTATATTCTTCATGAGCAGCGTATTAGGCAGCCTTTCCTGGTCTGGAACGCAGTAAAAAATAGTCCCTTAGAAGAAGAGTGTATTGAAAACAGATTTAAAATAGTGGGGGTATAGGAGTGTGTGATTGCAATCAGTGCTAATTCAGAGGATTTGCTTTTGAAGGGATTGCTTATCATCAGGGGCAGCATCAGCAACTGCAGCTCTCAGGATACCAGTCAACATCTGTGATGCAAATTGAGGCATTTATTTTTCTTCACTCACTCTCTTTATCTCTCTCTCTCTCTCTCTCTCTCTCTCTCTCTCTCTCTCTCTCTCTCTCTCTCTCACTCCCCCCTCTTTCTCTCTCTGTATCCATCTCTCTCACTTTCTCTCTCTCTCTCTCTCTCTCTCTCGCTCTATTTCTCTCTCTCTCCTCAGAAACTGCCTGAGAGAGGCTGATTTATCCAACATAATGATTGCATTCCGAGGATATTTAATCAAGATGCATTCTGTGCTGGATGGAGAAATCTATACAGCGCTTGAGGGAGGGAGGGAGGGCTGCTGAAGAGTGTCACACAAAGTCAGACACCAGTGGATGTTTTCTTTTTCTACTCCCCACAATGAGGTATTCCCTCTTTTTATTTTCACACACGCACGCCTTCTCTGTCATTCTCTCTCTCTCTCTCTCTCTCTCTCTCTCTCTCTCTCTCTCTCTCTCTCTCACTCTCTCAGACACGCACACACACACACACACACACACACACACACACACACACACACACACACACACACACACACAGTACTTTTTCTGATTACAGGAGGGATGCTGTGAGTGTATTGTGTTGGCTGCAGGGAGTCAGAGCTTTGACAAGCTTCTGAGGACAGCCTCCAAAAAAAAGAGAAAAAAAGAAAACACACACACACACACACACACACACACACACACACACACACACACACACACACACACACAGAGAGAGAGAGAGAGAGAGAGACAATGCTGAATTCCCAGCTGATGGGGTGCCTGGCTGCCACATTAAAAATGGAAGACGTGTCATCCTTGGCTTGTTTCAGAGGGTGGCATAGAAACACTGGGGCTCAGCAGAATAGGTTGGAGCTGGCTGGGGCTGGTTGGTGCAGGGTGGAGGAGAGTAGGAGAGTAAAAAAAAAAAAGCAGGTGTTTCCTTGAGGAAATACCAGGCTTGAAAGAATGTGAAATTCTGCACGCTGTAAGAGAGCTACCTTTGCTAGGGAAAGCCCTGCTGTTGGTTTCTGGCCAATTTTTGTCAGCTCTCTCTCTCTCTCTCTCTCTCTCTCTCTCTCTCTCTCTCTCTCTCTCTCTCTCACTCACTCACTCACTCACACATACACCCCCCTCCATTTCTCTCTCTCTCTGTCTTTCACTCTCTCACTCACACAGACACTCACACATACATACATCTCCCCCTCTCTCTCACACACTCTCCCTCTCTCTTTCTCCTCTTAAGTCTCTCTCCCACTCTCTCCATCCCTCCCTCCCTCATCTCCCTGTCCTGCTCTAGTATTCTACTCACTATTTCCCTTTTCTCTTTCAAGTGATTTCAGCCTATTTCACCAGCTAAGACCCTTATTCTCCCTGTACATTCCCAACACTGATCCCCATTTTCCGTGGTCGACACTCTGCACCCAGCACCCTCCCTGTCCCTGGGCAGCAGCACCCTTGAGGGGCTGTACAGACCTGGAACGATAACTATGCAGTTAACTGTAACTATAACAACTTTTCCGTCCACACTGACGAACGATAATGTACGTCTGTCTTCATGTGAAGGAAATAATGGCTAGAATTCCATGTCATCTGATTGGCTAATAAGCCTTTTATCGTTCTAAAAATCGCTCTGAAAGTGATCCCCAATGATATCGTTGCACGTGACGTTGTCGTTACAGTTGTGGTGTAAACGTTGTGGTGTAAACGTCATTCATATCAATTAGAGCCAGATATTTAATTAGAAGGAGATATTTATTTGTCGTTATTGTTATGGCTCCAGGTGTGAACAACAGCCCTTTAGCGGGGTGATATGTGTCTCCTCTCCGGCCCATGTGGTGTCTCCAGAGGGAAAAGACCCTCTGATGCATTAGCCATTTGGGCTACCTGCTGCATGCTGACAAGCCCCTAGCTGGTAATTGAGGGAGAGAGATGTGGATGTGGGGTTGAGGATACCTTGGCCAATTACCTGCCGTTGGCTGGCTGGGGGTAATGGATGCTGGCCACCGGACGTACAGGAGCCGCTCGGCCGTGAAATTCTATGTAAACAGCTTTATAAATCATCATTTAAGAGGCCGAGCCTTCTCCCTATGTGCATTGACATAGAGGCAAGGCAAGGCAAGGGTATAGATGGGTATGTGGAGCTCACAGGTATTGGGTGTAGATGAGGAGGGCGGAAGCAGGTCTGTGATACACTGCACTTGACACACTCTTTATACCGCTATGGAACACCATGAGTCTGCCCACACACACACATAGACACACACTACACTCGACAACCACTTTATGCTTCTGCACACACACACACACACACGGCACTTGACACACTCTTTATACCGCTATGTAACAACATGAGTCTGCACTCAATACACAATATATTTACACCCCTATGTACCACCATAGTCTGCACACATACACACACACACACTGCACTCAACACACTCATTTCACAGACTATTTACCACCATGAAGTCTGCACACACACACACACACACACACACACACACACACACACACACACACGCGCACACATACACACGCACACACACACACACACACACACACACACAGCTATACAGCACAGTACAGCTATATGAGGCTGTCGATGTAACCATGCTCGCTGTGGAGGGTCCCACCTAATGTACAATCTTTTATTATTGATTATGCAGATGCATGTGCATGAACACCTCAGTGGATTTCCCTGAATGATTAACATAAGACGCTACTGGATAATAACTGATTGGAAAACAACTGGGGCTTAAGTGCATGAGCACTGTCTAGAAAAGCTTTAATATCCAACCCACGCACAGTAAAATTAGACAACTTTGGGAAATAAATATTTACATGGCAACTGTTATCTAACAGACCAGACAGTGTTATCTATCCAATATTATCCTTTGCTAGGTGAATGAATATTCATTAGCAATACTGTAATAAGTAAATATATTGTTTGCAGACAGAGGGTGTAGTAGGGAGATATTAGGTGCTCAGGCAGCTAAACAAAAGTGAGAAACACATGATTTTAGAAAACACACTGGGAACATTCAGTCTGTGTATAAATTATTGTTCCCTAGTGGGACAAATCACTATTTTGTAGCTGTAAATCTGCGATGATAAAGTTACTGTATCTCTGGAGGAATTCAAACGAATTAAAGGAAATAATCAATGTGTATCAATGTGAATCAATGTGTAACCCTGCTGTTTTACAATGCTAAGCGCAGTTCACAGCCACGACAATGACCGAAGTTCATGCAGTGCAGACCGAAATAGTGAAACGTATGATTACACTAGCAGAATGGGGCATATCAAAATGAACACAAATCGATTAGCTTTCGTTTTGATATGCCCTCTTATGTAACGGAGGACAGCTTGCTCGGCTAGCTCGGTGGTAGTACGTGTAAATCCTCATCACCCAATTCCATGGGCGCTTCTAACAGCTGAGTTAGAAGCTTGGGCTTTTAGCTCAGTTGGTTAGAGTGTCCCACTCCCACGCCGGGAGTTTGTAGCTTGCAGGATGGCGGGTTTGAGACCCGTGTGCGGTGCGGACCGCCACCGGCTATACTTATACCGTTATATTCCATTTCACTATCTCGGTCTGCGTTTCACGAAGAAACAGCATGGCTATGTGTTTATTCACTCCGGATAATTTCTGTATGGTTCCCACAGGATTTCAAAGGAAACCTCTCCTTACACATCTCCACCTCCAGATGTACAACCATCCCTCCAGGAAGGGTTCAAAAGCAGATGGGTAAAACACCTTTCAAAACCCTGAGGTAGGTACACCACAGCCCATTGAAATAGCGGTATGTGGAAAAGGAGGGTAAGGGTGGGTGATCTCATCCGTTGGATGACAAACTGCCCACTTTCATGCATCTGACGGAGAACTCTCACGCACCACTAAGAACCATGACCTCCAACCCAGTCTGCAGGTCAGGTAGATCTGTGATGACGTAGGTGGGGTGTGGGGGGGGTGTGACTATGTCAGCTGGTGGCAATCCTGAAATGTGATTGGGGAAAAGACGTATGAGGGCGGTCTTTTCAGTAAAGATGGACCAGTAAGCTTCTGAAAAGCTAACATGAGACCTACAAGGTGCTTTGATGTTTTATTTATCATGCCCATGTTAAGTACCATGCACTGTAATCCTCCTTGGCTTCCCTAGCTCTCTGTCTAACCCAGAAATCAATCCAGGAGCCGGCTTTAGCACACAGTATTAAACACACACAAGTGCAGACACACGGGGGACAGAAGGGTTGGCCAGTATTGGCAGGACACAATGCTATTCGATTAGCCCCTCAGGTATCTATTAGTCATTTGTCTAACAGCCACATCCAGGCAGAGTTGTTGGTTACTTCCATTACCATAGGGGGTTTCAGTAGCATAGTAGTATATGGGAGAATTATCAAATCTAACATAACAAAGACGTTGGTTACTTGGGTAAATCCCTAACATTAATTAAAGGGAAGCATTCATGATCTGCAAAGTGCATTAGCAGAAAAAAATATGTAAAATATATAATCTTGCACTGTTGCCTGTCAAATGGCAATATTTTTTTTTCATTACAGAATCTAAAACTGTGATGTGCCTCATTCACCAATATCACCAATTTCCCTAAATTTGCTTTTAACGTCCCATTGAAATACCTATATTGGTGAATACAAATGTTCTTTAAAATCAAAAATGTTTAAGTGTGACTTAAGAACAAATGTCTTGGTAAGAATGGTTGGTGAATGAGACCCAATGACCTTTGGCTAACCTTGAGAGACTCATGCTGGGGTGGCTGAAGTGAGTTGTGAGACTGGGAGGTTGGGTGGCTTCTAATTCAAGGGTCATTATGAGCACTGAGAGGAATCGCAGTGACTGATTTGTCATTTCCCAAATAAGCAGAAGTAAGCCCTGTGTCTGCCCGAGCAAAATTACTGCCGAGTCGACTGCACAATGGTATTATTGCAGAGGAAGCCTGTTAACACCGCACTCAATTATAGCCAAAAGGCCAGCCACCACTGAACCCAAAAAGAAGCCATTAGCTGTGCTCATTTACTATGTTACATCTATGGCCTTGCTGCTGCTGCTGCTGGAGAGAGAGAGAGAGAGAGAGAGAGAGAGAGAGAGAGAGAGAGAGAGAGAGAGAGAGAGAGAGAGAGAGAGAGAGAGAGAGAGAGAGAGAGAGAGAGAGAGAGAGAGAGAGAGAGAGAGAGCTTATTTCTGCACAGCCACAGCTGATAACTATTGTTCTCCATGATAAATAAATCTGCTGCTCATTGAATAATGGTTATTGTAAAGACTGTGTGTGTGTGTGTGTGTGTGTGTGTGTGTGTGTGTGTGTGTGTGTGTGTGTGTGTGTGTGTGTGTGTGTGTGTGTGTGTGTGTGTGTGTGTGTGTGTGTGTGTGTGTGTGTGTGTGTGTGTGTGTGTGTGTGTGTGTGTGTGTGTGTGTTGTGTGTGTGTGTGTGTGTGTGTGTGTGTGTGTGTGTGTGTGTGTGTGTGTGTGTGTGTGTGTCTGTGTGTGGGTTATCTCCAGACAGAACAGCTCACCGTGTAATGAACTACAGTGCACCCAGATTTGAGCCTACCCAGAACCAATACTACTGCAGTCCAAACAAAGCTTGCTTGCTCATTAACTTCACTTCAGAGACAGTATAGACCCATATAACAAGTATAACCTACTTTGTAGCTCAATGGAGACTTTGGTTGTCTCTATTGTATTTCACTCACAATAGGACATGTCCCAATATAGCACAGGAAGACACTCATATCAGCCAAGTTCAAGGGTTTCTACTAGCTAGCACGAGTGGAGCTAATTCCACTGTCTGCACGCTGAGGTGTAAAAATAAAGGGGTGTGTGTGTGTGTGTGTGTGTGTGTGTGTGTGTGTGTGTGTGTGTGTGTGTGTGTGTGTGTGTGTGTGTGTGTGTGTGTGTGTGTGTGTGTGTGTGTGTGTGTGTGTGTGTGTTTGTGTGTGTGTGTTTTAAATCTCCACTCTATCACTACCCTGCTGTCTGTTTTCAGGTGTGAGAAGTGGAAACTGTGGCCTCTTCCGGAGAGCCGGCATAGCGGGCGCATTTCACACACACACACACACACACACACACACACACACACACACACACACACACACACACACACACACACACACACACACACAAACTGACACAACACACTGACTCATGTGTGGGAGATTCTACTCTGCCCTCTCACCCTTCACTTATTATCATTCCAGACAAACACACCATTCACAGATTTCTCAATGAGGCACACATGCGCACACACACACACACACACTCACACACAGATGGAGAGAGGAAAAAAAAGAGTGTATGAGAGAATATGAGAGCACCTGCCATGTGTGTGACAACAGAACTGACTTCACATGGAATGCTCAGCTGTGTGTTTTATTTTCTCTCTCTCTCTCTCTCTCTCTCTCTCTCTCTCTCTCTCTCTCTCTCTCTCTCTCTCTCTCTCTCTCTGTGACTCACCAACTGTCTGAGCAATTACTGTTCCTTTTCACCTTGACTACAAGCCTGTGTGGAGAATGCTGGAGTGACAGCCTTAATGGTTCTTGGGTGTGGAAACTCTCCTAAACTAAACTCTCCTAAACTAAACTAAACACCCTGGCAGCGCCGGGCACATCCGGATTTTGGGGTGGGGGGGCTTCGCCCCATTAGTAACATGACGACACACATTCCATTCCTGCGGAACTTCTTGGCTCCACCAATGAGCACATCTGTCAGGACCAAAGGGGAACAAAGTCAACACATGTTGAAACGCACACACACACACACACACACACACACACACACACACACACACACACACACACACACACACACACACACACACGTACGTTCCTTACAGACAGTGTCTGTGATGTAGGTTCCAGCAAAGATGAGAGGAGTAGAAGGGCTCCTCTTCTGGTTACCCACTAGAACTCTGGAACTGGAATGCTCAATGGTAATGTTTTTTTTTTCCCTCAACGACATCCTTCAGGCAGCACTACCTGCAAGGCGAATCCTATCCCTAACCCTAATCCTAATCCTAACCCCCTTACCCTTCATCCTAGCCCTAGATTTGGGGGGATAGTGCCTTGCATTGCTACCTACAAGGCACCGTTGAGGACAAAAAGGACCAAACACCAGCTGGCTCAGGACACTCTGCTTCTACTGATACTGAATATCACTCCATCTCTCCTATGGCAACAACTACGACTCTAACACGCTGAATTACTAAACTCTGATAGCCTACTGAATATCACTGCCTCTTTCCTATGGCAACAAGCATAGCCTAACTGTTAGGGGTTGTGACATTGATGGTGACCAATCCTCAAAGTGAAGCATGCTCTTAAGTGATCACTGAATGGACTATAATACCAATGGTGTGTGTGTGTGTGTGTGTGTGTGTGTGTGTGTGTGTGTGTGTGTGTGTGTGTGTGTGTGTGTGTGTGTGGAGCAGATTGGAGTATTTTAAACAACCATGCAGTTCAAGGTAGGAATACATAGAAATACTGAAAGAGGATTTCATTGTTGGTGGTGGAAATGGACACACACACACACACACACACACACACACACACACACACACACACACACACACACACACACACACACACACACACACACACAGTGTCGTTTACCTCTTCCAAAGCAGGGTAGGTTGGAGGTGCCTTTGCACTTGCGCTGGCTGGCCTCAGCGGAGAGCGAGCAGGAGAGAGGATGCTCACACTTCTTCCCTGTCCAGCCCTCACGACAGTCACACCGCCCACAGTTACACTGACCATGACCTTCAGGGGGCGAAAGGGGGGAGAGAGAGAGAGAGAGAGAGAGAGAGAGAGAGAGAGAGAGAGAGAGAGGGGAAAAGGAGGGGGTTGGGGGGAACGAGAGACAGAGAAAATTGGCATTAAGGAAGAGGAGAGAGAGATTGAGAAGGAGAGGAGGAGAGAGAGAGAAAGAGAGAAGAAGGAGGTTGGGGAAGAGGAGAGAGAGAGAGAGGGAGGAGAGGGGAAAGAGGCGAGAAGGCAAACAGCGAGATTAAGGCTACTGAGGCCACAGACTGATCTGGCTTTACTAAAGCTTTTTTAACACCACAAAGAACCCAGCACCTGGGGGCATTTGATCCCCTTTGACAGGCATGGCTATTCAGTGTGTGTGTGTCAGTATGTTTGTATGTGTGTCTGTGCCTGCCTGCCTGTGTGTGTGTGTGTGTGTGTGTGTGTGTGTGTGTGTGTGTGTGTGTGTGTGTGTGTGTGTGTATTTGTGTGTATGTGTGTCTGTGTGTGTGTGTGTGGGGGGGGGTGTTGTGTGTGTACGTGCTTGTTTGTGTGTGTGTATTTGTGTGTGTATGTGTTTGCGTTTTCGTGACTGACTGGCTGTCTATATTCTTTTTTGTGTGTGTGATGTTTGTGTGAGAGAAATGTGCAGCACATGTGGAAGAGAAATATCCTAAAGGAAATAAAATCCTCAGAACAGCTCCAGCATCAGACTAACAGCTGGCCCATAGACAGAGCAGAACCTCCATAGCAACAACACTCTCTCCAAACCCAGGCTCGGTTCTGTCTGTGTATAGAACCCACCCAAAGGGGCCAAAGTCAGTCCTCCCTACCTCACACTTCCCCTCTATCTATCAACACATCTACTTAACTGTGTGTTTCTTGCGTATTTCATTCCACATATGACATCTCTAGACCAATAAACAGCAATGTGTTTTCAAAATTGTTTCCTGAGGTTGAAAAGTGACTGTGATTCGTGGCAAAATAGAGAGTCAGTATTCCCCTGTATCAAAAACAGATGTAAAAATGTTCTAATGATTTTCATATGGGCTTGGGTGTATTTCTCAGGAACTTTGTTTAAAGAAGGAGGAAAAATATTGAGGAAACATATGGAAACATTATGATTTCCTCTGCCTTCAATTTTTTAAACACACACACATGCATTCACACACACACACACACACACACACACACACACACACACACACACACACACACACACACACACGCATTCACACACACACACACACACACACACACACACACACACACACACACACACACACACACAAGGAAGGGGGAGATCCATTTCACTGGCTTATTTTACCAAACTGCTCACGAGAGGCAGAAAACAACACAGGTCATACTGCAGAGGCCTTTGCATTGTCTATTTCCCATTACAAACATAAGCACTGTGTTGTCTGCTTCTCACTACAAACAACAGCACTGAATTCACTTGTGCTGCCACTGGTGACATCTGTGGTGATGAACATGGTTATTAGTGTAGTGAACTCCAACAAGACAGCACCATCGCTCACTAGCACTTTAGAGTCAGTTACTCACTGAACAGCTAGCAAAAAAACATGTTTATTTACACAGTATAAACCCATCCAACATGCTCACACAGTCTGTAAAGGAATGCATAAATAAGATAGTGTTTATTAGGCATCTGAGGCATGTTGTGAATGGAGAAAATAGGCACACACACACACACACACACACACACACACACACACACACACACACACACACACACACACACACACACACACACACACACACACACACACACACACACACACACACACACACACACACACACACACACACACACACACACACACACAAACAGAAGCTATTGATTATTCAGAGAAGAGTGAGAAAATAGGCTTGGGTGCTTTAGGTCATATGCTAATATGGGAATGCTTTGAGTTGTACCTGAGCAGAAGTCGTCCGAGTATCTGTCATAGACGGCGTGGCAGCTCCTCTCGTCGCACTCACACGTGTCACCATGGATATCTCCCCAATCGCCTGACGGGTCCACATCGTAGCAGGTGCACTCTCCACACACGCAGGTACCTGCCAACACAACAAAACACAGCCCAGCACATGGAGGCCAGACAAGAGAGAGATGCGTGAGTAGGTTGTGCTGTGTGTTTTGGATCTGTTACTGAAACTGATTCAGACTAGAGAGTTCAAAAGACAGTAAGGGTAACAATGCGCTGAAGGCAGTAAACTATCAGTCTAGCTATTTTTGAAGTAGTATTTTTATGCTGGTTTTTGTCTTCTTTTGCTTTGAGCTAAATTTCTAAAATAAGACATCGTATGTGCTTTTCACACCTTCCATCTTATTCTCTCTGTCACACACACACACACACACAGACACACACACACACACACACACACACACACACACACACACACACACACACACACACACACACACACACACACACACTCACTCTCACACACACTCTTTGAATTAAATATCTAAAATAAGACACACCCTTTTAACACCTCCCCATCTTAACAACCCCATTCTCATCTTCCACATTAAGAATGACAAGAGCAGCTGCAGCTGCATCTTTCTCTCTCTTTCTTTCTTGTGGAGTGAAATACTCTACACAAAGTACGAGTGAGTCCCTGTGTTCACCGTTGGAGTGTCTGCTGTGTTATTTGGCAAAGTGGTGATGTGTGTGTGTGTGTGTGTGTGTGTGTGTGTGTGTGTGTGTGTGTGTGTGGCGTGTGTGTGGTGGCTCTCCAGAGGCTGGATTAGGCGAGGGAGTGCAGACACAGTCAGCTGAGCAGTGAAATAGGCGAGGGGACGCTGAGGTGGGGAGAGACAGAGAGGAAAGGTGGGAAAGGGATGAAGTCCCAGCGGGTCAGAGGACTCCTCTCTGCCAAGGTTCCGGCTCTCTCTCTGGAGGGATGGGGACGAGGGGACAAGGGGACGGGGGGGTGACAGAGGAATGGGTGGGATGGGGCGAGGCTGATGAGCAAGAGGCTCCCTGAGTCTCGGAGGTAATCTGCAGGTCTGTGATGACCAGTGTGTGTGTGTGTGTGTGTGTGTGTGTGTGTGTGTGTGTGTGTGTGTGTGTGTGTGTGTGTGTGTGTGTGAGAGAGAGAGAGAGAGAGAGAGAGAGAGAGAGAGAGAGAGAGAGAGAGAGAGAGAGAGAGAGAGAGAGAGAGCGTGTGTGCGCTGAGGAAAGCCACCTGACATGTGTTTAAGCACCAGCTGAGCGTGGGCATTGCTGGACCACAGTCTTTATTTTATCTGTGATTCACAGAGAGAGAGAGAGAGAGAGAGAGAGAGAGAGAGAGAGAGAGATAGAGAGAGAGAGAGAGATGGCCCGTGGGGAGACTGGCCAGTTGGCAGTTGGTCCTCCAAGCCACTCAGTGAAAAAGGAACAGGATGCCACTAAAAGTGTGCGATGGCTCAGAAGCAGACAGACACACTCTCATTCGACAGCCTGTCTCAGACACGCAAATACACACATATCCAAAAGAGATCACAGAAAATCTATCCTGACAAGCCAGACTATAGCACATAATGTATAGACTGACTAACCATGAATAACAGACCGTGGCTCAAGAGTCTGCATTGTCTTTCAAACTGCCTCTGAATGCGATAGGACGGCACTACCACCATGGCTGAAAATCTGGATTCACCTTAACTAACTAGAAAAGCACTCGAAGAGCGCAGACCTCCGCCAAGGCAATGTGGTCACAGACACAGTATAAATTCCAGACGGTGTTCTGAATCACCAATCACCACCAAAATTTAATCAGTTCCTACTTGTCTCAGACGTCTTCCGAAAATCTCATTTAAATCCATGCTGTACTTTTCCAGTTATTTTGTACACAGACAGGCAGGCAGACAGACACACACACACACAGACACCAGCAAAAACATAACCTCCTTGGCGGGGGTAATAAATAAGTACCTCACACACCAACTCCTCTTTCAAGCTCTTCAATCCCAACACCTCAACTCTTAATCCAGTATCTTAAATAAGCTGGCCTTGAAACCAACTAATGCAGTAGCCCCTAAAGAACCACAGATAGATTATGCTCAGACAAGCACTGCTTAGCAACTAATCAAAATTAATGAAATGAACAAGACAATGAGAGTATTAGAGGAATGAAAGGGAATCATGTAGAATCAGCGGTACTTCCTTTTTCCTTTTTTTTTTTTTTTTTTTTTTACAGCTGTGATAATGATTTGCTCCGGAGTTCAACATCTTACAAAATTCTTGAAAAATTCATAACATGTTTCATTTGTTTTGTATTATTTCTCTCTGTATGATTCTGTGTTTTGATGTTTTGATGTTCTTTTTGTGTTGTTGCAACACTTTCT
>JAODXP020000016.1:31707356-31717356 GCA_027497455.2 Sardinella longiceps | reverse complement strand
CTAGCGATAAATGTCCAAGAGTTGTCCAAGAGTCCCAAGAAAGAAACATTGCTTGGCACAGGCAACAAAAGCGGCAAAGTTGCCCATGACGTTAGGCATGCGAACGCTTGATCCGATATTCTGATCGGTAGTTGCTGAACTGCATCATAGCTCATTACATAAAGTTAACCAAAGTTTAGCTTTCTTTCATTGCTCAGGTTGCCCAAGTTTCATCGCCCACCACACCTTTTGTTGCTGAAGTTGTCCATCTCCATACAAAGTCAATTACTTCTGTCGCCCGTGTTGCCTGCATCGCTTGCGGTTTGAGCGTACAGTAACAGACGTCTAGTGCCTCCCAGGCATCCGGCATGCTTGGCTTTCCTTGGATATTCCCAAAAAGCAGCCATTGGCTTTGGTTCCCCCACACATATCCCGAATACTAATGCATTACTAACCGCTCACAGGTCTCAAACCCACCACCTTCTCAACCACAAGAAGCCCACAGCATGAGAATCGAATGCTCTAAGTCTAACCTTTGAGCTGAAAAGTGCATGCTCCCAACTCAGCGATCAGAATAGTTCTTAAGGTTAGGTTTGGGAGGATCTACCACGGACTGCCCTCAGCTAGTTGGCATCTGTTACACTAAGATGAGGCAGACAAAGTTATGCTGCTTTCGTATCACGTATAGTTTCAGATATCCATATGATAAATTGCATGTTACAGGTCTATAACTGTAATGATTGCAATTCAGTTCACGGTTTGGCCGGATGTCAAGCTATGAGACACGGAATCAATATGATTCACCCTTGTCCTGTAAAAAAGACTTTAATATATTTTTTAATAAAAAAGGATTTAGAAATGCTTCATTTTATGGATTACTGACAAAATAAGTAGAAAATTAGAACAGTTAAGCTCCCGGTAGTCCAAAGACATTTCTGATTGAACTATGGTGATCACAGTCTTTCACTGGTGGATCCCCTCTAAAAATCATATCATGGATATTTTAGGGACACCAAAAAGGTCAAACAATGTATAGGTCACTCAAACAAAGAGACAAAGTGTCTCAAATTTGTGTGTCCGTGATTTGTGTGACTTCACAGATCAAGAAACTGCACTGTGCGTCCTTTATGCACTGTAATTACCTCCGCCAAGGAGGTTATGTTTTGCTCGGCGTGTGTGTGTGTGTGTCTGTGAGCAACATAACTCGAAAAGTACTGCACGGATTTGGATGAAATTGTCGGACAACGTGTGTATTGGGACAAGTAAGAACTGATTCGATTTTGGTGGCGATTGGTGATCCAGAACACCATCTGTGACCACATTGTCTTGGCGGAGGTCTGCGCTCTCTGAGCGCTTTTCTAGTTACACATGTGTGTATCTTATTACCTCCGCCAAGGAGGTTATGTTTTCGCCGGTGTGTGTGTGTGTGTCTGTGTGTGTGTCTGTGTACAACATAACTCGAAAAAGTACTGCATGGATTTGGATAAAATTTTCCGACAACGTGTGTATTGGGACAAGGAAGAACTGATTTGATTTTGGTGGCGATCGATGACCACCATCTGTGACCATATTGTCTTGGCGGAGGTCTGTGCTCTCTGAGTGCTTTTCTAGTTTGTTTAGTTGTGCCTCAAAAGCAAACAGTGACTACAAAACAAGCTACAGGTTACCTGCAACCTACACTATTACTCAAATATGACAAGCATGATGTAACACCCTGCCTGGTCTATACTCTGCAGGAGAGAGAAAAATAACCTTCAGCTGAACCACATGAAATGAAATAATGTCTGTGTGTTTATCCTGGACATGGCGGTTAATGATTTCATGTACAGTATGTTATGTTCCTCTGGTGCTGGGGGATGTTGACACAACATGACTTCCAACACATTTCAACACCCCAGATTCCCACATCCTCTCCTGACACTATAATACATGAGAAAACTCCTCTGTATTTAGCAAAATACCCAACCCTCTCTCTCTCTCTCTCTCTCTCTCTCTCTCTCTCTCTCTCTCTCTCTCTCTCTCTCTCTCTCTCTCTCTCTCTCTCTCTCTCTCTCTCTCTCTCTCCACAGCTGCCTGGAGTGTGCTCATAATGACTATCTGATGCCAGGTGCTGATCTGACACCCAGAGACAATCACTGGGACGAGTTAATTGGGCCCTCTCTCTCCGTTCCCCTCCAGAGGCAGTGCAGTGGCAGGCAGGGAGTGTGTGTGTGTGTGTGTGTGTGTGTGTGTGTGTGTGTGTGTGTGTGTGTGTGAGTGTGTGAGGGGGCCCTGCTGCTGTCTGTCGCCTCTCCCTCTGCAGTGCCCACCCTCCTGCCTGCCTGCCTCCAAGGCTCTGATCCATACATCAGCTCCGGGCTGTCTGAACAGTGTCTGTCAAAGCCCCCTCCACACACACACACACACACACACACACACACACACACACACACACACACACACACACACTGCACACACACACCACACACACACACTCTCTCTCTCTCTCACACACACACACACACACACACACACACACACACACACACACACACACTCTCTCTCTCCATCTGTGTGTGTGTGTGTGTGTGTGTGTGTGTGTATGTGTGTTTAATAGATTTAATTTTAACACTCACATATGAAGATGCTGCAGACATGCTAATGAAAATGTTCAAAATGTATTTGCCCCAAGACTCTCTATTTCTATCCACAAAAGACTAGGCCTTCAGTAGTACGTCTAAAATAAATTCTGAATTTTGACACATACAGTAATACCTACTTTATTAAAATAATACTGCTTAGGGTTTTTTCTCTCTTTTTTACTAATGATTTTACAATTCTTTCTTTGTTAACGACATGCTTTTATCCCAGATTAACTCTAATAAATGCCTTTGTTTTACAAATAAGCAAGGCCACCTTTTCTTTTAGCCGTTGGTTCCACGAAGCAGAGCAGGTACTTACGGCGCCGCTGCTTAGTCATTAGTCATTTCTCAAAGCTGTTGGAGTAGCCCCCCAATGGATGGGAGAAACTGAAAATATTTCTTGCTGTTTTTAATCATAATTATTGTTTTAGCATTTTTAGCCAAGTACTTAGACCCACGTTGAATTACCATGAACACTGATTCAACAGCAATCAGTGTTTTGCTGTTGACCATTGGATTTTTTTTTTCTGTACAAATTAACATGACCATAATCAATTGTATATTTGGATGATGATTTGTTGTTGTCCTATTCATTAGAGTGCATTATGTCTACCACCTGTAGAGCATGTGGGCTCACAATTTGATCCTAGGGTTCAAAATCACTTTATTCAGCACCAGGGAAATATGCCTTAGTCATAAAGGCCTTACAATTAGACCAGACATAAAGTGCTAAGCACAAACCACTGTAGGCATGAGGACATTCAAGTGCATGCATCATAGTGCCTCCTGTTACACTTACTGTGTTCCGTGCTAGCAATAAGATACTAGACCCAGAAAGAACTACAGTACACAGGCATCGCTCTCCTGACTAACTGGAACCTGTACAGTCCACCTGATGGGAGTATTTTACATTCTGCATACTGGGCACTAGTCAGCTACATTTTTATTCATCTACCCTTCACACACACACACACACACACACACACACACACACACACACACACACACACACACACACACACGCACATGCGCAACCACACATGCACACATACAGGCCCCATAATTATCATGGCTCTATGGACCTAGGCTGGGTGCCTCAATAACACTCACTCTTAGAACACTAAGAAGACTCGAAAGATAGATTTTACCAAAGTTGTTTACTTTTCTGACTGTGTTCCCAAAACTATCTCTTTAGAATGTTCTTTACTATGTTTTTCGTAGCCATCTCTTAGGAGGCCAAGTCGGTCTATGCTGTTCGAAATTATTTTGTTCCACTTACTGCATTTAGCAGGCTCATTCAACAGGACTATGCTTGAATTCACTCCGGAGCTATCCTTTAACAGGTAGGCTTACTGAGACAATAGTCTGGCACAGGTCTATGGTGTTTTCTCTCTCGCTCTCTCTCTCTTTCTCTGCTTTATGGGGTCAACTTCACACCTGTCTGGGCCGGCGCTTGATGAAAAGTGGTACGTGAGACAGCAAAATCACCAGCCGCCGCCACGGCCCGATGAATCACACTAAACAGCTGGGAAACAAATGAATAGGTGATGTCTTCTTATTTAGATGCGCCACTGCTGATAGTGGAGTGGGAGTGAGTCATTTCCTATTGCTAATTTAGAGCTTGGATCGTGATTCACGTCACACAGCATTTTATTTCTGTCTGAGCTTATTAATGCATTTATGAGCTTATTTTTGAGACAAAATGTGTCACGCGGCCATTATAAACCATCAAAGATACTGATGATGGCACGGCCATAAACATGATTCTAATGGAGAATGATTCCACTGAGGTGTGACGTTAACGCCCACTCTTTATCACCTGAGATGGCTCCCCTAAAACCACTCGCTATACTTCAGTAAAACTAGAGCTGCACTCCACAGGGAACAACATCTATGATTAGTTATTATAGGAGCCAGCGCCACGCAAGATATTTATTTGAGACTGGGAATTATCAGTATCACAGAGAAACTCTAAGGAGTGGGAGAATAGTTTCTTAGTCTAAGTATGAGTATGATGTATCAGATGCATGTCTTGCTCTTTCACAAACTTCAAGCGATATACAGTAAGTACTGTGGGAAAATAATGTTTATTGCTGCCCAACATACATCACATTATGTAAGACAGATAAAAGAATCCCAGAAACTTTATATTTGAGTATGTGAAATACGACTCACAAAGCCACTAAGCAATAAATGTTTCTGAGCAATCTACAGTAGTACTACTTATAATAACTTCACCCAAAATGAGCAAACCTGTGGATAAATGAGTGTTCTTGCTAAAAGCATTGCAGTGAACTTACTTGGCATGTCAGTCAATGCACTGGTAAATCTACAATCTCTCTCTCTTAAATTCGAATGCCTTGGACATTTATTTTCACATCGTGAAGATCTTTAAGAATGCCCAACACTGAATTCAATATAGGTTGATAATAATGCAATGGCTTTATGCGTTCAGTGAGAAATCCAATCTAGATCTTATCAAGCCCGGCTAAACAGCATCAAATGATTCCTAAATCTCCATGCATTTAATTCGCAGAATGGCTGCAGACTTCAAAAGTGCCAATTACGCATCGATGCAGGTCTTCTATTAGCCTGTGCTGTAGAATAGATTGATCTGATTATCTGCACACACATAAAGATCACTGAATTACAATACATTCCCTAAACTGCCCAGATTAACGACTGTTGGCATATTCTATTAAAGCTTTATAGCAAATTAGGAACACTGTGAATATCAATCGGAGAGCTGAAAAATCCCCTGCAATAAACTAGCCACGTCTCCGATTCTCCCTAACGACCGAAGCAGAGGGATTGGATCGGCTATGAGGTCATTTGTGGACTGGTGCTGGGAATTTATTTTCTTGATGATGACATTTTTCTTTTCCATTTTGGAGGGGGGTTTGTTTAGCCAGGGCTATATATAAATATATGTCTAAAACAAGGCTGATTTCAATAGGCAATTATCCCCCCTTGTTATTCTCTTATTTAGTGATGTCAGGCGTGAAATGATGGTGCGGCAGGCCAGGTTCTGCATGAGTGAAGAGGGAGACACCTGTCTGGGGCAATATCTCTCTCTCTCTCTCTCTCTCTCTCTCTCTCTCTCTCTCTCTCTCTCTCTCTCTGTGCCACACTCAAAGCCAGGGCATGTGGGTGGAGGAGGTGGATGGTGGGTGGTGTTGATGGAGGCGGAGAGGGCCAGAGAAAAGCAGAGAGTGGAGGAAGAGGAGGAGGTGGAGGAGGCTCAGACAAACTTCCCCTCTCTGCCAAAGCTCTCTCTCTCTCTCTCTCTCTCTCTCTCTCTCTCTCTCTCTCTCTCTCTCTCTCTCTCTCTCTCTCTCTCTCCCTCTCTGTGCTAAATTAGAGTCCCAGTTGCACCCACACCGCGGGAGAAGAGTGGCAGTGCCTGCTGCATATTTAAATAGACATAGGCTGGAAAGAAAGCGTCAGGGGCTAAGGAGAAGTGTTAGGATGGCTGACGCCGGATGATTGGGATCTTCCACACAGGCTATGGAACGTATTGCGCTGCATGGACCAACCAAACTGGGCGATTGTCCCCCCCACGGTTAATGGTGGATGACATTTAGGGGTCCAGGACTGGGTTCTCCATAAGGTCCAAACCATATTTCACACAAGGCTGTTAAGGAGGCATTTATACCGCCTGCAGAGATGGCGTAATAGGATTTATTGGCGGTTTCTTTAGCCCCCTGCAGAAAAAGACATTGGCAACCCAGAAAGAGTACGCCGGTCTCTCTCCACGCATCTCGGATTTCAGAGCGAAAAGCAATTTATTGAGCCCCTGTTAGCTCGCCACTGAACTGCATGTGGTTATACACACACACACACACACACACACACACACACACACACACACACACACACACACACACACACACACACACACACACACACACACACACACACACACACACATATATACATACACATACTCAGGAACATGTGGTTATAGCCTCTAGAGACAGCAGCCCTGGAGGAATTTGATTTGCCAGTGTATGGATGGAACCCTTTTTTTTGCCTTTATGTAAGATGCCCAGCAAAACCACAGACACCCTAGAGTGCATTGAGTCAGTGTTTGCACACACAAACCATACATCAACCTGGCCCATGGGAAAACTACCGGTATACACTTCACTAGATCTTACCACAACAGATCCATAAACTTCTCATAACAAACACTTTGTGTCTTCTGAGCTGTGAGCTGGACAAAGATTTATACACAACGAACTTCAGTACAATCTGAAGCTGATCCTAGAATAGATCTGGATTTGATTCATGATAAAGTGCCGTTCACACCAAGAATGGTAACTTTAACTATAAAGACAAATAAATATCACTTTAATTACAGTAATATGATGGACAACGTTCACACCACAACTATAACAACCACTTTTAGCGTGATTTTTAAAACAATAAAATGTTATGTTAACCATAGACATTATAGACATTACTTCATTCACACGAGGACAGACTTACGTTATCGTTGGTCAGTGTGTCATGAAATATTGTTATAGTAACACTTATCTTCATAGAAATAGTTGTAGGTGTGAACGGCCCTTAAGATGTCATTTGGGACTGTGCATTTTACCATGGCTTTATAGCCTGGGCACTGATCCGCAAGTCTGTCTCTTTTAGCCACCGTCTCTTTACAAACAGCAACAGCACTTATACTAAATGAGCCTAAGGCTGCCAGACCTTCTCTGGGCCCTGTAAAATTAGATAGAGCAAAGACAAGAGAGAGAGAGAGAGAGAGAGAGAGAGAGAGAGAGAGAGAGAGAGAGAGAGAGAGAGAGAGAGAGAGAGACCCCATGGGGAGACTGGCCACTTGGCAGCTGTTTCAATAGGCCACTCAGTGAAAGGGGAACAGGATGCCACCAAGTGTGTCTGATGGCCCAGAAGCAGCCAAGAACCAGGCTGTGTGTTGACCATTCCTTGCAGTTCAGTCCGGCAGCATATGCAGGGATGCGATGCGGAACACATACAGTAGGGACAGTTCTAAGCATAGATGAACTAGGCGATCACCAATGGCACCACAATACATTCATTACTTTTTTTTCTTCAGTAATTTACTTGTATTTCCAGAAAAGAGGTAGCAAACTACAATCTGGCTTAGGGCAGTGAAAAGGCAAGAACCAATCCTGACATACAGTAGTAGGCAATAACTCACACGGTCTCACATACAGTAGTAGCCCATAAGTCACACTGTCTCACAATGTCTCACAGTGTCTCACAGCACATCACACAGGAGAGGGCTGGCATGCTCGTCAGTCAGCCGAAAGCTCCGGGTTCAGCATTATGAGAGCAGAGAGACAGAGAAGTTTAACACCACCGGCATATATGCACTACAAATTGCACTACTACACACGGCACAACTAAAATGAAACCCTCGCTCCTAATATCAGATATAAAAGTCCATCCCTATGAGACCACACACACACACACACACACACACACACACACACACACACACACACACACACACACACACACACACACACACTCAGCCTTCATTTGTCTTAAACATGACAAAAAAAAAAAAAATCATTGTGTCGGCTCTGTTGTCATTATGAAGACAGATGATTGTGATAAAACTCTCTGTGAGAAAGTGGTGAAATTGTGAGTCACTCTGTACTTGCCTGCTGTGTCTTAACTTTGGGACTGCAGCAGTGGTGTGTGTGTGTGTGTGTGTGTGTGTGTGTGTGTGTGTGTGTGTGTGTGTGTGTGTGTGAGAGAGAGAGAGAGAGAGAGAGAGAGAGAGAGAGAGAGAGAGACGAGAGATGTGTGTGTGTGTGTGTGTGTGTGTGTGTGTGCGTGTGTGTGTGGCCAAAAGTGTGTTCCTGAAGAGAGGCCTGGAGCCCTGCAGCAGTCCAAGCCTGAGCTGTCTCTCAGAGAGCCTGTGTGTGTGTGGTGTGTGTGTGTGTGTGTGTGTGTCACTTGAGTGGTGGCCACACAGCTAACAACTCACAGCAGCCAAAGGGGAGGAGAGGGGAGCAATGACAACAGGGAAATACTGGTGGAAAGGTGGGAAAGACAAGACGACAGATACACACTCATGCACCCACACACACACACACACACACACACACACACACACACACACACACACACGTAAGTAAAGGGTGGAGGAAGAATAACAAAAGAGATTCAGAGATATGGACAGAGAGGAAGCAGCAAAAGCTGAAGGAAAAGAAATAGAGAAAGTTCATGTGTGCGAGCTGAGCTGGGAAAGTGAGAAAAAAAGAGTGAAAAGGGGAGAAAGGCTGGAGTGGGATGAAGGACAGAGTGAGAGAGCAGAAAATAGAGGAGAAAAGAATGAAAACTTCCTTGTGGTCCATTTTAAAAAAATCCTGAGAGGAGGGGAAGGAGGGAGAGAGGGAGAGGGAGAGAGAGGGAGAAAGAAAGAGATCCCAAGCGGGCGGGGGGTTTGGGTGTCGGTGGAGGTGGGGGTGAGGGGGACTTGCCACGTCTCTGCTCAAGCAGTGAGAGTGAAAACAGAAGTCCTGAGAGGAGGAACAGACTCCGTATGTTAGAGAGGTTATGGGCAAGTACTCCACCGGGCAGCAGCACCACCATCACATGGCCCCAGCTCCAAACTACAGTACAGTACCACGTGCTCTGGGCTTTAACAATTTGTGCTTTACTCTGAAACCTCTGACTCTCCACACCTCTATCAGCAGAACACATGTATATAATTGAAGAGTTCAGATGCAAAAGTCTTCAAAGACATTCCAAAATTAAGTTGTTTTAATAATAATTTCCAGGTAATCTCTATAAAGCAATTACAAACACAAGCAAGGTCCAAACAATACAAATTCTGTTTCCATAAATTAATAATAGCAATGACACTTAGAGTTCTTTGCACCTTATCTCTTCATTTGTATAAACCAACACATGCACTTACACTCCAATTAAAGACACAACAATATGTTAGAAAAGGGTTTTGCCTAAAGAAAAGGTTATTGTCTGAGACGCTCAGTTCAATGGTGTTTTTTGCCCAAACTCCAACTCCAACTATCCCAACCCTAACCCTCACCCCCTTAACCCTCACCCTAACTCTAGATTTGGGGGAACAGAACCCTGAAGGCAGCGCTACCTGGAAGGTATTTTTTAGGGCAAAAAACTGTGTGGCTGAGATAGTAACACGTAGAATGGTCCAGAGGAAGTGATGTAATCGGAGGGGTCGAGGAGATGAGCTAAATACCAGGTGATGCACACACAGCTGGTGGACAGCTGCATAGAGAGAGAGAGAGAGAGAGAGAGAGAGAGAGAGAGAGAGAGAGAGAGAGAGAGATGTATATGTTATGTATGTATGTGTACAGTATGTATATATATATGTATGTCACTGCTTTGGCAACAATGTTATTGTGACATTCATGCCAATAAAG
>JAODXP020000016.1:31674856-31702356 GCA_027497455.2 Sardinella longiceps | reverse complement strand
GCGAACCAAAAGAGCTCTTTGAAAAGTGTGAATTTGTGGCCGCTTGAACGGAAGCGCTGTGAAATTTAAATGAGGTCCCTGTAGCTAATGACACTCTGAGAGAAGGTAAGGGACATCAAAGGGGCCCGCGCACCGGAAGCAAGAGCGAGGTTGTGAGTGACTCCGTGAGGATCCCTTTTTCATCTTATTTTTCATCATTGCATTGGCCTGAGTGATAGACTGGAGTTAGGGTCCCTGGATGCTGAAGGGCCCTGCAGCTATCTATTTCATTTCGTAGTGTTATTGTCTAAGCACTTGTGTTTCATGTTGTTCTTCTAACAGGATATGTGGTAAGTTGGGGGACTCTACTATATGTGTGCAGGTTTGTGACCACATGTTTGCACACACACACACACACACACACACACACACACACACACACACACACACACACACACACATGCACACAAAGCACACACACACACACACACACACACACACATGTTGTTCATGTTGTTCTGAGAGAATATGTTTAGTGTGGGAGGAATCTGAATACTGTATGCACATGTCTGTGATTGTGACTATGTTCACGTTTGCTTACTTTACACACACACACACACACACACACACACACACACACACACACACACACACACACACACACACACACACACACACACACACACAGAGGCGTCATAATGGGGGGGAAAGGGAGGACTGAGTTACCAGGGCCTCAAGAGAAGGGAGGGCCCTAGAGGGAACTGGAATTGTATTCCAGGCAGTGAGGGGGGCCCATGGTCACTGTTTGTGCACAGGGCCCAGAAATTGGTGCTACAGCCCGGCGCACACACACACACACACACACACACACACACACACACACACACACACACACACACACACACACACACACACACTAACACACAAAAAAACCTGTCTTGAGTTGCCTCACTCACCATTGCAGGTCTTGCCGTCATATGCGGCGCACACCCAGTCGTGGCATTCGCACCGCGGTCCGTAGAACTTCCCCGGGTCAGTGACTTGACATATGCAGACGCCACAGTCACACTCCCCCCTCCCGCTGCAGATCAGGCCATCTGGGGTCCTACAGCGTCTCTGCGAGGCTTCCGACGAGAGCCTGCACGCCCCTCTCACCTGCCTACACAAGAGAAGGGGATGAATAGGAGGATGATGAGGAGGAAGAGAAAGAGGGAAACGAGGAAGAGCAGACTACTTACAGTATAGCTCCTCTACTTCCTTACTTCAAGTAAAAATAAATAAATAAATAAATAAATAAATAAATAAAGTTTCCCTGCTGGCATCGTGTGCTACTCTCTCCTAAAGAATCATTAGCAAGTGAAATACCAAGGTCATGGGGAAAGGAATCCTAAGCTTTTGAAATAGACATATGGAATCATCATAGTAATTCATATTACAGTAGTAATTTACCGGCATGTGGGCTGTACAGTATGTTCTATGAGCAGATATCCACAGCTGAGTGTTCATTTCAAATACATGTGGGAGGTGGCGACATTTAGATGTATTGCCTAGTCAGTTTGCATGCTCTTTTTGACAAATGTTGGCTGGCAAATGCTAATGTGGCCTGCAGAAACATGGCTTTAGTGGAACACCCACTGAGAGAGTGAGCATTTTACTCGCCATGACAAACAGCACACACCAATCTGCAGGGACCAAGGGAAGGGAAGAGCTTTTTTAAAGGTCTTATAAAGCAAGAGCTTCATTTTAGAGCAAACCTTTAACTGTATTGCCATCAAACACAAGTTGTCATGTTCTAGCACTGCCAATGAGACTCATAAGAAACATGTCTGGAGGGTTTTGTGTGTCTTATAGGTAACTAGTTCACTAGTTTTACAACAACATCAAAAAAGCATAGTGTTGCTTTAAAATGGAAGAGTTCCCTTTAAGACAGAGCACATTGGAGGTGCATAGTGATCGGAAACACCATCCTAATGACAACCAGACTCTCTCTTTCTCTCTCTCTCTGAGTTGTAAATCTCTTTTTGGCTGCGAACAGGATTCTCTGGTTGAGAGTCCAAGATATTGATGGATTGTCTAACAATCCAAGCTAATTCCTCAATCTATTCATGTCCTATATTATTAAGCACCCATGTGATATTCTATTTCAGGTCCTCCATTATTATTGATCACCCAATTTATTGATGTTTCATTTCTAAACCAAAATGTCTGAGAGGTTTTCTGGCAAACTTGTCAGAATTTCAAGATAAAGAGGCGCTCATATCAGATAGTAAATGGCCATCGCTCTCCAAATCCGTTTATTAGTCACACCATCACAGTGACAAAATGTTCGACCACACACTGCAAGAAGACTACAAAATCCACATGTGGCTCATATTAAAACTTTGTCCTTGTTGATTTACTTTGGATGTCTTTAGACCACATGGCCAACTGGAATACACAATGCACATATCTATCCATCAGACTATCAACAAGCTAAGACCTGTCTGTATTGTCAATTTATGTGTGATTATTAGATTAGATCAAAATAAAACAATACATCTGAGTGAGTAAATAAATGACTCCAGCAGTCAGAAGCCTCCGATACAACAGATGTATATAAGCATCAGTTTTATTTGGACACTGCGTGGAACATCAAGATCGATCCAAGTGTGTGAACAGTAACAAGCCTCTGGGGGCCTAAGATGATTGCTAGACTCCCTCCATTCAAAACAAACAGTCGACTATCCTGCTCTGTCCCTCAGCCACCCAGGAGAAACTGTGGAATCTGCTCCGCCTGACATTCCACTCTCGCTTTTCCGCCAGCTGGACTTTGGGCTTGTGGAGCAGTAAAAAAAAAAACACTGCTCAACAAAAGGGGCCAAATTAAAACTGTTCAAAAGCAGACCACCCATTGCATAGTGTTCGGAATACACTGACAAACAATTCTATCAGGCTATCAGCATGGTACATCCGCAACAGAAAACATAAATTGGAAAAAAAAGCAAAAACAAAACAAAAAAAACGAAGATATAACATACGATGATAAACATATATGTAACCCTGACATACATAGTGAATTGCACGTTTCTCAATGTGAACCAATCTTGTTCGGTTTAACCTTACATAATGCTGAATCTGTTTACTAGTGATTTGAACGTTTCGCCCTAGTTCACCAGTGAAGGGACACTCTGGGTCTGCAGGTTGCGAGGGTGCACCTGCTCACACAGCCCCAAAACAGCTGAGTCAACCTCTCTTCCCTCTCTTCATTTACTGTGCACCCCTTTTTCAACTGCCGACGCAGCCCCAACAACCAACCTAGACTCTTAAGTACTCTCCACAAACCTGGGGAGCAATATCTGTAGATTTACTATGGAGAGACAGGACACTTACATAGGAGTCTGACAGCCACCAGTGTAACCTGATTCACAAGAGACCAAAAAACAGCAGGAACATTTTTACTGTAGCAAGGCACAAAGAAGTGGTGTTGTGGACTCCTGCCAAACCCTGCACATGTCAGATTGCTCAAGTGAAATCTGTTCGATAAGTGAAAAGAGGTGTTGCTTGTGTCCAGTAGATTCGGTTACAAATCTTTCCAATGAGTCACTTAATATAGGATATACTTTTTTTTCTGTCAGGGAAAGTATTTGGAGTAGAAAATAGCTTCACGGCAAGGTAATCACTATCAGGGAAAAGAAAATATAACAAGCCATTCTTGTGACTAAGACTAAAATAAAAATCACTGACACCAAGCAAACATCATGCACACAGAAGCCTAGATGAGCAGAATTCTTGCAGCTCCGGTGTCCGAAAACTCGAGCCTGTCAGCAGAAAAGAAAAAAAAAACCTCAGCACTGCAAAGAAGAGTACAGTGAAGAGAGTGAGAAAGGGAGAGAGAGAGAGAGAGAAAGGGAGAGGGAAAGAGAGAGAGAGAGAGTTGGAGAAAGTTTCTAAACTGATGAGAAAAACAAAAAAAAAGCCCACGTAACTCACCTCAGCGATTGCAATAAACTTTCTTCGACAGCTGAGAGCAAAATCAGAAGCAAAGAAACTGAGACAGAGTTCACCCAAGCCTCTGCATGCATGTTTAGATCCCAAAAGAAACCTGGAGTGCAATGCCTTCAGGAATTTCTGCTTTTCCAGACAAGGAGCGGGAGAGGGGAAGCGGGCTGGCCAAAACCGGCTGGCTCAGTCTCCTCGGAGGCCAATGGAGCTCCCCATTCAAATGTCTTTGATTAGTCCTGACTTCTGGTAACAGGGACGGAGCTGGAGAGAGCTCACATGGCAACAAACTCAACTTAACTATCAAGGGATGGGATAGCAGGAAGAGTTATTACCTTTTTATTGCTATTATGAAACATACCTTTTCCTTGAAGTGAACTCAAGTTATTGGAGATTGGATGTAATGGTGACAATATGATGTCTTTGTTTATGCATGTGTTTTAAATAAAATTTCGTAAACACTATTTTGTAGTTCATTAAATATGTGGGTCCTAATTAACTTTTTTTTTTTACTGAGAGCAGCCTAATGTGCACCAAAAACAAGAAGTGAACTGAAGAAGTGAACATAAAAGAGAGAAAGAAAGAAAGAAACCTAAGACAGAAAGAAAAAGATTTTTTTTTTTTTTTTTTACAAAAAAGTGTGATGCAGACTTGATAACATTTTAAGCCTATAAATGTGTCAGGGGCCTCCTTGCAGGCCAAAACATCAAATATACTGTGCAAGACCAACCAGAATGACACTTTGGTGTTTTCATGTTATCACATTTTCCTGGCCATGCATAGGCTATAACAGTAGACTTTCAAATGTCAGTTATATGCTAGGGTTAGGTTCTGGGCTTGTGGGGTTTGTTACTGTGATGGGGATAATGGTAAACTTGTAGGCAGCATAATTTATTGGTTAACTAGCAGGTGAGGGATAGAGATAATGAATTGAAGATAGTTTAAGGTAGGAATCACGTACAGACCATGACATTTATTAGCAGGGAGGCCTATATTCTCTGGGCAGCCCACAGAAAAAAAAAAACCTTGTAGCCTAACTGCTTCCCAAAATAGTGACTATTCCCATATGGATTCATCAATCAGGGCAAAGCTATTTCTTTTCTTTTTAAAGCCTATAAAAACGAAAAAAATAAAAATAAAATAATAATAAACAAAATAGATGTGTTCCTTACTTCAGACTATTTGCAATGTCACACAATCCACAACGCCACATTTTTATGTATTTATCTCTTATTCGGGGCCTGTGAGTCCACAGCTTGGCTAACCTGTATGCGCTTGTTGCTGGGGGACGCGCGTCGCCGCTGCCTGCATCCGTACTGCTGCTGGGATTGCAGCTCCGGCTCATACTATCGCCTCAGTGCTGGCAACACACCGGGAAAATACATCCCAAGCTATGGGCTCAAAGACAAAGCAATAAGGATACACGATTTCTCCGTAAGTTGTGTTCTGTCATTCTTTTAAATGCTGACATTGAAACAGAGGGAAATTCGTGTCGTGACGTACAGAATGAGAGCTGGTGTGTTTGATTCGACTGGGTGTCCTCCAGGAAGTACGCGATAGGTAGTTACCCAGGCCTTTTCATTTATTACCTGTTCGTGTCATTTGTGCGTCTTGATATGCGTCTCGGTATATGTAGAAAACGTATTTTCTGTTTAGATCAGGTGTCTCCCTTTTCGTGTTACTGTTTTATTTTTTGGTGCACTGTAAAATGTTTCATGGTGACGGTTATCTAATTAGAGCTAGCAGCAGCCTTGCTCTCATCTGTTTCCATAGTAACCCCTCTGAAGCAGATGTCGTAGGGGTTTAGAATCCCATAGCGCGAAGTGTTTCCTAGTCACATATCCTCTTTCACCAGTGAGCAATTTTATTACAACAATCTTGATGTGTTCTGTCTGTTTGTCTGTCAGATTTTCAGCGTAATTGTGAAACGGTAAATGTTGCTTTGTCTTGCAATTTGCAAAATGGACGTAGGCAGAACAGGTAGGCTACTGCTGTATCAGCCGGCTGTGATTTGAGCCCTTTTTCATTCCAGCATTTCATCCATTCCCTTTTAGGCTATCAATCACCTGAGCATCCAGTCTTCATAATCTCCTTATGCTGGCAGATGGAATAAATTAAATGCATCCCCGTGCGTCATAATCAATAAACTTAATGAGTTGAATTACACAGAACTGCATACACTTGTTATACCGGCATAAAGCTTGGCTATATAAGGCTATCCAGTTAACAGTGAGGTTAAGATACACACATTACAAAGATACACATTACCTCACCTCATCAAGTAGATATAGTCCTAAATAAAGCCCTGCTTTGGCAGGAACAAATGTTTCCACAGAACCATTTTCACAACCCATAAATCCATAAACCACCCCAACAACATTGTAACCACAGGTGATCTCACCAGAGATTCAGCAAAACTGGTTGCCACTCGTCTGCTATATCAGTCTGCCCAATTTCATGTCATCTCCAGCTTCCATTGGATATGTCTTCAATCAATCCGACCAATGATTACAGAGAAAACAGAGTGGGATGCATCACAGATTCTGAACCAAAACACGTGTTAAGCTTACCTCATTTTGTTGGGCTAAAAGTTCTCATCTGAGACTATGATGAGAGCAGCGTAGGCCTACTGTACTGTCATAGACCTACTCCAAAACTATTTTTGTTTACTGAACAGCATTGTGGCCTACTATCATAGATCTACTGCAAATCTGGGTTGGTGTACTAAACAGCATACAGTAGCGGTTTAGACATACTGCTAATCTGATTTTGTTAATGTCACACTCACAGACCTACTGCAGGTCTGAGTTTGTGTAGGCCTACTCAACAGTATACAGTATAGGATTAGTCTACTGCAAATCTGGGTTTGTACTAAACTCCATAGAGGCCTACTGTCATAGACCTACTGCAAAACTGTGTTTGTGTACTAAACTGCATATAGGCCTACTGTCACAGACCATCTGCAAATCAGTGTTTGTGTATAGGCTTAGAATTAGGCCTACTGCAAATCTGCATTTGTTTACTAAACTGCATGCTTTATTCTCTTTGCCTCGTATTGTAAAGCACTTTGGGTCAGCTCCTGATGTTTTTAAATGTGCTATATAAATTAAATGACTTAACTTGATATAGGCCTACTGTCATAGACCTACTGTCTGTGTTTGTGTACTAAACTGCTTGGTCTGCTGTTACTGACCAAAGCCATGTAGTGTCTGCTCCAGCATGACCAAAACCATGACCAAAACCAAAAAGTGCTTACCGATAAAAACACAGTGAGTGTCTTTGAAGTTCCCTCAAATTAATATCCTTCCATGGGGTCTCTCTGTCATATTTTATCAAAATTCAATGCCACTAATATTCAGGGTCAGTGTTGAAACTGTTCGACTTTATAATAGTCAGACCGAAGTAGACGATGACTGATGCAGCCCTCATGCCAAGTCAGGGTTGAAAAATACCCTATTATAGATGAAGGCAGTGTTTTCAGTGTCGTCCTGCACTACTCATCATACAGTACTTCCCCAAACGAAAGAGAAACAGGAGACATACTGAAAAGCCAAGCCTGCTGCCATGGTTAAAAGCCATTTGCAGTGTAATTGCTACACTTAGCATATGTTGGTAGGGAGTGGAGGATGAGTGAAAACAAAATTGCAGGGTGTAAGGCGCCATAATGTGAGAGTCACTTGCCGGAGACTGCAATTAGTTTCACTTTCTGCGAAAGGACATTTTCCCACAGGCAGGATGCAATCACCAGGAATATTAATGGTAACCGTGGGCCTCCATTAGTCTTAGACAAAGTTACTTACTTTGATTTGTTCACACATAGGCTATACACATAATAGGAAGGATGGAAGCCTCTATAAGAGTATGCCTGTTTGAAAAGGTCATTATGTAGGTGTAGGAAAAGAACAGCATTAGATGACCACTATATCACTTCAGTAGTTGCTTTTCCCCCTCCTACAGAACTTTAAAGGAGCAGTGTGTAGGATTGTGGCCAACATTGGTACTACAATCATGCTTAGAATATTTGGCTGCTCTCAGCCATCTCCATCTTTCAAAATGATCACCTATACATATCCTTGTTTTACTTCTCACTTTGTCATAATGTATTTTGGATGCATAATGAGGCCTTGTCAATGACAACAACACAAACACCACTTGGATTGACAACATACACACTACTTGTGGGCTGCAACTTAGCTTTTCAGATGCAAATATTCTGGCTGGACTACAACTGTCAGTGATATCAGTGTTTCCTTCATGGATTCCTTCATGTCTGGTGAAATATCAGGGAAATTTTATGATTATTTGGAATATATTTCTTACACACTGCTCCTTTATATACAAATAAGTTGTAATAGAGCATATTCATTGAATAGGCCAGATCTTCCATGAGGGTCTTTGTTTGTGTCTCCCAACGCTTTATATTTTATATGGCCACCTTGACAACAAACACTTCCCACACTTGACCTTGACAAGTCGTCAGAAAAGATAAATATTTTGTATCTTTAACATAATTTCAAAAGTTGCTTTACAAAAAATGTCATAGGCTATGGAATAACCTTTCTAATGTTACTAGTTGTTAGTCTCTGATACAGACTGACATGCCCCCAACCCCATTCTGCACACCCACACCTTGACTATGTTTCTGAAGGTGTGTTTCATGATGGTTCTGTTTATATAAAAATAAGTTGTAATAGAGCATATTTATTGAATAAGCCAGATCTTTCTTGAGGTTCTTTGATTGTGTCTCCCAACGCTTACATTTTATGTGGCCACCAAACACCTCCTGGCTTGACCTTGACAAGTCGTCAGAAAAGATACATATTTTGTATCTTGAACATAATTTCAAAAGTTGCTTTACAAAAAATGTCATAGGCTATGGAATAACCTTTCCAATGTTACTAGTTGCTCTGATACAGACTGACATGCCCCCAACCCTATTCTGCACGCCCACACCTTGACTATGTTTCTGAAGGTGTGTTTCATGATGGTTCTGTTTCATGATTAAATTACTTTGCAATGTTGGTAAGACTATGTTTAAATGATAATGCCTACTATAACTTCTTAGTGAGATGTGACGGAGATGTTTTGGAGCTACTGTAGTAATGATATGTCTTACTACTGAGATAGAGAACATATGAATACATTGATGGATAGGCTACATAGTCCTACTGATGGAGTTGACACCATACATCCTACTGTTGGCACTGCTGGCAATGTAGTTTCTGAGACATACATTCAAGTTTACTGGATGGAGGATGGCAGCTTGATCTGTGTATCATCTGCTCATGTTACCCTGGGAAACCAGATGCAAATTTAAGAATTTGCTCTGCAGATCAGTCTGACCATGAGCCTTTGGAGGTTATTAGATATAGCCCTAAATCCCAGGCACCAATAATCACATCAGTCTGCCTGATGTAGGCGGGGTTAGAACCATGTACTAGAGGTTGTAAGCTTTGGGCTGGCTTAACACAGTGATGACACAACAGCACTATTGAGGCAGTTTTGGTACAATAAAGATGGCTGTCGCGGAGAAACAGTGGCTATTTCAATTGGCTTTGGTATTTAGCCTGATAAATGTGTTGGGCAAACACATTTTTTTTTTTTTCAAAAATGAACAAATTAATCGACTTTCATGTTTACAAAGAAGACTTGTGTGCCCTTTAGTGCCACCCCTTGGAAATAAGACTTTCTGTAGATTGTTGCCAGGTCTGGTAACCAGGCTACTGTCAGGTGAGAGTGTATGGAGTTGTTAGCATTGTTACTCACTCTCAAAGAGTGTTCTGAACCCTTAGTTGCCTGGTTTATACTGTCTGGCTCCCTACCTCACAAAAACCCTTCATATGAATGAAAGTTAATGTAATGGTTGACTGGATGCTGTTGGTTTGGATGATGGGTTTTTAAAATTAAGCATATTTCTGATGCAGAAGATGCCATTGGCTTATGCTACTAGTTGCTTCTAGATGCTGGTGACTTGCTATGAATATTTGTTGATATCTGATTTTGTAGGACTGGGAAGGTAGTTGGAGCTATTATTAAGTATTAGTTGGAATATGGTTATTTCTATCCGTTGGTGGCAAACCCAACATAATATTCCCTTCTGACAGTGTCAGTGCTATGTTATATAGAAAATGTCAATTCGATGCAATACACCAATACTATTGCTGAAGATTTATGTGTGTGCGTGTGTGTGTGTGTGTGTGTGTGTGTGTGTGTGTGTGTGTGTGTGTGTGTGTGTGTGTGTGTGTGTGTGTGCTGGCTAGGTCAGTCGGAGAGGAGGTCTGTGTTAGTGTGCCGTTTGTGAGACTGTTTCCCTTCCTCCACTGCAGGCCCCGGCAGGTGCCGACCGCGACCTCAACATCACTTTTCTTTCAAGCCTGGTTTCCCCCCCTCTACCAGTGGGGATGAATGCACCAATGAGGAGCCTGACAGTGAGTCACATGACCCCGCCCAGCATCATCTGTCTCTCAGTGTCCCGCACCGTATATTCCCTCATCAATTGTGGTTGGCATTTTCTGTCTGGGGAGGAAAGGAGTGGGAATCATGTTACACTGTTGACATTGGTGCACCATATATGCCATGTTGACTAACTGTTGTGTGTGTCGTTTACAGGGTATGCCTGATCGCATGTTATGTGCAGTGCTGGAGCAATTTCAGCTTTACTTTTCCCGTTGGTATGTGTGCTTTGTCTCTGTTTGAGTCTGTCTATATGACTGTTGAACATAAGGATGATTTCTTTTTGTTTTTGTTTTTGCTTTTGTTTTGTTTTGTTTTATTTTATTATTTTTTATTTTATCTTAATTTACACCCACAATTTTATATCATACCTGCTGTTGTTCATAAATCTGTGTGTTGACATGGTGAAGATCGTGAGTGATCTTCGCGGCAGGTAAGTCCCTCTCCAAACGCTGTGTAATGTGGCCGATAAGTGTTGTGTCTGCTCTACATACGCTTCCGATTGTGATCACCACCAAGGCCATCCGACAGCATCACTTATCAAGTCTCTCACACACCGCTTTCAATTTCGATCAACAACATCCTCCATTCCAAAAAAAAAAAGAAAACTTGTAAAATGTTTGGCAAAATAATGTCTTAGATCATATAACAAGAGCTTTTGTGTTTCGATGTATCCTGGCTTGCGCGACCACGTTCAGATATGAATTGTGGTCTGGCAAAAGTAGCATTGCCCGGGAATTCCGGGCGGGATTCATTTAAATGTCTATCAATTGCTATCAAACTTCTATCAGTGTTATGGGACAGAGCTGGATAGAGTCATCGTAAGCTCGCCTCCTTCAGCCTGCTCGTTTCTCATCAGGTCCGGATTTTTATGGGCTCGAGAGTTGAGGCAATCGCCTCCTTGGCCATACTGACTTGATCGTGAAATGTCAAGCAGCGACAGGAAGTATGGGCGAGCCCAGGCTTGTTTTGATGGTTTCTTGCCAAGGAAACAAAATCAAAGCCCCATGTCATTATTAGCTTATGCAGCGACAGTCTTGTTTCTAGGTCACATAAGCCTATGGAAGGTAATGTATTCGCAAATACTGAATATGACACTTTACTCTATTGTTTGTCTATACATCTAATCTACTTAACTTTTATTTTATTTGTTAGAAGCCTTGACAGATATTTGTTAGGCACAGCTTGTCTTGAAATGGCAAAAAGGATTTTATATAAAAAAAAAATAAATTAAAAAAAAGTAAAAAAAAGGACTTTATTTTTTTGTTAAGGCTTTATATCAGTCAACCCAACAAAAATGTCTCAGTGTTTGTTTTAGGTCCCCACAGAGATGTGACCTTGTCTGCATTCCTCTAAGAGCTGTATCTTGCTTTTTGAAGAGCAGACAGTGGCAAAGGCATTGCCTGCTCACTCAGACGCTCCCCTGCATTAATGATTTTTTTTTTTTTTTTTGTGCCCAGTGTTAATTTAATGTCTGTGTCTGCTGGCTCTTTTTGTCCCCGGCTGGTCCCTCTCCCATCCCTGCAGATCCACTCTCTGTATAGCACAGCCAGCCCCAGCATGCTGAAGCGCAAGCAGAGCTCGAGGGTGATGGCCCCACCCATGACCGACTTTGGGCCCGATGAGACCCTCACGGACAGCGCCGACATCCTCTGGATAAACAAAGCAGTGAGTGTGTGTGTGTGTGTGTGTGTGTGTGTGTGTGTGTGTGTGTGTGTGTGTGTGTGTGTGTGTGTGTGTGTGTGTGTGTGTGCGTGTGTGAGTGAGTGTGTGTGTGTGTGTGTGTGTGTGTGTGTGTGTGTGTGTGTGTGTGTGTTTGTATGCATGTGTGGTGTGTGCGTGTGTGTGTGTGTGTGTGTGTGTGTGTGTGTGTGTGGTGTGTGTGTGTGTGTGTACACATACAGATGCAACTAAATGATGAGGACATGTCGAGCAAACATGCACATGGTTACCTGAGTGGAATGTTTGTAGCTTGGAGCCAAGTGGTCTAAAAATAAGCACGGTTGCATGTTGACATTTGAGCATTTGTTTATGGAGACTACAATCAAAAACAGACACACTTTATATGTAATTGGCTTGTATGGCTCTCAGTAAAGGCAATAGCAGGGAACAATTAAGATGTTTTATTGCTTGTCATATTGATGTTATTATAGCATTACTGGTAAAAGTAATCCTAGAGGACTTACAAAACAAGCATGCCTTTTCCCCTCGTTTTAAGTTTCAAGTTTTAAGCCGGGTCAAGTAAACAGATCTACACTGACTCATCACCTACCTCACCCATACACACACACACACACACACACACACACACACACACACACACACACACACACACACACACACACATAGTGGGAAACACATACACAGTAGCTCTTCATGAGGGTGGAGAGAGGCAATACCAATGGTCCCTGTATAGCATTTCGCCAGTTGAAAGTAGCAATTACAGCATCATTCATTTAAATAGGTGTAATTATCTTACTAACACTGCAATAATCCACCTACTTCTATTGATTTGGACATCTTGGACCATGAATATCTTAAAGAATCCTACGTCTCCTTAGTCGACTACATATTTAAGCTGTAACTGGTCCCTTTAAAGTATTTTTTTTTTGTTTCTAAAGTAAAAATTACTGCTTTAATTGCTGCTATAGCTTACAGCAGTTTATGTTGTTTATATTTGAGTACAATTGTAAATAGGATATATGAAACTTTTGAGATGCATTTTTATGTAAAGGAAATTAGCTTATCGTAATCATATTTCAATCTTCTATTCCTATCTGGTATTTGTTCATTGGTAATTAATAAATTAATGCACGTGCAAGGGCACTCAAATATTGAAGAAAACTATTTCAGAAGATGGTAAATGATGCCCTACTAATTCATATCATAGTTAATATCATAGTAGTACTGTATGTCCATGTGAAGGTCATATTCCCCTTGGTTATGTCTTGCCTTAGATAGCCCACTTAAAAGTGTGAGAAAGTCCTTCACAGCATGCTGTTGCCAATTACTCTGCTACATCTTAGTTGGAATAGAAGAAAGCCCCCCCCACCCCTCCCCCCATCCCAGCATCCTTTCTGCTGGTGTTCCTGAAGTTTCCGTACACCCTTCAGGTAGTTAGCATGCCATTTTTAGACCCAAGCCTCTGAGTGTTGCTTTTAGCCAGGTGAAGTGAATAGCTCTCCATGTGAACTCCTAATCAATGGCTGAGCTGATCTTGGCTGTTTCTCTCTCTCCCCTGCAGTGGGTCCACTCTCTGCTGCGCGCCTGTGCCATCATCAGTGTCATCTCGGTGTGCATGAACACGCCCATGACCTTCGAGCACTACCCGCCGCTCCAGTACGTCACCTTCACCCTGGACACCATGCTCATGTTCCTCTACACGGCCGAGATGATCGCCAAGATGCACATCAGGGGCATTGTGAAGGTAAGGCCCTTCAATTACAGGTGTCACACTCCTCCTGGAGGTGGAGGCTGGAGGCTGGAGGCTGTTGCAGGTGCAAGTGGACACAGTGGGGAGGGAAAGAGAGAGAGAGAGAGAGAGAGAGAGAGAGAGAGAGAGAAAAAGAGAGATGGAGAGAGAGAGAGAGAAAAAAGAGATGGAAGAGAGAGAAAAATGGAAGAGAAAAGAGAGAAAAAGTGATGAAAGAGAGAGAGAAAAAAGAGATGGAAGAGAAAAGAGAGAATAAGAGAGAACTAGATCAAGACCAAAAGCAAAAAGTAAAGGAGAAAGAAAGAGTAGAAAGAGAGAGAGAGAGGTGGGGTGGGGGGTGTTCAGAAACAAATACACGGGCAGCTGCCCGATGAAAGGTCCTTAATTACTGCTAAGGAAAGTGTGGACAGCTTAATTGGCAAATCAGGGATAACAAGCACATAGCCAAAGCATTGAACAGTGAATCACGGCTTCCGGATCCCACTGGCTGATGCGTAATTTGAACAAGAACATTTCTCTCAGACCAGCGGGTCAATAGAAAGTTGCCATTAAGGTGTTTAAGAGAACAAAATTATCCTGTGCCGCCGAACGCCTCCCTGTAATTCGCTCCATCAGAGGTGGAGATGGCTTAGTGTACAAGTAGTTGTGTTAAGAGCAACATGGAAAAGTACCATCGTTGTCAACAGTGGCCAGCTTCGAGAGATTCGTGAGTCATGTGATCTACATGCAGGTGGTGATGTTAAGGCATCGTGAGGCCCTTCGAAAGATGATACCAATTATCGACTTTGATCCATGAGGCGATTGAAGTGGCATTAATGAGATAGTTCTGCATATTTAGATTCACTGAGATTATGGGTTAACTGTAGTCTTAGAGATGAAAAATATCTTCTTAAGGCTTAGCAGGTCAAGGTAAATATTTGAAAAAGCCTTTGATCTCGAGTCTGGAGAATGTTAAGAGCAAAAATGGAGATATAGAAGTTGTGTGCTGAAGAGAAGGCTTTTTAGGGGGTAACATTTGGGGCGTTTAACATTTCTTGCGTGGTGAGATTGCTGTGAAGTCTCATTTCATGTAGCGTCAACAAAAACAAAAAAGGGGGCATTATCACAGTGTGGGATTCTGTAAAGAGAAGATGCAGTTAAGTGTTTTTTTTTCTTAACTCTAAATGGGAGGTTAGTTTGCTGAAAGTACAGTGGCTTTTAAAGTCTGACTGTTATAAGATGTATTCAAAGACATGTGATCAAGGGTGTGTAGGATCTCTCTCTCTCTCTCTCTCTCTCTCTCTCTCTCTCTCTCTCTCTCTCTCTCTCTCTCTTTGTGTGTGTGTGTGTGTGTGTGTGTGTCAAACAGTCTTTGCAGAAATTACAGATTTTGTTTTGTGAAATCAAAGTGCTTTTAGGGTGACAAAGTCCAACTGTGAAGAGATGTGTCACATGACTTATTTCTTCATTTCAGGCCTTTATGCTTGAACACATACTATATAACTGTATTGGCTGGAGCAGACTGCCATATAGACACATGCTAGTGAGGACACTATGTATTTTTAGACTATTTTCAGACATGGTGGAGATTTATTTTGCACTTCAGTGATGGGTTTGTGTGTGTGTGTGCGTGCGTGCGTGCGTGCGTGTGCGTGTGCGTGCGTGCGTGCGTGCGTGTGTGTGTGTGTGTGTGTGCACACAATCACAAAATACATGCTTCTGGATGGAAAGAAAAGCAAAAAAATAAAGTGCCAAAATGGTGCAATTTACATGTACTCTAACCCTGAATACAACTTCAGGCAACACTCACTCTAGAATGCCCTAATCAATTTGACCCCAATTATGGCTACTTACTGGCACATGCAGCATCACTAGCCTTATGCTACTGCTCACCCCATCCAAGTGTGTGTGTGTGTGTGTGTGTGTGTGTGTGTGTGTGTGTGTGTGTGTGTGTGTGTGTGCTTTGGCCTTTCTGTGCCGGGCAGGCAGCTGTCCAAAAGGCCAGCTCATCCAGTGGAACACTTCAACCACTCCATATTTGAAAGCCAAGGAAAAACCTCTTCAGTTCAAAAGTAATTGGTACTTACAGGGGGAACGAAAACATTGAGAATTTTATGGCAGCATACAGTATGCACAATGCACATGAGTGGTGTAGGTGCTGCACAGTGGTTCACCTTTCCAGAGTGAGAATGTGGGTGGTCAACACTAAAGTGTATGTGCGGATGGCTGAAAATGACATTGAAATCTCGCTGTTATATAGGTTGCCAATTAACAATGCCAAACGACCTACTAATACCAATAAACAATCTAAAAACATTTGCTGAAAACTAAGAAAAACTGAAAATTAAGACTTTAATTGGGGGCATGGAGACCTTCCCAAACTCTCCCTCTGCTTTTGTTTTTTTAATTTTGTTTTGTTTTATTAGGGCCCGAGCACCGAGGTGCACGAGCTCAGAACGGGCTTGTGCACCGACCGGTGCGAAGCCCTATTGCTTTTGTCAAGGATTTGTCATTATTATTATTATTATTAGGGCCCGAGCACCGAGGTGCACGAGCTCGAACGGGCTTGTGCACCGACCGGTGCGAAGCCCTATTGCTTTTGTAAGGATTTTTTTCTTTTATTAGGGCCCGAGCACCGAGGTGCCACGAGTCCGGAACGGGCTTGTGCACCGACCGGTGCGAAGCCCTATTGCTTTTGTAAGGATTTGTCATTATTATTATTATTATATTTTTCTTCCCCTGGTTACGGCCATTTTTGACCCCTTTCCCGTGCATGAAAACTCATGAAATTTTGCACACACCTTGGAAGTATGGAACACTAGAGGTATACAGAGGCATGGACTTGGGTGTGGCCCAGGGACTCCGTAGCGCCCCCTAAAGTAAAAAATTACATTGGGCTCTATGGGGCCGGACACCCACTGAACTTTAATGTACTCCTCGGACACCGTTGGTCAGATTCCTGTGAAATTTGGTAGACATGATGCCAAGATGTTGCTGATGTAAAATTGCGAAGGGATTATTCATACCCTTTATAATTTCAAGATGGCGGATGAGTGAAATATGGGAAAAATTGAAAAAAAGGAAAAGTGTCATTAGATCGCAGGGCGTTGATGGAATTGTCTGAAAGTCATTTACAAAGTTTATAGATATTATCATGACGCCAACATTCATACACTTAATGGGCGTGGTTGTTGCAGCGCCACCATCTGGCAAGGTGGAAAAAGTACAGAAATTGACATTAAGTGCCATGGTTCACATATACTTTGAGCTGCACGCACAAAATTTGGTAGGTGTGTCGTACTCTCCAAGACGAACAACTTTCGTATTACATTGCATTAGCCACGCCCAACAGGAAGTGAGGTAATAAGGAATGTAAAAATTTGGGCATATGGTGAACTTTAACGTACTCGTCGGACATGGTATGGTCAGATTCGAGTGAAATTTGGTGTACATGACCTCTAGATGCTGATGATGCAAAATTGCGAACGGATTTTTGATATCTCGTACTATGTTGAAATAACAATTTTATGAAATTGTATGATTTTAATAGCTCATCACGAAACAGGAAGTGTGTCATAAAATCGCACTGCATTAACCGTTTGGTCTGAAACTTCACAGGTTCATAGATGGTATGACTGTGATGATATCTAGACAGCCCGTGGGCGTGGCTGTTATAGCGCCACCACCTGGTCAAGTAGGAAATGTGCCAGAAATTGACACTGCTTTACCCGATTGATCTGAAACTTCACAGGTTCATAGAAGGTATGCCTGTGATGATATCTAGACACCCCGTGGGCGTGCCTGTTATAGCGCCACCACCTGGTCAAGCAGGAAAAGTGCCAGAAATTGACAATGCTTTACCCGATTGATCTGAAACTTCACTGGTTCATAGATGGTGTGCCTGTGATGATATCTAGACACCCTGTGGGTATGCCTGTTATAGCGCCACCCCCTGGTCAACCAGGAAATGTGCCAGAAATTGACAATGCTTTCACCGATTGATTTGCAACTTCACTGGTTCATAGATGGCATGCCTGTGATGATACCCAGACACCCCGTGGGCGTGACTGTTATAGCGCCACCACCTGGTCAAACAGGAAATGTGCCCGAAATTGACAATGATTTAGCAGCGATTGTGAACATGAGGGTGAGGCAAAGACAGCACTGCTGTTGTGAGTGATTGTGGGTGTATTCCTGTTTATGGTGCACCATTTTGCGGTATGCCTTCTTTGCGGTGCACCTGGTGCGAGGGCCCGTCATCGCCACTTGTGGTTTAATAGGGCAGCACCGAGTGCACGAGCTGGAACGGGCTTGTGCACCGATGCGAAGCCCTATTGCTTTGAAGCTATATATTATTGGGCCCGAGCACCGAGGTGCACGAGCCGGAACGGGCTTGTGCACCGACCGGTGCGAAGCCCTATTGCTTTTGTAAGGCTTATTATTATTATTATTATTATTATTGTTATTCTTTTCCCCTGGAACCGGCCATTTTTGACCCCTTTCCCGTGCATGAAAACTCACGAAATTTTGCACACACCTTGGAAGTCTGGAACACTGGAGGTTTACAGAGGTATAGACCCGGGTGTGGCCCAGGGACTCCGTAGCGCCCCCTAAAGTAAAAAAATACCTTGGGCTCTATGGGGCGGTCTCATGATGAACTTTAACATACTCCTCGGACACCGTTTGTCAGATTCCTGTGAAATTTGGTAGATATGATACCAAGACATTGCTCATGTCAAATTGCGAAGGGATTTTTCATACCTTTTACGAATTCAAGATGGCGGATGCATGAAATAAGAGAAAAAATGAAAAATAGGAAATGTGGCATAACATCACACTTGATTGATAAAATCGCCTGAAACTCATACCGTTTATAGATCTTATGATTACCACGATATCCATTCACTTACTGGGCGTGGTTATTACAGCGCCACCATCTGGCAAGGTGGAACCACTACAGAAATTGACATTTAGCTCCATGGTTCACATATACTTTGAGCTACATGCACGAAATTTGGTAGGTGTGTGGGACTCCCCAAGACGAACAATTTTTGTATTACATTGCATTAGCCACGCCCAACAGGAAGTGAGGTAATAAGGAGTGTAAAAATTTGGACACACAATGAACTTTAACGTACTCGTCGGACACGGTATGTCAGATTGAAGTGAAATTTGGTGTACATGACCTCTAGATGCTGATGATGCCAAATTGCGAACGGATTTTTGATATCTCGTACTATGTTGAAATAACAATTTTATGAAATTGTATGATTTTAATAGCTCATCACGAAACAGGAAGTGTGTCATAAAATTACACAGCATTAACCGATTGGTCTGAAACTTCACAGGTTCATAGATGGTATGACTGTGATGATATCTAGACACCCCGGGGGCGTGGCTGTTATAGCGCCACCACCTGGCCAAGCAGGAAATGTGCTAGAAATTGATACTGCTTTACCCGATTAATCTGAAACTTCACTGGCTTATAGATAGTATGACTGTGATGACATCTAGACACCCCGTGGGCGTGGCTGTTATAGCGCCACCACCTGGCCAAGCAGGAAAAGTGCCAGAAATTGACTATACTTTACCCGATTGATCTGAAACTTCACAGGTTCATAGATCGTGTGCCTGTGATGATATCTAGACACCCCGTGGGCGTGCCTGTTATAGCACCACCACCTGGTCAAGCAGGAAAGGTGCTAAAAGTGCTAGTGGTCAAAAATTATAACTTGGAAACGGTTTGACATAGCTTATCCAAACTTGGTTTATGGACTCCTGACCGTGTTCTGACCACGCATAACCATGAATCGAAACTCTGTAGCGCCCCTAGTGGTCAAATATTATAACTTGGAAACGGTTTGACGTAGCTTATCCAAACTTAGTATATGGACTCTTGACCGTGTACTGACCACACAGAATCATGAATCGAAACTGTCTAGCGCCCTCTAGTGGTCAAATATGATAACTTGGGAACGGTTTGACGTAGCTTATTCAAACTTGGTATATGGACTCCTGACCGTGTTCTGACCACGCAAAACCATGAATCGAAACTCTCTAATGCCCCCTTGTGGTCGAACATTATAACTTGGAAACGGTTTGACCTATCATAGCCAAAGTTGGTACTCAGACTGTGGACCACCTTCTGAACATGCAGTATGACTTATGTGAATCTCTGTAGCGCCCCTACTAAGAGAAAGAGTTTAAAAGGCAGACTGAGTGAGTGTGTGACAGTGAGTGTCTGCGAGTGTAAAAAATGAGGGTGAGACAAAGATAGCACACCTGTTCCGAGTGAATGTGCATTCACTGTGTACCATTGTTGCGATATGCACTCTTTGCGGTGCACCTGGTGCGAGGGCCCGTCATCGCCGCTTGCGGCTTTAATTATTATTATTATTGTTATTCTTTTCCTCCCAATGGAACCGGCCATTTTTGACCACTTTCCCGTGCATCGAAAAGTCACGAAATTTTGCACACACCTTGGAAGTCTGGAACACTGGAGGTTTACAGAGGTATAGACCCGGGTGTGGCCCAGGGACTCCGTAGCGCCCCCTAAAGTAAAAAAATACCTTGGGCTCTATGGGCCGGTCTCATGATGAACTTTAACATACTCCTCGGACACCGTTTGTCAGATTCCTGTGAAATTTGGTAGACATGATGCCAAGATGTTGCTCATGTCAAATTGCGAAGGGATTTTTCATACCTTTTACGAATTCAAGATGGCGGATGCATGAAATAAGAGAAAAAATGAAAAACAGGAAATGTGGCATAACATCACACTGGATTGATAAAATCGCCTGAAACTCATACCGTTTATAGATCTTATGATTACGACGATATCCATTCACTTACTGGGCGTGGTTATTACAGCGCCACCATCTGGCAAGATGGAACCACTACAGAAATTGACATTTAGTGCCATGGTTGACATATACTTTGAGCTACATGCACGAAATTTGGTAGGTGTGTGGGACTCCCCAAGACGAACAATTTTTGTATTACATTGCATTAGCCACGCCCAACAGGAAGTGAGGTATTAAGGAGTGTAAAAATTTGGACACACAGTGAACTTTAACGTACTTGTCGGACACGGTATGTCAGATTCAAGTGAAATTTGGTGTACATGACCTCTAGATGTTGCTGATGCTAAATTGCGAACGGATTTTTGATACTACGAAATATGTTGGAATAACAATATTATGAAATTGTATGATTTTAATAGCTCATCACGAAACAGGAAGTGTGTCATAAAATCACACTGCATTAACCGATTGGTCTGAAACTTCACAGGTTCATAGATGGTATGACTGTGATGATATCTAGACACCCCGTGGGCGTGGCTGTTATAGCGCCACCACCTGGCCAAGCAGGAAATGTGCTAGAAATTGACAATGCTTTACCCGATTGATCTGAAACTTGACTGGTTCATAGATGGTATGACTGTGATGATATCTAGACACCCCGTGGGCGTGGCTGTTATAGCGCCACCACCTGGCCAAGCAGGAAAAGTGCCAGAAATTGACTATGCTTTACCCGATTGATCTGAAACTTCACAGGTTCATAGATTGTGTGCCTGTGATGATATCTAGACACCCCGTGGGCGTGCCTGTTATAGCGCCACCACCTGGTCAAGCAGGAAAGGTGCTAAAAGTGCTAGTGGTCAAAAATTATAACTTGGAAACGGTTTGACATAGCTTATCCAAACTTGGTTTATGGACTCCTGACCGTGTTCTGACCACGCATAACCATGAATCGAAACTCTGTAGCGCCCCTAGTGGTCAAATATTATAACTTGGAAACGGTTTGACGTAGCTTATCCAAACTTAGTATATGGACTCTTGACCGTGTACTGACCACACAGAATCATGAATCGAAACTGTCTAGCGCCCTCTAGTGGTCAAATATGATAACTTGGGAACGGTTTGACGTAGCTTATTCAAACTTGGTATATGGACTCCTGACCGTGTTCTGACCACGCATAACGATGAATCGAAACTCTCTAGCGCCCTCTAGTGGTCAAATATGATAACTTGGACACGGTTTGACGTAGCTTATCCAAACTTGGTATATGGACTCCTGACCGTGTTCTGACCACGCAAAACCATGAATCGAAACTCTCTAATGCCCCCTTGTGGTCGAACATTATAACTTGGAAACGGTTTGACCTATCATAGCCAAAGTTGGTACTCAGACTGTGGACCACCTTCTGAACATGCAGTATGACTTATGTGAATCTCTGTAGCGCCCCTACTAAGAGAAAGAGTTTAAAAGGCAGACTGAGTGAGTGTGTGACAGTGAGTGTCTGCGAGTGTAAAAAATGAGGGTGAGACAAAGATAGCACACCTGTTCCGAGTGAATGTGCCTTCACTGTGTACCATTGTTGCGATATGCACTCTTTGCGGTGCACCTGGTGCGAGGGCCCGTCATCGCGACTTGTGGCTTTAATTATTATTATTATTATTATTATTATTTTTCTTCCCCTGGTTCCGGCCATTTTTGACCCCTTTCCCGTGCACGAAAACTCATGAAATTTTGCACACACCTTGGAAGTATGGCACACTAGAGGTATACAGAGGCATGGACTTGGGTGTGGCCCAGGGACTCCGTAGCGCCCCCTAAAGTAAAAAATTACATTGGGCTCTATGGGGCCGGACACCCACTGAACTTTAATGTACTCCTCGGACACCGTTGGTCAGATTCCTGTGAAATTTGGTAGACATGATGCCAAGATGTTGCTGATGTAAAATTGCGAAGGGATTATTCATACCCTTTACAATTTCAAGATGGCGGATGAGTGAAATATGGGAAAAACTGAAAAAACGGAAATGTGTCATTAGATCGCAGGGCGTTGATGGAATCGTCTGAATGTCATTTACAAATTTATAGATATTATCCTTACGACGACATTCATACACTTAATGGGCGTGGTTGTTACAGCGCCACCAACTGGCAAGGTGGAGAAAGTACAGAAATTGACATTAAGTGCCATGGTTGGCATATACTTTGAGCTACGCGCACAAAATTTGGTAGGTGTGTGTGTCTCCCCAAGACGAACAACTTTCGTATTACATTGCATTAGCCACGCCCAACAGGAAGTGAGGTAATAAGGAGTGTAAAAATTTGGACACACAGTGAACTTTAACGTACTCGTCGGACACGGTATGTCAGATTCAATTGAAATTTGGTGTACATGACCTCTAGATGCTGCTGATGCTAAATTGCGAACGGATTTTTGATATTTCGTAATATGTTGTAATAACAATATTATGAAATTGTATGATTTTAATAGCTCATCACGAAACAGGAAGTGTGTCATAAAATCACACTGCATTAACCGATTGGTCTGAAACTTCACAGGTTCATAGATGGTATGACTGTGATGACATCTAGACACCCCGTGGGCGTGGCTGTTATAGCGCCACCACCTGGCCAAGCAGGAAAAGTGCCAGAAATTGACTATGCTTTAACCGATTGATCTGAAACTTCACTGGTTCATAGATGGTATGACTGTGATGATTTCTAGACGACCCGTGGGCGTGCCTGTTATAGCGCCACCATCTGGTCAAGCAGGAAATGTGCCAGAAATTGACAATGCTTTACCCGATTGATCTGAAACTTCACTGGTTCATAGATGGTATGACTGTGATGATATCTAGACACCCCATGGACATGCCTGTTATAGCGCCACCACCTGGTCAAGCCGGAAATGTGCCAGAAATTGACAATGCTTTACCCGATTGCCCCTAGTGGTCAAATATTATAACTTGGAAACGGTTTGATGTAGCTTATCCAAACTTGGTATATGGACTCCTGACCATGTTCTGACCACGCATAACCATGAATCGAAACTCTGTAGCGCCCCTAGTGGTCAAATATTATAACTTGGAAACGGTTTGACGTAGCTTATCCAAACTTAGTATATGGACTCTTGACCGTGTACTGACCACACAGAATCATGAATCGAAACTGTCTAGCGCCCTCTAGTGGTCAAATATGATAACTTGGGAACGGTTTGACGTAGCTTATTCAAACTTGGTATATGGACTCCTGACCGTGTTCTGACCACGCATAATGATGAATCGGAACTCTCTAGCGCCCTCTAGTGGTCAAATATGATAACTTGGACACGGTTTGACGTAGCTTATCCAAACTTGGTATATGGACTCCTGACCGTGTTCTGACCACGCAAAACCATGAATCGAAACTCTCTAATGCCCCCTTGTGGTCGAACATTATAACTTGGAAACGGTTTGACCTATCATAGCCAAAGTTGGTACTCAGACTGTGGACCACCTTCTGAACATGCAGTATGACTTATGTGAATCTCTGTAGCGCCCCTACTAAGAGAAAGAGTTTAAAAGGCAGACTGAGTGAGTGTGTGACAGTGAGTGTCTGCGAGTGTAAAAAATGAGGGTGAGACAAAGATAGCACACCTGTTCCGAGTGAATGTGCCTTCACTGTGTACCATTGTTGCGATATGCACTCTTTGCGGTGCACCTGGTGCGAGGGCCCGTCATCGCCACTTGTGGCTTTAATTATTATTATTATTATTATTATTATTTTTCTTACGCTGGTTACGGCCATTTTTGACCCCTTTCCCGTGCATGAAAACTCATGAAATTTTGCACACACCTTGGAAGTATGGAACACTAGAGGTATACAGAGGCATGGACTTGGGTGTGGCCCAGGGACTCCGTAGCGCCCCCTAAAGTAAAAAATTACATTGGGCTCTATGGGGCCGGACACCCACTGAACTTTAACGTACTCCTCGGACACCGTTGGTCAGATTCCTGTGAAATTTGGTAGACATGATGCCAAGATGTTGCTGATGTAAAATTGCGAAGGGATTATTCATACCCTTTACAATTTCAAGATGGCGGATGAGCGAAATATGGGAAAAACTGAAAAAACGGAAATGTGTCATTAGATCGCAGGGCGTTGATGGAATCGTCTGAATGTCATTTACAAATTTATAGATATTATCCTTACGACGACATTCATACACTTAATGGGCGTGGTTGTTACAGCGCCACCAACTGGTAAGGTGGAGAAAGTACAGAAATTGACATTAAGTGCCATGGTTGGCATATACTTTGAGCTACGCGCACAAAATTTGGTAGGTGTGTGTGTCTCCCCAAGACGAACAACTTTCGTATTACATTGCATTAGCCACGCCCAACAGGAAGTGAGGTAATAAGGAGTGTAAAAATTTGGACACACAGTGAACTTTAACGTACTCGTCGGACACGGTATGTCAGATTCAAGTGAAATTTGGTGTACATGACCTCTAGATGCTGCTGATGCTAAATTGCGAACGGATTTTTGATATTTCGTAATATGTTGTAATAACAATATTATGAAATTGTATGATTTTAATAGCTCATCACGAAACAGGAAGTGTGTCATAAAATCACACTGCATTAACCGATTGGTCTGAAACTTCACAGGTTCATAGATGGTATGACTGTGATGACATCTAGACACCCCGTGGGCGTGGCTGTTATAGCGCCACCACCTGGCCAAGCAGGAAAAGTGCCAGAAATTGACTATGCTTTAACCGATTGATCTGAAACTTCACTGGTTCATAGATCGTATGCCTGTGATGATATCTAGACACCCCGTGGGCGTGCCTGTTATAGCGCCACCACCTGGCCAAGCAGGAAAAGTGCCAGAAATTGACTATGCTTTACCCGATTGATCTGAAACTTCACTGGTTCATAGATGGTATGACTGTGATGATATCTAGACACCCCATGGACATGCCTGTTATAGCGCCACCACCTGGTCAAGCAGGAAATGTGCCAGAAATTGACTATGCTTTACCCGATTGATCTGAAACTTCACAGGTTCATAGATCGTGTGACTGTGATGATATCTAGACACCCTGTGGGCGTGCCTGTTATAGCGCCACCACCTGGTCAAGCAGGAAAGGTGCTAAAAGTGCTAGTGGTCAAAAATTATAACTTGGAAACGGTTTGACATAGCTTATCCAAACTTGGTTTATGGACTCCTGACCGTGTTCTGACCACGCATAACCATGAATCGAAACTCTGTAGCGCCCCTAGTGGTCAAATATCATAACTTGGAAACGGTTTGACGTAGCTTATCCAAACTTAGTATATGGACTCTTGACCGTGTACTGACCACACAGAATCATGACTCGAAACTGTCTAGCGCCCTCTAGTGGTCAAATATGATAACTTGGGAACGGTTTGACGTAGCTTATTCAAACTTGGTATATGGACTCCTGACCGTGTTCTGACCACGCATAACGATGAATCGAAACTCTCTAGCGCCCTCTAGTGGTCAAATATGATAACTTGGACACGGTTTGACGTAGCTTATCCAAACTTGGTATATGGACTCCTGACCGTGTTCTGACCACGCAAAACCATGAATCGAAACTCTCTAATGCCCCCTTGTGGTCGAACATTATAACTTGGAAACGGTTTGACCTATCATAGCCAAAGTTGGTACTCAGACTGTGGACCACCTTCTGAACATGCAGTATGACTTATGTGAATCTCTGTAGCGCCCCTACTAAGAGAAAGAGTTTAAAAGGCAGACTGAGTGAGTGTGTGACAGTGAGTGTCTGCGAGTGTAAAAAATGAGGGTGAGACAAAGATAGCACACCTGTTCCGAGTGAATGTGCCTTCACTGTGTACCATTGTTGCGATATGCACTCTTTGCGGTGCACCTGGTGCGAGGGCCCGTCATCGCCGCTTGCGGCTTTAATTATTATTATTATTATTTTTCTTCCCCTGGTTACCGGCCATTTTTGACCCCTTTCCCGTGCATGAAAACTCACGAAATTTTGCACACACCTTGGAAGTATGGAACACTAGAGGTATACAGAGGCATGGACTTGGGTGTGGCCCAGGGACTCCGTAGCGCCCCCTAAAGTAAAAAATTACATTGGGCTCTATGGGGCCGGACACCCACTGAACTTTAATGTACTCCTCGGACACCGTTGGTCAGATTCCTGTGAAATTTGGTAGACATGATGCCAAGATGTTGCTGATGTAAAATTGCGAAGGGATTATTCATACCCTTTACAATTTCAAGATGGCGGATGAGTGAAATATGGGAAAAACTGAAAAAACGGAAATGTGTCATTAGATCGCAGGGCGTTGATGGAATCGTCTGAATGTCATTTACAAATTTATAGATATTATCATTACGACGACATTCATACACTTAATGGGCGTGGTTGTTACAGCGCCACCAACTGGCAAGGTGGAGAAAGTACAGAAATTGACATTAAGTGCCATGGTTGGCATATACTTTGAGCTACGCGCACAAAATTTGGTAGGTGTGTGTGTCTCCCCAAGACGAACAACTTTCGTATTACATTGCATTAGCCACGCCCAACAGGAAGTGAGGTAATAAGGAGTGTAAAAATTTGGACACACAGTGAACTTTAACGTACTCGTCGGACACGGTATGTCAGATTCAAGTGAAATTTGGTGTACATGACCTCTAGATGCTGTTGATGCTAAATTGCGAACGGATTTTTGATATTTCGTAATATGTTGTAATAACAATATTATGAAATTGTATGATTTTAATAGCTCATCACGAAACAGGAAGTGTGTCATAAAATCACACTGCATTAACCGATTGGTCTGAAACTTCACAGGTTCATAGATGGTATGACTGTGATGACATCTAGACACCC
>JAODXP020000016.1:31670003-31674756 GCA_027497455.2 Sardinella longiceps | reverse complement strand
TGCATATGTGTCTGTCTACATTGATCAAGCACTCTTGACCAAGGCTGTTGTGAAGTTTTTCCGGAAAAGACCCAAGTTTAGATTCACATTTGATAATGTGTTTCAGTGTGTTTCAAACAAGTACAGTATTAGCCTTCACTCTGTGGTCAACAAGATGACAAGGCCAATTCAGAGCTATCCCATAATTTAGGATGTCAGTTGACTCCTCCATCTCTTCATGTTTCTAGGGTGATAACTCCTATGTAAAGGACCGCTGGTGCATGTTCGATGGTTTCATGGTCATCTTCCTGTGGGTGTCCTTAGTGCTACAGGTATTATAAGCATATTACTGTCCAAATATCTTTTTTAGTTAAATATCTGTTCATTTGTAGCTTGTTCTTTAAAACTGTTGCTGTTTTCTTGTAGGTGTTTGAAATCGCTGAGCTTGTCGACCAGATGTCACCATGGCGGATGCTAAGAATCCCCCGAGCCCTGATCATGATTAGAGCCTTTCGGATCTACTTCCGATTCGAGCTGCCTCGCAGCAGGATCAACAACATCCTCAAGTACGGGCCGTGCCAAGCAAAATGTTGCCTTAATGTTAACCGACACATTAATATGATATTAAGCAGACATTTCTCTGGAGTTAATGTAGAGTGTAATGACGGCCCACATGTCCTCTTGGCTTGTGACCTTGACGTTTGTTCTGTTCTGAAGTGTTCTCTCTCTCTCTGTGTCGTTTATTCTGCCAGTTCTCCCTCCCCAATCTCCCGTTTTAGAAAACTTTCCATTTTCTCTCCTCTTTTTCTCTTTCTCTCTCTCTCTCTCTCTCTCTCTCTCTCTCTCTCTCTCTCTCTCTCTCTCTCTCTCTCTCCCTCTCTCTCTCTCTGTCCATAGGCGGTCTGGCGAACAGATCTGGAGTGTATCCATCTTTCTGCTGTTTTTCCTCCTGCTCTATGGAATTCTGGGAGTTCAAATGTTTGGCACGTTCAATTATCACTGCGTGACCAATGACACTGTGAAAGGGTGAGGAAACTTAAGCACTAAATACAACATAATCAAACCACTCTGCCGTGCATTCAGAGCTCAAAATGACGGTGGTTTGCCACAAGCCTAATTAGCACATGCAATGCACATGTTATATAATATAAGTTATGATCCATTTAGTCCAAACTGTCCCTGAAATCCACTAATATCCATCAAATAGTTCTTTTCACCAGCAGCAGTTACAGGCATGTCTGCTGCTGGAGCCAATCCACTCCATGACAGCTGCATCTATAAATATTAATCCTACTGACAGCTGTAAAACATATTATTGTTGCATATGCTAGGAAAGCGTATAAATCCTCATCTGTCGCCCTGCATATTTTAAGCATAAGTTAGTTGTTATGCGTCTGTAAAATTCAATATGATACAGTAGGCTATAGTGGGGCCATGATTATTTCCAAAACATTACATAGTGCTTTGCTAGTTATGTCACCCTGTCATCACAAGGATGTGTGTGTGTGTGTGTGTGTGTGTGTGTGTGTGTGTGTGTGTGTGTGTGTGTGTGTGTGTGTGTGTGTGTGTGTGTGTGTGTGTGAAAATCCTTCAGAGATGGAGGAGGTGGAGATGAGTAGTAAAGAGGTTGAAGAAAAGAAAAGAAAGACAAAGAGAATGGGGTGATGTGGAGTGAGGAGGAGAAAAGGCAAGGCAAGGCAAGGCAGCAGGGGAAACAGATGTTTGGCAGCTGAGTAGCGAGGGCAGGATGGGGATGGATGGGGCTGTTTGATATTCAGCGCTACTCTACACAAGATGAGCGGGAGCTGCTGCTGGTTGTGGCAGGAGGAGAGGAGCGCCACTGCTGGAGCCTGTGTGTGTGTGGGGAAACAAAAGAGCCTAAACTGGCACACACAACAAGCCTCACCTAACATTGGGTACCATAAAAATCTCCACAGACAAGGGCGCAGTTACCTAGTGGGCTCGAGCGTTGTACTGTGGATCGGGTTCGGCCCGAGGTCATTTCCTGATCTTAACCGCTCTCTTTCTACCAATCATTTCCTGTGACTCTCTGTGCTGTCCTTAAATGCAACAAGCCCTACAAAAAAGAATGTCTTCACAGACATCAGCAACCAGTGGTTCAAGGCTTGCCCCTGCTTCTGGCCATCTTGGCAGCCCTGACGGTTGTCCACACATTTTGACACCTTTATTTTGGCCCTTTTGAAACCAGGAGCATTGATGATGGACACCGCTTAGTGCCTATTCTATTGTCTGATCTCAATGTACTGTATGTTAAGTGACTAACTTATTTGATGAAATGAAAGGATGTTAAAGTTTCGTGTCAGTCCTTTTGGACATTTTATTTGTGTTCCTTGGCAGACTCGCTATTCGTTTTTGGAATCGGTCAATTTCCCTTCAGTATATTACCATCTTTTCCATTCATCCATATATTTTTTTTTTTTGGTTCTTTCATCTGTTATAAGATGTCCTTGGCTTAATGTCAAAGCTCACTTCATACACAGACTTGATTTAGTGTTTTTTTTTCTTTTTCTTTCTTTCGTTCTTTCTTACTTTTTTTGTGTGAAGAAAGTGCCTTGACGTGGCCTTTTTGTCCTGTCGAAGGAGATTGTGGGATTTGAACTAAACCACTTTTTTTTTTCTCCTCTCCCTCACCTGTGAGGCTGAGGATTATGTCTGGTGACCTTGGCAGTGATGACTGTGTCTGGAGTGGCAAAGGGCAAGCGTTAAGAGCTCCTTAGACATGTCATCATCTTTTCTGACAGCCCATTTCCTCTGCATTTGTGCGTGTCAGGGCGCATTGATAGAATGTGCACTTTGCATACCTTGAGAAATAAAAAGGTCAAACTTTGCAAGGAAATTCTTAAGGAACTTATTGTGATTTTTTTTTTTTTTTTTTTACATTAAAAAATGTCTTTGCAAGGAATTTGATCCGATATCAAATATTTATTAAAATACAAATGTATCATTTTGCTTTCAAAAGAATATATAATGTTACAACTTATTCAATCATATAACTTTTTATGAACCTGGTCGGTTACCTCTGGGTTCATGACAAAGGTCTTTGATAACATTCAGAATAGATATCCATTATCATATAATTAAAGGTATTTTGATTCACTGTCGTGACTCTGACTGGTCTATCTGATACCGCAATAAATTATCTGGGCTCATTTCAAAGCGCTTAATAAACAATTTGGTCGAATGTCTGGCTAACCAATTTCAACGCATTAATTTTCATTAGGGACATCAAGCGGCACAGGGAGAAACACCTGTGTCCCAGAGGGTGTGTGTGTGTCTGTGTGTGTGTGTGTGTGTGTGTGTGAGAGAGAGAGAGAGAGAGAGAGAGAGAGAGAGAGAGAGAGAGTTTGTGTAACTCTTTCCTCTCTCTCTCTCTCTCTCTCTCTCTCTCTCTCTCTCTCTCTCTCTCTCTCTCTCTCTCTCTCTCTGATTATCCATATCTCCATGATTACATCTCATCCATGATTACCAGTCAGTATGTGTGCTTTACATATACGTACTAGTTACATTTCATATTGTTTCAGTGTAAAATGGTGATAATTTCACCTAAAAAGTCTTATTAATGCACTGCATGGAGCAAAATAGATAGATAGAGTCAAATGAGCCCTGACATGTATAAGCTTTCATTCGCCTTGATTTAGTAGTAGGGTTGGGGTTTGTAGTAAACAAAATGTGAATTTGACCTAAACCTCATAGCATGGCACTGGAGTTTCATTGTTTTTTTATTTATTTATTTTATTTATTTACTTTGTAATGTGGACCACTATAGAAATCAATAACCTGTTTACTTCTCCTTCCCTGTAGGAATGTGACCTGGAACAGCCTGGCCATCCCTGACACCCACTGTTCCCCCGATGGCGAGGGCTACCAGTGTCCAGCGGGCTTCAAGTGCATGGATCTGGTGGAGGACCTGGGGCTCAGCAGGCAGGAGCTGGGTTACAGTGGCTTCAATGAACTCGGTGCGTCCACGGCAACCAGATATAGGCTTCTGTTGTTGTCTTCTGTTGTCATGGCTGCGAGTGCTGAGCCTGTGACAGGAAATGGCCTCATAAAAGCCCGCTCAGTATCATTAGTTGGCTCTATCCAATATTAGTATCTGGAAATGGGTGTGAGTGGTCAGTCAAACACTATATGGCTTTTTAGTCACAGTAATGACACCGTCGCTGACATAACATTGATTTGCATACAGACAAAAAAACCCATATTGGACTGTTGAATATAATATAATAATAATATGTGCGTCATCATATTTAACACAGTATATCATAAATGCAGCCGAAACTGTTTATGCAACAATTACTCAGATCAGTCATGGTTATTCACTCAAATGAGTAAAGTTGCAATAAAAATTCATGGTCATGGGCGAAGACCTGTAAGTGATTGCTTCTCAGAAATCTGGTGTTTCAAGTTGAAGTTCAAGGAAAGGTTCTTGGATTTAGTTGAAAAAGAAATGATCTGTTTGTGGCAGACAAAAAGAAACGCTTGTGTTCTTGGGGTCGAGCCATTTCTTTTTAATGAATTCCAACATGGATGATACATGTGGCTATTGGTGAACATGTATTGTCACAACTCCAGTCTTGCTGCGTGACCTTATAAAGGCTGGTTTGCTACTTAAAGCAAATTTCCTAAAATGTATTTTTATCACAGCTCGGAAAATGAATTCTCCTTTAACTTAGCTTAACCAATGAACGAGTTCCATAAGAACATATTCTCCTGCCACGGTTTGTGTTAACGTCATAACCTAGGAAAAAAAGAA
>JAODXP020000016.1:31655003-31657503 GCA_027497455.2 Sardinella longiceps | reverse complement strand
TAAACTAGCCGTACCAAAGGCATATTTCCTGAGAAGTATTAAGCATTAATGATTTTAGGGCTAACAAGAAAACAGGAATGATGAGGAGAATATGATTTGACCAGACTTTTGAATAATTACATGAAAAGATAACATTTACATGCTCAAATTTGAAAATATAAGGTCCAGTCAAATGTGACTGAATGTTAAAAAGTCCACAGCAAACAAATCGTAAAACTTTAATTCCATGAGGGATGATCATCTTCACTCAAATTCCATTTGAATTAATTTTGTCTGTTGGGGTTATATTTAATCAGCTTTTCAGTTAGTTAGTTTACATGAAGCAATATTCTACAAATGATGTGTTGGCAACCTGGCAACAGAGCAATCTAGCAATACTTTTGAGTGTTCTTGGCAAAGTTTCTATTGCGTAGCACTCGAGAACCGTTGGTTCTTGGTGTAAATAATGTATTTAACGGACACAGACCCTTAACATATGCATAAGCTTGCATTACCTAAACATGCTCAGCCATCTCAGTTTTTACTTGAACTTGAGTTGCCAGGTAACAGTTACTGGTAACTTGTCTACAGATTTGACTGCTTGTTGTTTACTTTCATGCTTTTCTGTAATGTTAAGCAGTAATGTTCTGTAATGTTAATGTTGACAGTCGGCCTACTGTATACACATTTAGACAACCAGAAAAACAAACATTAATTTCAAAAACAAAATTAGATTTTTGTGTCAGTTTTGCACCACTGATCTAAAGGTAACTATTGGAGACATGCATCCCTGTGAACCTCCCAATGCTCTTGAATTGTGCTCTACATTGTAAATACCCTATACACCTGCATAAATATTGTAGGAGTCACTGCAAATGCTGATGGGTTATTAGGCTTAACGCAAGATGAGAAAATATCTATTTCAGCCAAAAAAAAAAAAAAAAAAAAAATCATTAAAGATGGATGTGGTGAGATTGAACACCCCCTGGTGAGATTGAGAAGCATGTTCTGTATGTGTGCAAGAGCCCCTTCCTCACCTCTGCCCAGACACACACACACACGTTTTCTTCCATTTTGTCAGGGGACGTTCAGCCTGCGCCCAATTTATAGGCTGATATTAAATGATTTATTGGCCTGATGATAGGTGCACAGTGTCAGGAAGTATAAGACACATAGCAATGTCCTCCAAACAAGCTGTTGGCTCATATATCTCTGTGCATACTTGGCTCATATGTGACTCATATATCTGTGTTAATACTTTATGCCTGTATGAACATGTAAGATGGAATCATGGAACATAAATGTAGTTAACGTGACTGATGATCCAGTGTCACAGATGATGCATAGTCTTCAGTGTTTGAGAATCATTGTTATTTATTATATCAGCTTGACAATGCATTGTGCACGTAATAAGCATGTCATCCATTTTCTGGGCCTCTTTCTGTCTGTCTGTCTGTCTCGCTCTCTCTTTCTCTCTGTGTTCTATCCATTCTTCTTCCTATCTCTCTGCTTTCTATCGACTCTTTCTCCTCATCTCTCCATCTCCGATTGTATATACTGTATCTTAACTGGTCATATTGGTTTTATATTAACATTTTTGGAAGGTGTAGTAGTATAATGGAAAATCTCTCTCTCTCTCTCTCTCTCTCTCTCTCTCTCTCTCTCTCTCTCTCTCTCTCTCTCTCTCTGCTATCTCTCACAGATGTTCCATGAAGATTCGGCGGGTGGGTGGCAGCTGGTGGCAGTGGACGTGAACAAGCCTCATGGCCGTGCTCCCGCTTGCCTGCAGGTACTCCACATCCATCTGAGCTAATGGCACAAACATCACACCATCTCTCTCTCTCTCTCGCTCTCTCTCTCTCTCTCTGTCTCTCTCTCTCTCTCTCTCTCTCTCTATCTCTCTCTCTCTCACACACCCACACACACGCACACACACACACACACACACACACACCACCATCCAAAATAACCACACACAATCACGGCTCTACAGAGCCAGTGCCACTTCCAATGCCACACGTATCTGAGCAGGAACAGGCAAAGATAATAAAGAAGCCTGGGGCAGAGAGCACAGACAGGGAAGAAGAGAAATTTTTTAGGTCGGAGAGAAAAAGTCTGAAATTTTTAGTCCTGCACACAAACAAACTCTGCTAGGAAATGCTGCAGCATCTCTGATTGTTTTGTTATTGTAGCTTGCCTTCTTTCACCAGATGGCATTTTTCTTGTTTTTTTTCTCTTCTTTTTTTTTGTCAGAAATATAGAAATAAATGTTCTTGAAACGTTTGACATCAAAGGCTTAAGGCAGAAAAGCATTCACTTCCGAGCGACTTTTAAAAAATGTCTTAATTTCTCTCCGCAACCTGCAGAGTTACCTACGCCCTTCCCATCAGTCATCACCCTTAATGACACACTAATGCTTCACTAATATGATTTTAAATGATAGCTGAATCACTGCACACTTGTAGACCTCTCACACATTTAATGGTTTTCACAAAATGACAAATTATGCTTAAATGACATC
>JAODXP020000016.1:31645003-31650003 GCA_027497455.2 Sardinella longiceps | reverse complement strand
ATTAAATGCACCTCAGCCTATCGATGCAACCCCTTTCCCCCTTTCCTTTGAGATAGTTGGTTGGGAGGATGTGGTGGGGTGATTTGGTGGGAGATTCTCTGTCTGTCCCTCTCTTTTTCTCTCTCTCTTCTCTCTCTCTCTCTCTCTCTCTCTCTCTCTCTCTCTCTCTCTCTCTCTCTCTCTCTCTCTCTCTCTCTCTCTCTCTCTCTCTCTCTCTCTCCTCTGAGGGAATCACGCCTGCTTCATCATAGAGCCTTATTGCCAATCACAGAGCTCATCTCAGCCCCACAAATCACACTCTTCTTTTTCCAAGGCTCTTCCCCCGCATCACTATAGCCTCAGTTAGGGCGGCACAAGATGGTGGACAAGACATTCTTGTAGCACAGCCAACACTAGACCTGTAGCACAGACACACTATCTGCAATAGGCATTGCTTTTTATACAGGCATGTGAGTAGTTCACGTGCTAACAGACAACTGGCTGGCAGAATACTGCTAGTAAATAATTTAAATAACGTAAATAACTTTTCAGAGGATCTGTGTGTGAAAATGATAGCAAGACAAAGACAAATGATAGCAAGACAAATCATCCACATACTGGTACTGTATGTGGATAGGTAATTCAGTCCATGTCATTCCAACTAGTGTCTGGTCGTTTGTTTTACTGTAGTGCTGGAGAGTGTTGGACGACTGCAATCTAGGGTTTAGGTCTCCACTCATCCATGGTGTGTGTGTGTGTGTGTGTGTGTGTGTGTGTGTGTGACTGTCACTACCCTTGTGACTGACACGTTGTGCCTAAAAGTGTAACTCTCTCTTTGTGGTATGATAATGTGAATCAAAATATTGGTGAATATTAAACTAAAACATCAAATTTGAGAAGCTAGTTCCACTTTTGATCCAGACTGATAAACATGATCATGACTGTGGCCATGATCCATATTCTGTGAAACCTGGCAAGACGTCTCTCTGGCAAGAGGGTGATTAAAGCCTTGCAGGTTCACATTAGTAAATTAGCTTTAACCAGTTGTAAAATATCAACATTTAGATCTGCATAGAATGCTAGGCTTTATGGGTGGTATTCTCCCAGGTGCTTAAGTTTAAAAAAGTGTTTAGTTGGGTCTAAGCACTTTTTTAGACTTAAGCACCTGGGAGAAAACTGGTCTATGTGGCTAAGTGCTGCTTAGAGATGGAAAAACTATATTTACAGGTGGATAAATGCACAAAAAATTTTAAATTTAGGAGGCACTTAAACAGCATTTGTGTGTGTTTACATACCACCACTCATCTGCAGCAGAGGATAGGGAGAGGTCACCGGCTTGGAGACCCTCGTCCAGAAGCAGCCATCTTGTCTGGTCCAAACACACACTCAAACACCACAGGTAGAGCGCTTTCAGACCTCCTCACTTCTCACCTGCCGGCTTTCCAACTGCGGTTGTTTGTCACCAGGGTGATTTACACCTACCTGCCCGTAGGGATCCGTGTTGGCAGCCTGTCATGGAAAATCTTAACACATGTTTTGTGAAGATTGTTTTTCCTCACACTGGCATATTTATGGTAAAGAGGCACTGACTGGTGTGGATCAGAAATCATAAACAGGGTTTCTATGTCCAGCATGAGCTGAAATTGAATTGGAAGTGTGATTACATGGTTGCTATACCATTCAGACAGGCTCATTGGCTGCAGTTTGTCGGTCTTACAAGGGTTCAGAAGGGGTTTGCTGGACCTTTCGTGTGTTTGCGCATATGGCATGGCACAGTGTTCCAGAATGTTCTCTTTCCCCAGACTATTCCCTCCAGAGTAATTGAATGTAGATGTTTAAACTCAAGTTAATTTATTATTGTAAATCTAAATTTTATTTTTTTATTTTTCTTTACTTATTTTTTTTTTTTTTGCAATTAGAAACATATTGCATAATATTTCTGTATAATATTAACTGTATTGTTTTATAAAATTGCATGGAGCAGGGTGACTGTTTTGGGGGCAAGAAATGTAATTTATCAACTGAATTATGGTGTCCGAGTTGGTTCCCCTAGTTGGGCAGTGCTATTTAGCTCCCCTGTGGGTCCAGCAGCTAGTTTGTCTTGTCTCCTCAGCCATTTCCCATGGCAACTAATTGGCCTTGGGGCTGGAAGTGTGCTGTATGGCAATAGACTGCTGTTGGAGAAAGGGAGGAAAGTGCAAAGCCCTGCACTTGTTTTGGCTTCAGCCAATTTCCTTACGTAACTCAGAGTTGGGGTATTGCAGTCTTTGAATGCATTGTGCAGGGCACAGGATTTTGGTGTGTGTGTGTGTGTGTGTGTGTGTGTGTGTGTGTGTGTGTGTGTGTGTGTGTGTGTGTGTGTGTGTGTGTGTGTGTGTGTGTGCTTGCATTGCTGTATGCATTATGGGCAGTATTCTCCATGGTGCTTAAGTCCAAAAATGCATGGCGCTAAGCACTCTTTTGGACTTAAGTACCTGGGAGAATACCAACCTATGAGCACATCTCTCTCTCTCTCTCTCTCTCTCTCTCTCTCTCTCTCTCTCTCTCTCTCTCTCTCCCTCTCTAATTTTGCTCTAGTAAATAAATTTGCTCAGCCTGTATGTCTAGTAGCAAGCCACAAGGAATTTGATTGGTCGGACACCGTTGGTCTTCACCAATCACAACACTCTATATGTGTTTGCAGTTACTGTAATTCATGGTATAACCTACTTGATTTAACCATTGCTTAGTTTGTAGGATATGTAGTCTGGAAGTGACAGTACGTTCACTCATTTATTTTCTCTTCTCCCCATCTCTGTGTGAGAAGAAACATCAGCAGTAGGAATCTGGAATCAAGTTTCATTGCTCTGCTGTATGTGTCTTCATAATCAGTTCAGTAGAGGACTTCTAGTCGACATCTAATACAAAACGGAGGTCTCTTGACAGTCCTGTGATTTCATTATTTAATGTGTCTATTTTACTGAAATAAAAAATGTAGAGAATCAACTCTGCTCTGTATGCTGCAGACTCTTATGTGTGTGTGTGTGTGTGTGTGTGTGTGTGTGTGTGTGTGTGTGTGTGTGTGTGTGTGTGTGTGTATGTACACTTCTGTGAAAATGGTAGTTCCCCAGCATACCCCTTCAGATTTTTTTTTTTTTTTTCATCTTTTGCCTTTTATTTTTGATGGGCTTTCTGGAGACTGGCAGAGTTTCCTGGGCGCGCTGCCACTAAGGGAACACTAATTGTCTGTCAGCTGACAGTTGCAGCACCTGAAGTTTTCAAAGTTGCCCAGCAAAAGCAGAGGGGATAACAAGAGCTTGCAGAGCGTGCGGAAAAGGAAAAGAAAAGAGAGGGGAAAAAAAATAAAAAGAAAAGAAAAAAGAATAAAAAAAGAGAGCACAGAGGGAACATCAAAACAGCGTGGGAGCCATCTTGCCTTTCAATGGCAGCTATTAAATTGATCTTGACATCCTGTGCGCTTACGTTTTTAGCGCCACCAACCGCATCAGACAAAGTAGGACACTTCACCTTGGGTACATTGACAGCCCTGCTGTTTTTCTAACGTGTTCGACATCTCTCATTGTTTGATTTAAGGAAAAAAGGGAAAAGAAAAGAAAGGAAGAGAGAGAGAGAGAGAGAGAGAGAGAGAGAGAGAGGGGGGGGGTGACAGAATGTCTAAAAGCACCCAGAATCCACAGGGGAACTGATAGAAACCGGATGGAAAACGGATGGAGGTTGCAGAGAGCAACAGCAGCAAACACTCCCTCCAGGGCCTAACCCCTCAACCAAGTCGGCTTTTGTGTGTGTGTGTGTGTGTGTGTGTGTGTGTGTGTGTGTGTGTGTGTGTGTGTGTGTGTGTGTGTGTGTGTGTGTGTGTGTGTGTGTGTGTGTGTGTGTGTGTGTGTGTGTATGTGGTAATAGTGTGAGATCCGGTGCATGGCACAGAGTGAAAGTACCGGAGAAGTCAGGACCTCGAGAGTTGGGAGAGGAATGAGGGGAGAGAAGGAAAAAAAGTCATCTGTTCGTCCCCTTCAGCCAAAACACCCTGGGGAAAACAAGCTTCTGGATGCTGGAGATGTCAAACTGCTTTGTCATGTTCCATCACAGCCAGTCAGAGAGAGAGAGAGGAGAGAGGGCAGGTGCTGTTTTCTGCCATTATTACTCAGGTTATTGGGGATGTCCCCCCTTTCCATTTCAGGTTTGAGTCTCTCTCTCTCTCTCTCTCTCTCTCTCTCTCTCTCTCTCTCTCTCTCTCTCTGTGTATATGTATGTGTGTGTGTATCTGTGTGTGTGTGTGTGTGTGTGTGTGTGTGTGTGTGTGTGTGTGTGTTTGTGTGAGAGTGTGTGTGCGTGTGTGTGTGTGTCCTCATATAGGTGTTTTCATGTATATCTTTATGTATATTTTTATGTCTATTGTGATGAGGCTTCTAGTGACACCTTCAGTATGTACGACTGTCTGTGTTTAAGAGACTACTGGGTCTGGATGCTTGTTCTCTCTCATTTGCCAAGTCTTTTATGTCTGTAGGAAACTAATGTCTGTTTGTTGCTGCCATTGATTGGAACCCGCGGGGGTGTAGTAAATCTTTCCTTTGTTTTTGATGACTCATGTAATCATAATGTTCAGGATTTTTCAGCCAAATGACTTGTAATGAAGTTTTAAAACAATGAGAAAGACGCAATCCTCACTGAAGCACTTCTGTGTCTGAGAGAGAGAGAGAGAGAGAGAGAGAGAGAGAGAGAGAGAGAGAGAGAGAGAGAGAGAGAGACCAAATCACCTTCCACCAAATTACCCCACCACATCCTCCCAACCCCAACCATCTCAAAGGAAGGAGAGCGCAAATTAAGACTCAGCCTCATCTATCCAAATCAAGAGTCAGCCTCATCTATTCAACATTTTGAATCAGGGAAATACATTTAAATCAAACCTGGGAAAATGTGAACAAAACAAAACAAAACAAAAACATAAAGATGTGGAATCAGGTATCATAAACAAGCAAAAGCCTTTTGATTACCCCTTTATCAAGAACTGGCACAAAAGCTAA
>JAODXP020000016.1:31637503-31640003 GCA_027497455.2 Sardinella longiceps | reverse complement strand
GATGTTAAATTCCGGGGTTTTAAATGTGCGCTCAGCGTCAGTATGAAATAGCAGCTCTCTCTCTCTCTCTCTCTCTCTCTCTCTCTCTCTCTCTCTCTCTCTCTCTCTCTCTCTCTTTCTAAACCAAATGAGATGCATTGCCTTTTGCCTATCTCTGTTTGGGGTGTATTAGTCTCCTACATAGGGAGTCGGTTGTCATCTCTTTATGTGTGTTATCTGCAGGAAGTGGTCGTGATTGCTTTTCATAACCTGCAGGCTTGCCCACGGACGGGTTTGTCTTCCTTCGTCTGTTTCTTTTTGAGAGGAGGCCGTCTGTCTCTCTTCTCTCTCCTCTGTTTAAAAATCCCCCTCCGTCAACTTCTCTTTTATAAACTGCTGGAGCCCATTTGGCTTTTATTTTGATATATTCAGTGGTTAGTGTATCGGGGTTAAAATGATAGATTGGATTGGCATATGGAAAAATATTGTTATGCATGGGCCTCCTTTCACTTTTTGGTATTCATCCTTTTTATTTGATGTTATTTATTTATTCTTAAAAAAATGCAACATTACTGATATTTCCATCATTTCTTCAGGAGGATTTCCAAGACAGATGTTTGGACATCTGGTTTAGTAAGGCTCTCCAAAAGAGCTGAATCACTCAGACACACACACACACACACACACACACACACACACACACACACACACACACACACACACACACACACACACACACACACACATACTTAACAGACACACAGAAACATGCTCACACACATTTTCAAACAATATATAATACCATTACTATTGTTTTATGTGCCATTGTATTATTTATGGTTTGTGCTCTTAGATATTAGATTTCTCAAACCACTGGCTTAAGTCAGTAAATCTGATATGAGTATTTATATCAATCAATATGTCAGGGGGAGATCTACAGGAACATTTGAAATAGCTGACAAAACACAACACACAAAAAAACAATGTAATCTTCATCTATTTCATGAAGTCTGTGTCCGTGTAAGATGATAGAGTGCTGTATATTGCAAAGGTAGTTGTTATTGGATCAGATCCTGGTAATATGAAACCGCTGATATTTGAGCCATCTCTTGAATAATCGGAAAAAACGCATCATGTCAACATCTTTTTTTTCTTCCGATGCTGACATGTACTGCCAAATGTACTGATCTAAGTTGTTTTGAGAAAGACTTATTCTTTATTTTTCTGTATTTTTTTTTCTTCTTTTGAGGCCTTGTTTAATTTCTTGTTCTGTGCCCTAGAGATACAGCTATTTTGAAATGACATGTAAGAACAACAACAGTAATTGGAGTGCATGAAATCTGAATGTTGCCCACCACCATCTTAGTCTACATAGATAAGGCTATTCATCCAAGACCACAGGATGCTCATCTTTTTACATAACATGATCACACACACACACACACACACACACACACACACACACACACACACACACACACACACACACACACACACACACACACACACACACCTCTGCACTGCCAAGTGTTAGCATTTGGACACATCTCTGGGATTAGCGGAGGCTAGCTGACAGGAGACGTACTCTCTGGTCTAGTCCCCATTGGCACTCTCAAACACAGCCTTTGCCAGCCGGCCTGACTCCCTGTCTGTCTGCCTGGCTCTTGGAAGTGGTCCAGTCCCACCATCACCCAACCCCTCCACCCCCTCCCCAGCCGCCCTCCCTGCCCAGTGAGGAGAGCCTGTCCCTGGGCTGGCGATGGCTTCATCTGGCCTCCTTGTTTTTGCCGAGAGGCGAGTGGGTGGGTGGCTGCCTGGGCTGTCAGCTTGTCCAGTCCAGCGAGGACTTTCTCAATCCGCCTCCCTTGTGATTAATAGCCTCCATTATAAATCACAGCAAATCGGCGGGGTCTGTCTTCATGGAAAACACACACACACACACACACACACACACACACACTCTCTCACTCACTCACACACACACACACACACACACACACACACACACACACACACACACACACACACATACACATACACACACACACACACACACACACACACACACAAAAAGATTGAACATGCATTTTATACTGGATTGTAGCTGTCAAGCAAATCACTTATAAACCTTGAATTGATTGTATGTTAGATGATAGTTATATTCATCTGTGTATTGCTGCACTGATGTTTTACACACACAAAGTAAATAATCTATCTCTTCATGTACTGTACAGTAACTCTTTGATGTCACACAGAGATAAAGACACCGATTGTTTTTTGCTCACTTTTTCCTTATTGTAAGTAATACAATGGGCCTCATTCACCAACCATTCTGATGAAGAAATTTGTACATAAATCCCATTTACACAAATTCTTAAGAAGATTTATATTAACTCAGTATATGAGACCTTACAGTAAGAACAAACCTAAGAAAATTCTCAAGTACATATTGGTGAATGAGGCCAATTGGTTTGCACTCCACTGTAGCCATAGGTACTTTAAAATCCCCCTAGTCTAGTGC
>JAODXP020000016.1:31625003-31632503 GCA_027497455.2 Sardinella longiceps | reverse complement strand
ACATAACCCACTAGCATTTTGCTAAGAATAACTTAGAATTGTGATATTTTACCTGATTACTATGGTGGAATGTCGTAACCACCTAGAAATTCACCTCAATTTCTGTTGGACTTAGTAGACTTTGCAACTAAAGAAAGCATCATAATTTTGAGTAAAATGCTAATAGGTCAGATTAACGATATATGCTAGGTTGGAGTTAAAGGAGCTACTGCTAGACCTAGAGAAAGGTAAAACTTATTTCTTTAACTTGAGGGGAGGTGGAAAAGAAGTATATTTCCCCAAATGGTGTTGTATTCCTTTAAGATTATCATAAAGGCCACATCATTCCCTGGTTAGCCCTGTAACTTGTCCTTTGTCACAACTGCTCTGCCGTTAATACAGACGAGCAGAACCCAGCTGCAAAATAAATACATTCATTTTTCCATTCTCCCCACCCCATTTCCTATCGCGGAGAATGTGGCATGAAGGGCAGTGATGTCCTGCCGGTCCACAGGCAATGACATGCTTAAATGCTCGATCCATCAAGAACAACCCCAAATGTATGACTCAATTTATTTTTACCTTTGAGGCAATGAAAATGTCCTCTCTGACAATGAATCGTCAATCAATCTTTTGCGGAATTTCTTCACTTGTGTTGTCATGGCTGCTTTCACGCTTCATCAAAGTTAATGGCTTTATGAATAGTTGTTTGATTAGATATCGTCGTGTGTCTGTGTGTAATTTCTATGGAGTGAGTTTTGGACCAGAACAGCTACTTTTTTCCCCAAAACAATTCTGGGGAATTGTAGGAATATCCTCCGCTTACTTGAGACCGAACCAGATCTGAAGTAAAGTGCATGAATAAGACTGTACTAAGACTCTGGACCCTTTAAGAGTTACATGTTTAAGATTTCAACAATTTCATTTGCCCCAACACATCAGCAGCACACTACAAGCAATGAATATAGCGCAGAAGCCTGTGTGTGTGTGTGTGTGTGTGTGTGTGTGTGTGTGTTTGTGTGTGTGTGTGTTTGTGTGGGTGTATAATCACCAGTGGATCTCTTAACAGAGATATGTGCTGTGCAGGCAGAGTTCTGTGCTGGTGTGCGGGGTTGCATTGAAAACAATGGAATAGAATGTTGGAATGGTTGGAAACTGGAGTTGGAGTGCTCCGCACTGGAGTTGGAGTTTAAAGGGGTTGGAGTGGACCCCTTTAAACTGAACTTGCCTTTTCCACTTGGGAAGGTGGCCTTTAGAAGCCAGAGGATAGGCTTGGAATATCCAAACTACTTGAACATGAGGACAATCACCTAGTAATAGCAAAATCAACAGGCTGTCATGTTAATGGGCCATTCTAAGTACAAATTTAGCAGTGAATGCCAGCACATGGTGTTTGTCTATAGTAGGCAATACTTACAGCATCCTAAGGCTAATAGCAAAGCTTCTGAATTCAGCGGCATACGTGATATTATGGCGTTGCCAATTAGCCGTGACACCCGACACCGCTAATTAGCAAACCAAAATAGCATTCCGCTACCATGCATAGCAGGGCAATCTGAAAAAGAAGCACTCTGGATTGCTTTTCCTCAATTTTACAGCCCAAAAGCATCTGTATGAGATACACAGACCTGGCATCGGTAATGAGGTAGACAAAGCGAGGCCCCTGCTTTCATGTGGTAGTGCCAGCCTCTACTGGTCTGTGACCATGCATCCATTAATACGAATTAAAAGCTCCATTTGCCGCTGTTGTGTTGAGCGGCTGAGTCCGCTGTCACGACACAGAGTGGCAGCGTGGCACATGGATATTAATGTCTGGCAGTTTAACACATCGATTAGAGGGCTCAGGCATATCCATCACTTTTACAGTGAGGGGATTGCAAGGAGAGAATGCAAACATTTGCATGGGAGACCCAATTTGATTGCTTGGTTGCCTGCACACACACGCATGCGTGCACGCACACACACACTCACACACACACACACACACACACACACACACACACACACACACACACACACACACACAGAGTGACATGTTTAGTGGCTGTCATGCATGCTGTACTGTATATACTGTACCTCATATATGCCTGCATATAAATGTGCAGATGAAAGGTAGCCTGTTGGTGGATAGCTACACAGTGTTCATGTCAATTTCTGTTTGAAGCTTCTGGGCAAAATTTGCTTTGTCAGAGCAGGAGAATTCTAACCTCACTCACGTCAGATGATTCGTACCTGCAAGCAGGCTACACCATCTGAATTCATGAACGTCATCAAAAAACCTTGCATATACTGTAATTGGACAAACCACTTGTCTGGCATCTTACTTCAACCACTTACTGTACATCAAAACCTACCCGTTGCATCCCGTGATCCAATGGAATTTCTAGTTTTTCAACTGATCAAAACAAACATAAACGCCAGGATTTGCACCACCATTGTCACAATAATTGATTTAACTCACATAATATAGATACAGTATCTCCTTCATATAGAATTGTTAGTCGTGTTTTGTAAGTTTACAAGAGATGAGCTTTGCCAAAAATCCCGCCCGGCGGTTCCTACAATCTCCTGGTTGGTCCGTCCATTCAATTTCAGTCCTGAAATCCCTTTTAATGGACTTAACATCAGATGCTTGCGCCCAAGGGGGTGCTGCATCTGACGTGAGTGAGGTTAGGAGAATTCACCCTATCAGTAGACGCACGTAATAAACCACGAGAGGTCAGAGGTCATTCTGGTTTGGCAATGAATAAGGAGAGTTGCTATGCATGACTCAAAATGGATAGCACAGCAACATGTAACAAAATACGGCTTGAGCTGTGGTGTATTGGACTTTTTATTTTTTATTTATTTACTTTTTTACAACAGCATGAAACGTGATTCAGCCAACCACAATCAAGTCAGCACTACTGGATACCGTATACATTGCAGCATTGGCTCTGTCAAAAACATGTCAAAAGGCTGTGGTTTCAAATACCTAGCACTACTGTAATTGCTCAGTCTTAATGCACTAGATGTATTATATTTAACCTTTTTCATTATGTATGAAAATATCACAATAACGTGAAAACAGACCATTCTGAAGGTCTATGTTGAACTATTTGGCTGATGAAATTCACAGCACGAGGCCAGGACTGGCTGAATAGGAGCAGGGTTGAATGTCTTATGTAAATACCAGTGCCTCCACCATCTTCACTGAGGTCATATACATAAATGTTCTGTAAAAAAAAAAAGTAATGATCAGAGAAGTGCAATTTAACCAGATATCCCGGGCTTGTTATTAGAAGAAGCACGACCTTCATAACCCATTGCCATGGAGCCGTAGTGTGGAGGAATAGAGTCAGAAGAGCCCTTCAGAGCCTCCTAGTCCTGCAGCACAAGTAATTATCCTCACTCCTCTATCGCCCGGGATCATCAGTGATGACTCATAAAGAGACTTATCTTCTCCTTTCCTCAGAGACCCTCTTGTCTGCCACAACTGTAACACTGTCTCCATGTTTTATGTCAGGACATGATGATGATTTCAGTCAAATGAAGCAAGGACCCCCAAAAGAAATGAGCAGCACATTACAAAAGCTAGGAAGCCCAGCAAGGGTGTGAGGGAGCTGAGACACTGGAAGAGTTTGAGTTCAAAACGCTAAAAATCCGAAATCTGAAAAACAATATGCAAAAAAATATAAAATGACATTAAAAATATAAAATGTTTTGGAAATTCATTCAAATGGCTTTTATAGTGTTTTGGAACCAAACTCTTACCCTTGCATCAGTCGGATTTTAGGAAGCTTTTTTTGGCAGAACAAATGCTTTTGTTAAATTATCCAGAGTAAATCAACATGTAGCCACTGCTGTTTCACATTGCTAAATGCTGCCATTATTTATGACAATGACCGAATTTTGTGCAACACAGACCAAGATGGTGATCGGTAACAGAAGCAGACATATCAGTACTTGAAACTTGATCAATTTGGTTTTGTTTTGATATGCCTGCTTCTGTTCTGTTCGCCATCTCGGTCGCCATCTTGTTGCACAAAATTCGGTCATAGTCATGGCTACTGTATCAACAGCACTTAGCATGTGAAACAGCAGGCCTACATATTGATTCACTTCCAATAATCCCTTTAATTTAGATTTTAACTGTCCACCTTATTTTGCTCACCTGTGGCCCATCAAGGCAGATGAGGTGGAAATGAGAGCTGGGTTGAGGTGTAAAGGGCCAATGGGATCTCCATGCTGCTGAATGAAAAGCCCAATTGCCTTGAAGAAAAGTCATAACATTACTGGTTGTTCTGATAGTACCTATCATAGTTCACTCAATATGCTCTGATTCCATATTTTGTAGGTTTGACTCTTACATTAAAAAGGAGGCTCTGCACGCTTATATCCATGCAAAACATTCAGTATTATTTATCCAAGCTTTCTTACATGTAACATTTCATTTTAACCTTAAATTGTGTTTTTTACACGTATTTACAAAAATGTTTGTTTTACAAAGAAACAGCAGAGACAGGGGGTGTGGGGAGAAGAGCAGCACTGTATTTTTGATAAGCCCAAAGCTGAGGTTGGAGATGTGAGCTGGAGGGGGCTGAACCTCTGAGGATCAATACTTATCCATGGCCCGTTATCAAATCCTGACCAAGATGCATGGCCTTTGATGATGAATTGTCACCGAGAGCAATTTGGGTTCTCTGGTTTAATAACAAAAATAGTGCACAACCATGTTATTTCTGCTTCTGCTTCCTCCAGTTTTTTTGTCAATAAAAAAATCTATGGCTCCAGAGGTCTTCTATATGTTATATTGTTTACACAGAGTGCCCTCCACAATAATTGGCACCCCTGGCAATGATGACTATAAAGCGCTATAAAAAAATAGTAATCTCTGCTATATATTTGTTGGTCTCTCATTGGAAATGATTGAGAATAATCCATTCACATAAAAAATATAATGCAGCAAGAAGAAGTGGACATTTTCAACAAAACAACACTGGCCACTAATGTCACACCTAGAAAACATGACGAATAATAATGGAACTTAATTATCCTTCAGTTCTTTTTCAGTTTTAAAGTAGTTTATTTAATGTTAAAGTAAAGTGGTTTTGTCAAAACTAATTTGCTTCTCATCAAGGTTGACTTTTTTTTTTTACTTTATTTCATTTGTCTTAACAGTAACACTATTTTAAGGAACAAATGTTAGACTAATTGATGCAACATATAATTTGTTAGGCATGAACTCACACATTTCTCATTCAAGATGAATTAGACCTTCATTACTCTTTGATCTTACTGTAATAAGTACCTTGTGTCTAAATGAATAGAATGTGTGTGTACTGTGTGTGTACTGTGTGTTGGTCTAGGTATTGCGAGTGGTTCGCCTGATTAAGATCTCCCCCGCACTGGAGGACTTTGTGTATAAGATCTTTGGGCCGGGGAAGAAGTTGGGCAGCCTGTGTGTGTTCACGGCCAGCCTGCTCATCGTCATGTCCGCCATCAGTCTACAGATGTTCTGCTTCGTGGAGGACCTGGACCGCTTCACCACCTTTCCCAGGGTAAAACACCAGCAACCATACATACAGTACACATGTCTACACACACACACACACACACACACACACACACACACACACACACACACACACACACACACACACACACACACACACACACACACACACACACACACACATACTGTAGACACATATGCACACACACACTCACTAACACACAGCACACACACACATACAAAGCAGCACCAGGGTGACTTGAACATGTTATGATAGACAGATACATACATGATACATACATACATACATACATACATACATACATGCATACATATTGACATACAGTCGCTAGATTGCAAAAAGACGTGTGTTTTTGGTTTTGCTATGTCTCTATTGAAGACATCTGTGCTTGTTGCATATACTTGTGTGCTAGCAGATGGTAGCCCTCTGTGTCTCATTGCTACAGTCTGAGAACACTACTCTCTCTCTCTCTCTCTCTCTCTCTCTCTCTCTCTCTCTCTCTCTCTCTCTCTCTCTCTCTCTCTCTCTCTCTCCCCCCTTTGTCATTAGCCAAATCTTTTTAGCCCTCTCATTTGGCAGCTAGCGGAGACAATCCAATCCAATCAGCCTAGCACTATGAGACCCACCAGCCGACTCGACTCCTCTAAACAGCCTCTCCCCTCCACACGGTCTCATCCCCATATAATATAATAAGCTCTATTTACCTGGCCGATCCTGCCCGCTCCCCTTCCCCTTCCCCCTCCACCTGTGTGGACCTGTTGATGTGGATGTGTGCTGACTGAGTGTCTGAGTGAGTGTGACCAGCCTTCCTGAGCAGCCCAGGGGGAACACTGGGCTTTCATCTGCTCTAGACCTTCATTTGACCTTCCTTCCTTCCTCCTCTCTTCTCTCTCTCTTTCTCTCTCTCTCTCTCTCTCTCTCTCTCTCTCTCTCTCTCTCTCTCTCTCTCTCTCTCTCTCTCTCTCTCTCTCTCTCTCTCTCTCTCTCTCTCTCTCTCTCTCTCTCTCTCTCTCTCTCTCTCTCTCTCTCTCTGTATTTCTTTCTGTCTCACCTCTATCTCTATTGTCAGTTCTGGACATTTCATCAGTGGCTCTGTCTTACTGATCTCTTACTCTCTCTTTTTTCACTTTTACAGTTTTGTCTTTGCTTTGTCCTCTCTGTTTTTTCTCTAACAAAGTCTGTGTTCCTCTTTTATATTTACTCTCTTTCTGTCTGTCTCTACGTCTGCTGATACTCTCTCTCTCTCTCTCTCTCTCTCTCTCTCTCTCTCTCTCTCTCTCTCTCTCTCTCTCTCTCTCTCTCTCTCTCTCTCTCTCTCTCTCTCTCTCTCTCTGCTTTGAAAAGAGCAGAATATAAATAAAGAGAACAGTCTGGAAAAATCCCCACTTTTTTTCTTTCCCATGTGATGTTTTCTGTCTCAACAGCCAAACGTCTGAAAAAGGTTTTAGACTTCAGACACAAATAAAATAAAATCCTATCTATATGCGGAAGCAGTAAGCTAAGGCATATTCACAAAGTAATTACAGTCAAATGAAATGATTAAGTATATTGACTGAGCCAACATGACATCCTCATACACCTGCATTTTGTGTTTTAATTAGATGTTTACAGTAATGGCATCTACTTCATTTCCAAAGTCACAGTGCTGCAGCTAGCTAGCTCTTACATTACCGCCATCTCAAATTGCAGCCATAAAAGCAATCAATTTAAAGAGGTGATTTTGAGGCAGTTAGCATTGTTGTTTCTGGGTGACTGGATGAGCTTAAAAAGAGATAGTCTAATTAGCAATTGCACATTAAATCCTCGCATAGACAATGGAGATCTATTATGTGATTGGAGAGTCTTGTTTGGTGCACTGTGATTGCACAGCACTTTCCATGAGACAAACACAGTTACATTTTTTTATTTTCCGCCCACTCTTTGTTTCTTCTCTTTGTTTCTCCATGGCTCTAATTTCCTTTCTCTCTCTCTCTCTCTCTCTCTCTCTCTCTCTCTCTCTCTCTCT
>JAODXP020000016.1:31615003-31620003 GCA_027497455.2 Sardinella longiceps | reverse complement strand
GCCTCGGAGTCACTTCGATAATTAAATGGTTTATTACGGGGTGACCGATGGCACTCTCTTCAGCCTCTAGCTTTTGTTTTGCGGTAATCCCGCTTGCAGAATGTCTGGTGTCGGGTCCACGAAATAGAAACTGAAAGTTGATATGACCGAAATTGCATTTATTACCGGCTCGTGACACACGGAAATTATCATCTCTGGTAAATTTACATCGATTGTTGAGAATGTACAGTACAATGTAGTTGTATTTTTTCTAATATTCCGGCGGCTGTAGGTGGAACTCCTGAGATAGAAAACCACAGTCCTGCCTGATATCCCTTTAAGATAAACATAATGTTATTTTCCTTAGTGCTAATCTTTGCAACCTTACCCAAAGCAGCGTGTTAAACCACATAATCTCACATTAACACTCCCACATACAGTAGCTCACGAGTAGAACTCTCAATTACCTTCCCCATTCTCTTCAGCTTAATTTATTCTTTAAATGTTCTCCCAACCGACTCCCAAGTGAATAACTACACTATGTGCCCTGTCCTCCTCTGCTTTGTGAGCAGTCATTAGGATTAGACTTCATATGCAGCTCAATAGTGTTTTTTGCCCTCAACGGCACCTTCCAGGCAGCACAGCCTAAAATGCATTACCTTAACCCTTACCCTAAATCTAACCCCTCATCCTAACCCTAAATTGGGGGGAATAGTGCCTTGAGGGCAAGGCTGCCTGGAAGGCATCATTGAGGGCAATAGATACTAAAGTCCTCATATGTACTCATATTAAGTCCTCATATGTCCTCATATAAAGGACATGAGAGCTCTGCTCTTCTCTCTCTTCTCATTGCATTAGCATCAGCCCCAGGTTGGCTCATTGGCATTGATGGTGAAACTAGCGTAACATGGCCGAACCCTTGGGCCAGACAATTGCACTGGAGCCTGATTGGTTTACAGAGTAAAAAGGGCAGCGTTAGGAAAATTGATCTGCATTTTTTTTTTTTTTTTTTTTTTTTGTCGTTTTATTGCTGTTTCAATAAATGGTTGACCTCAAGCCACCAGACTCAATTGACATTTCCATTTTAGTTTTGATGACTGGACACTACAGATGATCTTGGGTATCGCTGCGGTTCACCCTACAGTACACATATCCCTCTTATGCTAGAGGATGTACACTATGCTCTGGCTGGGGACAGCTCTTGTGTGTGTGTCTGTGTGTCTGTCTGTCTGTGTGTGTGTGTGTGTGTGTGTGTGTGTGTGTGTGTGTGTGTGTGTGTGTGTGTGTGTGTGTGTGTGTGTGTGCGTCATATGATGATACAGTCTGACTTGATAATGTAAACATAATTAGGCATGAGACCACAGACACAGATTACTTTTTGTTTCAATATAACAGGATTATGTGCTGCAAACAAGGCTGACACTTTCTACTTTACTATTAGCCAAACTCCAGTTGGATTGTGTGGGATGGATTTGTTTCCCCATGATAACATTCACATTTGAGTTTGTATTGAATTTTTTTGAAGATGGACTTTTGAAAATTAAAAGTAAACCTGACCACATGTTTGTTTGTCCATATTCCTTTGAATAGACTGCTTGTCATGTATTTGTTAAGTCATCTTTACCTTTTTTAGAAGTTATTATTATTAATATTATTATTTTCATGGTGTCTTTTATTTTTAAGTTTACCATCCACCATGACTCTCCAATGTCCATTGAAATTATGGGAGATAGAAAAAAACAAACCAACAACCAAGCAAACATGTGATTGTTTTGCTCATTTCCATATTAAACGCTGCACTGACACAAATGTTACTCTCATCAAAATGTGCCTCATGCTGCCTTACTCCCCTTCTGTAACCTATGCTAATTGAAAATTGGATACTGCATTTGGCAAATTAGATGGCAGCTAACGTGATGGCAGTCAGTTACCAGTAAAGCATTCAGTGATGAGACCTCTGCTAGAGCGAGTTGTGTGTGTGTGTGTGTGTGTGTGTGTGTGTGTGTGTGTGTGTGTGTGTGTGTGTGTGTGTGTGTGTGTGTGTGTGTTTTCATTGTGCTGATGGGGTTTGGCCTGATGCCAGCCAAGCTGTCAGTGTGTACCATAGCACACACACACCTGAGTCAAAGTACCATAATTAACTCACCCCGACTGGCATTGTTTGGGGTTTGTGTGTGTGTGTGTGTGTCTGTGTCTATACAGTATGCATGTCTGAGTGTCTGCGTGTGTGTGTGTGTGTGTGTGTGTGTGTGTGTGTGTGTGTGTGTGTGTGTGTGTGTGTGTGTGTGTGTGTGTGTGTGTGTGTTTCTCTTTCTGCGTGTGTCTCTCTCCCTCACTGTTTTTGCGTGTCTATGGACTGTACCGTATGTGTATTATGATTTCTGCGTTCAAATTTTGACATACCCACTTTTTCACATGTTGCTAAGAGCCAAGCAGGCCTTGAAGGATCAAGTGTGACGCAGGTCTCTGGATCCATGTGTGTGTGTCTGCCTCCAGAACTCATCATCTGCAGTGGGTACAGTAAATCCTCGTCCACAAATGACTTCACATGCGGCTGAAGTGTGTATATACCCCTTGGATGCTGCAGTGTTTGCTTTGTGTTTCTTTAGACTGGCTCTTTCGCTTAGCTGGAGAGGCTTTGCTAGTTACAGAAGCTTTGCTAGTTGCATTGTGCAGTGATGGCACATATAGAAGCCAGTCTCCCTGCCTTTGTTTGTTGTGAGGTTGTGGGGTGATGAGCTGTCAGTGGCTGGGAGGTTTATGGCCCACAGTGGACTGAATAGAAAGCATTGGCTGTAATGTACTGTTGGAAGGCTCTGTTTGCTATCATAGTGCAGTGGATAGCAGGAGACAAAGAGAATGCAGCAGGTGGTCACAAAGTTGCTACTGTGGGTTAGCACGTGGACACCTCTCTTAGAAAGCCCCAAAATCCTCTTTCAGTCAACTATTTTTTTGTAGCTTTTTTTGTGTGTGTGTGTGTGTGTGTCTGTTCACTTTTTTATGCTGATTGTTTCCATCAAGCTTGAACATGATTTGAGTTATCATGTCTATTGCAGCTCATTTAGTCTCATTTACTGAAATGCTTAGTTGCTCCTAGTTTCCTGAAGTGCACAACCCTGAGGTAGCAATTTGTATTTCTGAGTATACTGGTGCTCTGAGGATCTGTAATATTTAAGATACAACAATGTTATTGCTTCTGATCAGCGTCAGTTATTCTAGTTGTTTAATTTTTATAGTCCAATGCACACTTCATCTCAGCTGTCAGTTTGTGTCACAGTGGTGAATTCAGGGGTTAAAGTGTGTGTGTGTGTGTGTGTGTGTGTGTGTGTGTGTGTGTGTGTGTGTGTGTGTGTGTGTGTGGGGGGGGGGGTGCAGTTCTTGCACCTCAGATAAATGAAGAATATCACCCCATTATTCTTCTATACATTTTTCTTTGTTTGTGCTGACACAAAATATGAGTTCCCCCTCCTGTCAAATGCCACTTTAACCACTAGTGGTGATGAACAGTAGAAAGAAAAGTCAGAAGCGAACAGGGACAAACAGGGATGGCTGTGCCAATGAGAATTACTCTGAGGGTAAATCAACAACACCATTGTTTGGTTGACACCCACAAATCCAACTTACTTGCCAGGCTCCAAGTGTCATTTCTGAGCCCATACCTGCTGAGTTGACCCCTATTCTTCCCTAAGCCAATGAGATCATGCCTGTCCTCCACCCCAACACTGGAGGAGCTTGCCCCACAAGAGGAAAAGTATGTTGGTGCAATTGTGTCTTAGCTCCCTGCCAGAGTCCTCAGACAGATGTGATGTTTTGTTGGATGATGTCCCTGTCGCTAAGGCACACACCCCAGGCAGTGTTGGGAAATATTGAAAAGAAATGAGATACCCACACACTGCTGTATCTCTCATATATTTAATGGTGCAACATTTTGACCCTACAGGGTCTTCCTCAGGCCCAAAAAAATGAAGACCCAGAATTCAGAAGTGTTGGGGCATGTCATTTCCTGTCTGTATTATCCAGATCTATCTATTTTTTGCCCTGCATCTCACTGGGGACCTCTGCTCTAACGTAGTGAAGGATGCACCTGAATCCTCTCTGGCATCTATGAAGGATGCTGGTTGTGAAGAATGCCACCTTGCTGAACGAACAAGCACTGTAAATTGAGTTAATGGCACCAAATGTAATCTTAATCGGAAGTAAAATGAGTGGTGCTGTTGCATTCGCATTCATGCTCAGTCTTTGTCCAAAATCTTTCATTCCACTCAATGATGCTGAACTATCACTTAAATAAATAAATAAATAAATAAATAAATCACCAGAGTGCCATTTTTATGGTTGAGCATGATTCATGTTCAGTTCTTTGTCCTATTTTGTTCCCAGGTGCACATGGCAGATAACCAGTTTAAAACTCAATAGCTGCTTACTGCAATTGGTCTTATCAACTTTGCCCTCAAGACGGCAGCATTCTGAACATATTTTGCTAAATGTGTGTGTTTGCATGTGTGTTTGTGTGTGTGTGTGTGTGTGTGTGTGTGTGTGTGTGTGTGTGTGTGTGTGTGTGTGTGTGTGTGTGTGTGTGTGTGTGTTTGTGCATGGTTGTGCATGGTAAATGGTTTATGAGAGACAGTAGCAAAGTGATCAATAATAGCATCGCAAAAATAACATTTGTCATCATTTGGCGTTTAGATCACAGAGTCTGCATGGAGATGACATGCATCTGTCAACACAGTCAGCCGATTTGTCCTAATTTGAAAGCCATTCCTTAGCCAGGGACACAAGTGACAGAAGTGTCTGTGAATTAGCGTGCATTGATGGATCACACATGTCTGCAGTCCCCGTTACACTGGCGTCGCTTGCGCAATGTGTCTGCAGTGGAACGCTTCTCTCCATATTTTATCGACGATCAGAGTTCTGTGTTTCCTTTTAAGTGGGTGTAAAGGTTGCGCAACGGATTTGTACAAGCGCCCATGTGGGCTTGTTAAGACAAATAAGCGAAGTGAAAAATGAACACTAACTCAGGC
>JAODXP020000016.1:31597503-31610003 GCA_027497455.2 Sardinella longiceps | reverse complement strand
CTGTTTCTGTGTGTCTCTGTCCATCTCTCTCTCTCTCTCTCTCGTCAGTCTCTCTCTCTCTCTCTCTCTCTCTCTCTCTCTCTCTCTCTCTCTCTCTCTCTCTGTCCTTCCTTCATGTCTTCTCCTGTGTGTGTTATGTCCACAAAGCACATCTGTTCTCAGTCAGAGGCCCCTGAAGGAGGATGACAAAGCACACACACACACACACACACACACACACACACACACACACACACACACACACACACACACACACACACAGAAAGAACAGAGCTCATAGACAGCCGGTGAGACACGTGGACAAAAGGCTAACTGTCTAATACTCCTTCACATACTCACATACAGTTTGCACACAATGCACACACACATACATACAATACACACCCAACACATGCACACACACACACACACACACACACACACACACACACACACACACACACACACACACACACACACACACATACATGAAAAATGAGAGACACATTTGCTTGTTATGCCCATGTGTCCCAGTTCCTATTTGCTTTGTACATTTTTCTATGTGTGTGTGTCTGTGTGTGTGTGTGAGCTGCATCATTCTTAAAAAAAAATAAAAAAATAAAAAAGGCCAATTTGGTCCCTGTGAACCTGGCTCTTTCACTTGCAGTCTTGAAAGACGTGTTTACCTTGCAGAAATTAAGTCAAGGAAGGCAAAGTCTTGGGTGTGGACCCCGACAAAATGAACCCTTTAAGTTAATTAGTCAATTTGGTTTATTTTTGTGACTTAATAATGTACCCATTCTAACCGCAGGCTCTACTGTTTACGTGAAATGAGTTGATAAGTGCTTCCACTGACCAAAACTCAATGCTTTGAGGTAAAAATATCCTAAAACTGTGCAACTGCATGATTTTTTTTACATGCTGAATGTTTCACAGCAGCAACTCACAAAGCTGCAACTTTCCTCTACATTGGGAATCTTTGGTGTAAATTTGACTTTAGTCGGAACTGAAAAGTCTTTCTGGTTTCTATGAATGTCCCCCAGGCGTGATGAAGGCACAATGAATTACACACACACACACACACACACACACACACACACACACACACACACACACACACATTTCTTCAGTGTCACATTTCATTTCCTCTCCCCTGGCGATCCGACCCTCGCGCTGCAGCGACAGTGAGGAGATGGAGTCCATCTCTACGTCAGTAACACACGTTGACGGAACTCTGAGTACCCTCTCGGCTCCGACCCTGAGTACCCGCTCATCACACACACACACACACACACACACACACACACACACACACCCTGTGCCACTGGGGCTAAGCAGCTTGGCAGCGGGGGCTCCTGGGCGCTCTTAGGGGGGCAGGGCCACTGCACTAAGTGGTCTGGGAGTTTATAGCCTATACACAGCTTCAGGATGAATCATTAGGTAACAAATGGGGGGTGAAAAATGACCCCCCTCATGTACTCACAACACACACACACACACACACACACACACACACACACACACACACACACACACACACACACACACACACACACACATTCATCTCCCTTTGGGCTGTATGTGGAAGTTCTTCACAGCGAAGTCCAGAGGTGAGAGATAGTGTGTGTGTGTGTGTGTGTGTGTGTGTGTGTGTGTGTGTGTGTGTGTGTGTGTGTGTGTGTGTGTGTGTGTGTGTGTGTGTGTGTGTGTGTGTGTTATTCAAAGCCAAAAGGAAAGTCTCCATGAAAGAGGGATGAAAGAGTGTTTGTGATTATTCGGTTTGGAAATATTTTTCACCTTGGCACTCGGTGTGTATGCTGTAATAGAATTGTGGATATTTAATCAGTATTTGAGCCGTCTGAAAGCTGAGCTCATGCCATTGGTATTGGCATTGCTAATGCTAATGCAGCGTAGCACCACCATGGTTGAGAGCATGACTCAGCAACTTTGACTTGCAAATGCATCCAGAAAGCCGAATGGTGGACTAGAAATATTTTGAAATAAGCTGCATTATGATAAAGGAACAGCTCAGTCATAGAAATGTATTTTGTTTCCTGAATAGATTATCCAGACACAATTCTATTGAGGATTCCATAAGTGATATGTCTCCTCTTGGTCTTTCTTTCAAGAGCTGGCAGAGCAAAACCCAGTGGCTCAGCTTGAAGAATTCTACCATTGAAAAGGCAGCTCACTTCACTTACAGACCTACAGTATATAGTTTCCTCTACAGCAAGGCTGTTCACTTAACTTACTGTATAGACCTGTATAGTTTTCTCTTGTTCAACTATAGCAAGTCAGCTCACTTCACTTGTAGGACTATATACAGTTAGCATAGCCTTGGCTTACTACGTCCTTCCGCTCGTTTTTCGTCTCTCTCCACGACTCCATCTGAGATTCCGATCATTGACCTCGTTCACATCGACCATATTGAGCCTGAGCCAATAAGTGAGCTGAAGGCGGGAGTTTTAAGAGATTATGTCGGGTTTGTTCTGTTGTAGCATAGCTTACCAAGCTGGCCAAGCTGGTGCATAGCATGGGCTATGTCGCGGCCAAACATTAGCGATTGGGTGAAATTGTTTCAAAGTTCATGCCTCCAGCTTGCTACTGTTCGTCAATAGCCGAGATCCCAGTGAAGACCAGGGGGGTGGTCATGGTCAGGCTAATATACAGTATATACTGTAGTTTTCTCTTGTTCAACTACAGCAAGGCTGCTCACTGCACTTGTAGAATTATATACAATGTAGTTTTCTTGCTGTATGTTTGTCAGTGGACTGTGGGCAGTGTGTGTGTGTGTGTGTGTGTGTGTGTGTGTGTGTGTGTGTGTGTGTGTGTGTGTGTGTGTGTGTGGGAGAGAGAGAGAGAGAGAGAGAGAGAGAGAGAGAGAGAGAGAGAGAGAGAGAGAGAGATGTCTTAAATAGACCTCTTGAGAGCCGCTTTTTTGAGAGTGCCCTTCGTTCCACTGATGAATGTACCCTGACCTACTGCATGAACTGTAAATCCTGGTCTTCTTTGGCCTTTGTCATGTTACAGTAGTGTTTATAGCTCACTCTCTCTCTCTCTCTCTCTCTCTCTCTCTCTCTCTCTCTCTCTCTCTCTCTCTCTCTCTCTCTCTCTCTCTCTCTCTCGTATCTCTCTATCCATCTATCTATGTGTTGTTTGTGTGACCTCCAGGCCCACATTCTCCTCACTCGGCTAGTTGTCCAATCAATATGCACCACATCACGAGGGGCATGATGGATCATGCAAGCAAGTGTATGCATACAGTAGCCATCCAAAAGGGTTGGCCTTGCATTTTGTGTCCCAGTCAAAAGACAGAAAATGTACATTTGCATGCTTCTGTGTGTGGTGTGGTGTTTTGTTGTGTTGTGTTATGTTGTGTTGTGTTTTGTTGTATTGTGTTGTGTTGAGCTGTTGTGTGCTGTGTTCTGTTGTATTGAGTTGTGTTGAGCTTTGATGTCCTGTGCTGTACTGTGTTGAGCTGTTGTGTTTTGTTGTGTTGTGTTGAGCTGTTGTGTTTTGTTGTATTGTGTTGTGTTGAGCTGTTGTGTGCTGTGTTTTGTTGTATTGAGTTGTGTTGAGCTTTGATGTCCTGTGCTGTACTGTGTTGAGCTGTTGTGTTTTGTTGTGTTGTGTTGTGTTGTGTTGTGTTGTGTTGTGTTGTGTTGTGTTGTGTTGTGTTGTGTTGTGTTGTGTTGTGTTGAGCTGTTGTGTTTTGTTGTATTGTGTTGTGTTGAGCTGTTGTGTGCTGTGTTTTGTTGTATTGAGTTGTGTTGAGCTTTGATGTGCTGTGCTGTGCTGTGCTGTGCTGTGCTGTGCTGTGTTGTGTTGTGTTGTGTTATTTCGAGCTGTTGTGCTGTGCTGTGCTGTGTTGTGTTGTGCTGTATTGTGTTGTGTTGAGCTTTGTTGTGCTGTGTTGTGTTTGTGCACACTGTATGTGCATGGGCAAACTACGCAGAGAGTCAGGTCTTCCCTTCTCCATGTCCTCCTCTCTCTCTCTGACTAGCTGCCCATCTGGCCGTGAATCACTCTCATCCACTCTCATCCACTCTCCTCTCTCTCTCTCTCTCTCTCTCTCTCTCTCTCTCTCTCTCTCTCTCTCTCTCTCTCTCTCTCTCTCTCTCTCTCCAGCCTACTGTCTGATGCAGTGGCTTCCTCTTGGCCTCAAGCCAACTCCGACAGCATCTATCCACTCTGACAGGCAGAAGCTACAGTAGCTCTCTAGCCCTCTCTCTCTCTCTCTCTCTCTCTCTCTCTCTCTCTCTCTCTCTCTCTCTCTCTCTCTCTCTCTCTCTCTCTCAGACTGGACTCCATTCATCAGAGAGCTAGGCCAGACAGTAGAGCAGTGTCTGCGGGAGATAGCCTACTCCATTCTGCCGGGCTGCATTTTAAATAGACCATTCACCTGTTCCAACCAGCGCTGCTGCTTTTTAATCACAGATAATGAACCAACTCCGAATGGACTCTGAGGAATTTGAATAACACAGAGAGGCGCCCACTGTTTTTTTTTTTTTTCTCTCTCTCACTTTCTCTTTGTCTCCTTTCTCTCTCTTTCTTTCCCTGGTTTTCTCAGTGTCTTTATCTTTTCTGTCTCCCACATTTTCTTTCCTTTTTTTTTTCTTTTTACTTTTCTTTTATCTGAGGCTCTCTTTTGTGCTTTCTCTAACTGTCCCTCTGTCTATCTTATTCCGTCCAGTCATCTCTCGCTCTCCTTCTCTCGCTTTCTTTTACCTTCCATCACACACACACACACACACACACACACACACACACACACACACACACACACACACACACACACACACACACACACACTTACTCATCAGTAGAGGAAACAAGAAGGTGGATGATTCACTCCCAAAACTGTGGAGTGGAAAGGAGGCCATCTCGTCTCTGGCATCCTCTACCTCTCCGGCACACCTGTGAGATTTTTAAAGCAGCTTTTCTCAAAGCCCTCTGCTTGAAGACTGTTGCCTGTTGTCTCACTCCTACAGATACTAAAGCATTATTATCTTAAGAAAGCCATTCCAATCCCCCTGTCAACCAGCGCTCATCCTCCAGGCTCAGATATGGTTCTTATCTTCTATCTGTCCTCTGGCCAGACAGCACAGATTGCTGAAAGTTACATCACTATCCATTTTGTTTTTGAAGTTGTATCCTCCCTCGTGGCTTATCATATATGAGACCCAGAATGGGAATATATAGTATAGACCCAAGTGAGAATGAATAGGGCTTTGATAGCATTGCACCAACGGACATTTTTTTTTTTTTCTTTCCTTTTTTTCCATACTGGATCTTATAATGAAGACTCAATTAGATTTTTGTGTACATCTGTATTGTACTGTTGTGTGTGAGCTGGCTGGTGGAAGTGGCTACACCAGACACAGCCAACATATTTAATTCTATGCGTCATTCTTTTCAATGTATTTCTGACACAACTTGACTCAACACTTCACTTAAACGCATCCAGTGTAGCCTTCCTGTCAGAGTGTGTGTACGTACTGTATGTATGCATTTCTCCTCTACCTCTGCTCCTGCATTCCTCCCTTTCCCCATCCCCATCCTTGGCGTGCCTTTATGTCTTTTTTTAGCCCTCTGTGAGACTGCTCCAGCGCCTCTGATGGTGCCCTAAGGTGACCAGTAAAAAGCCTGCACCTTCCCCAGGGTGTGTGTGTGTGTGTGTGTGTGTGTGTGTGTGTGTGTGTGTGTGTGTGTGTGTGTGTGTGTGTGTGTGTGTGTGTGTGTGTGTGTGTGATGTGTGTGTGTGTGTGTGTGTGTGTGTGTGTGTGTGTGTGAGTGTGTGTTTGTGTGTGTGTGTGTGTGTGTGTGTGTGTGTGTGTGTGTGTGTGTGTGTGTGTGTGTGTGTGTGTGTGTGTATGTGAGGTCCAGGGGAACTCTCGGAGGTGCAGTGCCGTTCACCCGAGCTTGAAATTGGAAGGAATGTGCAAAAAGCGGGGCCAGCGGAACCAGTTAATGTATCGGAGGGTCATGACATCAGTGTTTAGCAGCCCTCAATGGCCCTGTGATTTATTGATGACGTTCAGCCTGGTCCATAGTGGGGCTCTAGCAGTGCATGGCCCATGCACCAAACTCATATTTTAACCCCAATTTAAATCTCTATAGGTGCTGTATGTATTATCAACTATTCAGTATTTTAAATTAATTCATCTGACAGGGTATCATATGCTTTTAACAATAATTAAACCAAGAAAGGGAAGTTATTAACAGTAATATCACTATGGATATATGCTAAAACAATGTAATAAGTGCTGTGTATCAAGGATGTAATGTTTAAAATGAAATTAATTCATCAGCATACACCATTAATTAAAGTATTAGAGGGTCAGGGCACTGGGCCATAGCAGCCTTCAGGGCCCCTGTGATGGATGATAGTGTCTTGGATTCATTAACGAGCACTAGTGGACCACACATACATGAATGATATATTGGACCCTAGTTTATTCAGCATGATAGAAAGGGACTAAAGCTGAGACATGTAGTGTAGGAAGGTCAGCTGTCACCTGTTTTTTTTTTTTAGTTTGTTTTTTTTTTAATTATAAAACATGTTTACATTTTAAGATTTGTTTTAAGACCTGATATCTTCGGATTTTCACAACTGCTGTTGATTACAGTGTGTATTTATGTGTGTGCACAAGTTCATAGTATTGGCAACTGAGTTAAAATTGGACCCCATATTCCACTAATCACAGCCTGGTCTTGTACTGTACACTGCTTGAACAGCGCTGTTTTAATACTTTAGATCATGCTGGTGGCATCAAGAGGCCAAAATCAAATATCATTTATCAACCGTCTCTCACCAAAATGCCAGAGTTGTGTTGGAGTCGACCCGGCCACTGATCGTCAGCACTGGTGCTTCATTTAGTTGTGCTAATGAAAGTGTTATGTATGTTGTTTTCCTCCTTTCCTTCCTCTGTGCAAAGTGGCATGAATCTGCAAATCAATATGCAGTGACAACGCGGCACTCGCATGCAATGGTGGCACAAGCAATCCGACAGCGGCGCGCACCTGTTGTCTATCGATCGCAGTATTGATCAAGCCAAAAGGGCAGTGTGTGTTTGCCGGGGTGTTGCGCATCGGATCGGCGGGATGGGCCCCGCTCGCTTTTCCAGCCGAGCCGTGTGAGTGGAGAGAAAGGAGAGCGTAGCGTACTTCCCAGCCGAGGCGGAGACCAGAGACCATAGAGCTGTCCTCCTGGGGAGGAGGGGTAGCTGAGAGGGACTAGCTGAAGCCGTTCTTTATGTCTGTTGGATCGTGGCCAAAATTGATACCACAATCATGTTCGAATTACTTTGCCGCTTTTAACCATCTCCATCTTTCAAAAGCATCTCCTATACATATCCTTGTTTTATTTCTCACTTTGCCACCATGTATTTGGAACCATAACAAGGCCTTGACAATGACAATAACACAAACACTACCGGTACTTGAAATAACAACACAAACACTACTTGTGGGCAACAACTTAGCTTTTCAAATGCAAATATTCTGGCTGAACTAGAACTGTTGGACTGTAGAACCGTAGAACTGTGGACTAGAAGGCCTTGTGTTGATGCTCAGGGAGGAGTCGCTGGTGTGAACTAAGACTAGGTGGAGGCCCAGCATGGTGAATAGGCTCATTTGTTTGCTTTGGAGATTTTTATGAGAGCTGTGTGGTCATTTTTAGAGAGTTGTTTGGGTTTTTTTATTAGTGAGAGTTTATGTGCATTCCCTTACTAGCCTCTCTCTTTCTCCCTTTTTCTCCCTTTTTCCCTTTCTCTCTTTCTCCCTCTCTTTTTCAAATGGCTTCTCTCTCATGCTCACACTTTTTGTCTCTTAAAAGGAGTCCTGGCTAGTAGGACTGGCATTGGTATTAGCTATCCAACAGGATTTAAATACACTTCAAATGCATTCATTCATTTGCAGAGATTGTAAGCTTCAAATTTGTTAATGACTCAATAGTTTCTGTGTAAAAAACATTACTCGGTTAATATTGATGTCAATGGCATTAAGCACTTTTTTAAACTTAAGCACCTGGGAGAATACAGCATATATCTTTGGGTATGAGTTTGTGCATATTGTACATGTGCATATTGTGCATTTTGTACATGCTGTGTGTGTGTGTGTGTGTGTGTGTGTGTGTGTGTGTGTGTGTGTGTGTGTGTGTGTGTGTGTGTGCAGTTGGCATACAGTGCCCTTAAAAAACAGCCTACTGAAGTGAAAACAAGGGCAAGTAGGATTGGCTGGTGTTGGAGAACAGTAGAGGTGACAGGGTGAAGCAAAACAGAAGATGGAGGCATTTTTGTTTTCCAGTGTAGATGTTGTTCTTCATGTCCTTCAGCCCTTTCCTCTCCTCTCGTCCTGACTAGCACACCGCCAAGAGGAGCCAAACCAGAGAACTTATTTGGCTCTATTTGTGTTGAACTGACAGGTGGAGGACTCACCCCTGCTGTGCTCTGCACCAACACAGAGCGGAGAGAAGTTCTCAAAAAGAACACAGCAGAAAGTTCTTCTCCAGAAGTTTCCAGAACTAAATGAAACTAAATTAAACTTTCTTGTGGTACCTCAAACCCCCAAATTCTCCTGGGCTCTACTCACTTTCTCCGTTCATTTTACAGCCGGGGATTCTCTTGTCTCTGCTCGGGCCAGTGTGTGTGTGTGTGTGTGTGTGTGTGTGTGTGTGTGTGTGTGTGTGTGTGTGTGTGTGTGTGTGTGTGTGAGTGTGAGTGTGAGGGTGGCTGTCATGTGCATGTGTGTGTGTGTGTGTGTGTGTGTGTGTGTGTGTGTGTGTGTGTGTGTGTGTGTGTGTGTGTGTGTGTGTCTGTGTGTGTGAGTGTGTGTGTGAGTGTGAGGGGGCTTCATTCAGCTCTCCACAGGGTCAGGCAGCACACTGTAACAGGATGTGAAGTGCCAGATTGATTTTGATGAGACTGAAGCCAGGCACTGTGGTAGAGAGAGAGAGAGAGAGAGAGAGAGAGAGAGAGAGAGAGAGAGAGAGAGAGAGAGAATGGAGAAAGGAAATGAGCAGAAAGATGAAATGACATTGAAATAGTGGTAGAGGAAGAGACAGAATGATAGAGAAGAAATGGCGAAGGGATGGAGGAGAGAATGAGAAATAGGATGAGAGAGAGAGAGAGAGAGAGAGAGAGAGAGAGAGAGAGAGAGTGTTTCCCTCCACCCTAGTGGCCTGGTTCTGTGCTGATGGAGCGGGTCAAGCGGCTGTTCCGCACCTCTCAGCTCAAGTGGCCCACAGGTACCTCCCTCTCCATCTCTCTCTCTCTCTCTCTCCCTCCCTCTCTCCATCCCTCTCTCTCTCCATCTCTCTCTCCATCCCTCTCTCTCTCCATCCCTCCCTCCCTCCCAGCCTGGCTGGCTCTGGGCCCTGGGCCCTGTTCACACGCTCCAACACAAAGCCTACCCGCTGCTCTGGGCTCTGGAGCCTCAGTATCTCCCTCTGCTGATCACACTGCTCTGCTCTGCTCTGCCCTTACCAGTGGCTCACAGACTCTCTGACAGCCCTGCACTCACTCACTCCACTCACTCCACTCACTTCCTCTTCTGCCCCTGCCTGCCTGGCTGACTTTGGAGTCATTCTTAACAGTGCAGATTCATGGGACTTTTTTTCTGAAGACGTGTGTGTATGCGTGTGTGTGTGTGTGTGTGTGGGGGGGGGGGGGGGGGTGCGTGTTGCTGTATATATTGTGTGCTGTATGTTTTATGTGTGCTTTTTTTCTATGTGTGTGTTTTGTCGTGTGTGTGTGTGTGTGTGTGTGTGTGTGTGTGTGTGTGTGTGTGTGTGTGCGTGCGTGCATGTGTGTGATATGATGTTATGTGATGAGATTCATGCCACTTTCTCTGAAGACATGTGTGTGTGATGTGTGTGTGTGTGTGTGTGTGTGTGTGTGTGTGGGTGGGTGTGTGTGTGTGTGTGTGTGTTGTGTGTGTGTGTGTGTGTGTGTATGTGTGTGTGTGTGTGTGTGTGTGTTTGTTTGTGATGTCATGTCATCATGCCATATGTGTTTGTGAGATGTGATACGTGATGTGCATGTGGAGGTTTATATGTGTTTACAGTTGCGTATTCATCTGTTGTATTTGTGCTCCCTTGTTTGAATGAAGCTCATATATGTGTGGATACTGATGTGTTTACTGTGGTCTGTGTGCTCTGCCTGTTCCCACAGTAAATATCTCAGCACTGGTACTGATGCTGGTGGTGGTGGTGGTGGAAACAGGCGCGGGTGTAAACAGCCTGCCAATAATTACATTAATTCAATTTCCCCTGGTGCCGTCGGCCGCATCACACAGTCAGCACAGCGTTTTTAATATCGGGAAGGGCAAGGGTGTAGGAGTGGGTGCATATCACTAACACCACTCACACACTCACACGCACACACACACGCACACACACACACACACACACACACACACACACACACACACACACACACACACACACACACACACACACATAGCAGATAGCAGATAGCATTGGCAAAAGTGGCAGAGAAACAGACAGGTAGACAGACAGGTAGACAGAAAGATTGACACATGGGGACAGACAGATGGGCTGATAGACAGGCAGCGAGATAGACAGACAGACAAGCAGACACACAGACAAGTAGATACACACAGACAGGCAGACAGTACAGTAGACTTTGAAACAGACGGTCAGACAGGAAGGAGGGCATAGTAGCGGGAGAGAGAGAGAGAGAGAGAGAGAGAGAGAGAGAGAGAGAGAGAGAGAGAGAGAGAGAGAGAGAGAGATAGTCAGGCAGTCCAGAGAGAAACAGATGCTCTTTTGGAGGAGCTTGCAGATAAGACTGCCTATCCTTTATACCTTTGTCACACTCCTCTCTCCTCCTTAAACACACACACACACACACACACACACACACACACACACACACACACACCGATGCAAATTCAAGGTTAACACACCCATACATGAACATCTGCCACATCTGTTCACACACTGGACAGCACTTCTAGGGGTGTGTGTGTGTGTGTGTGTGTGTGTGTGTGTGTGTGTGTGTGTGTGTGTGTGTGTGTATGTGTGTGTGTTTGTGTGTTGGGGAAGGCGTCCGTGCAGTAGCTCCATGTTCAGCTTTGGCATCTGCAGGGTTCCTTGTGCCTTGTGCCCAGCCTTCATCACAGGCAACCAGTCCATACCAGCCCTCACTCCCCATCTCTCCCTCCACTTATACACACACACACACACACACACACACACACACACACACACACACACACACACACACACACACACACACACACACACACACACATACAAACATCAAACACATATGCGTGCACACACACGCTCAGGCTTGCACACATACACATGCACACACATTCACACACACACACACACACACACACACACACACACACACACACACACACACACACACACACACACACACACACACACACACACAGACCCTCTCTCTCCTGTTTTGTCCTTCACCACATATCTCCTCCTCCATCCACACACAAGACACACCAAGAGAATACATAAATAAATAAAGAAATGATGAATAATACAATCAGTGAAAATCAGTGTGTTGTAATTAAATCGATATAATTGAACTGCATTTTCCCCCCATCCCCCCCTCCGTGTTCGGTAGTACATTGGTGGTGGTGCTGATGCCAAGAGTGAAAATTATGTTAATTACGGCACGTAATTTTGGACAATTTTCTGCCATTATCTGAAGACGCAGCGTTCAGTTTGTGTGCCTTGTGAGTGTGTGTGTGTGTGTGTGTGTGTGTGTGTGTGTGTGTGTGTGTGTGTGTGTGTGTGTGTGTGTGTGTATCGTCGGCTCGTGGACTGTTTGTGTACTACTGCCATCTTTAGGAGACAGATTTGCATAGCACCCTGACAGAACACAACCACACAACCGCAGGCTCTGAACTGAACGCTCCGCTGAGAAAAGCAATGACTCACTAAACTACACCTGTTTATTTACCACATGTCACTTGAAGGCGTATGGATTTTATAATTTGTCATTCGATGTTGACATTTACATTTACTATAAACTGGTTGTGCTTACGGCTGTGTGTTTCTGATATGCATACCTTATAGACTTCTTTGTAGTCCGAGACTAGGGGATTAGACTATTTAAACCGAACATCCTTAAATGGAGGTAAAAGAAGCCCATGTGCAGCCAGAGAAGGTTCTAGAATGTAGGTTGTCAGTGGAGTCAGGCATGGCCGCCCCCTGTGAACCCTGGGGTCCCAGAGTTTGACTTTCCCCACATGAGAGGCTTCCTGTGCAGCTTGGAGAGGAGGAGAGAGAAAGAGAGAGAGAGAGAGAGAGAGAGAGAGAGAGAGAGAGAGAGAGAGAGAGATTAGGTGTGTGTGTGGTGTGTGTGTGTGTGTGTGTGTGAGGGGGTGTCAGCCAGGTCTGTCAGACGGCCACCTGAGCCGTGAGTGACGGGGCAAACACTCGTCTGTGAGCTGTGGCCACTGCTCTCTGCTCACACCTGTCCGTCTGTCTGACTGTGAATGACTCTCTTTTTTTTCTCCCTCTG
>JAODXP020000016.1:31587503-31590003 GCA_027497455.2 Sardinella longiceps | reverse complement strand
AGTAACCATACCTGCATCACTACCAGAATCAGAAACTATACCTGTATTAGTACCTGGACCAGTAACCATACCTGCATCACTACCTGTATCAGTAACCATACCTGTATTAGTACCTGAACCAGTAACCATACCTGCATCACTACCTGTACCAGTAACCATACCTGTATTAGTACCTCAACCAGTAACCATACCTGCATCACTACCAGAATCAGAAACTATACCTGAATCAGTAGTCATGCATCACTACCTGAATCAGTAACCATACCTGCATTAAGTACCTGAACCAGTAACCATACCTGTATTAGTAGCTAAACCAGTAACCATACCTGCATTAGTACCTGAACCAGTAACCATGCCTGTATCAGTACTCATACCCAACCATTTCTAAGTACCCACATCCATCCATGCATCAGTAGCTGTATCCATAGACATATCCATTTGTTACTGTTGTAAATCAGTGTAAATGAGCCTTCAGTCCAGCTCCCCCCAGACCCCCCACACACTCCTCCATCCATCCCCAGAAACAGCTCTCCCTCCTTCAGGCTGTTTGTTTATCTCGGCCACTGAGCTCCACCATCCATATCGGTGGCGGAGCGATGGCAGGCAGGCGGCGTCCTCCTGTAGGTCCTCGGAGCCTGGCACTGCCACGCTGAGTGGCGCGGCGCTAATGAGTGCCATCTGCTGTGCAGCGTGGGCACGTGTCAGATGGCACAGGATTGCACAGGATGGCACAGAGTCCTCAGGGAGCAATCAGTTCATGTGTGCCCGCCGCGGTTTGCTCTGGTTTACTTTGGGGCCGAGGCTTACTTTGGGCTCCATGTTGCCTGGTGGCACTAAAAGGCTGAAGGATGAGCAAGATGGAAAAAGATGTCACAAGTGTGTCATTTATTTTCATAGGATATTTTGGCAGTACTTTATAATAACTATCGAACCATTCCCTATAAATGGTTGTTAAATAGATTATTTGTAGGAGTAAGAGATAACAGTTAATAGTTAATAACAGTAACAGTAAATAACAGAAATAAAACTGTATTTATCAGTCTTGTTAATTACGTTTTAGTGAACAGTTGGGTTGCAATTTCTTATGTCAAAATAATAAAATAAATAATAATAATTATGGAATTCCATGGATTAAAAGCACTAACTTTCCAATTAACTACTTACTGATGTTAATATTTACTAACCATTTATTACCTCTGCCAAGGAGGTTATGTTTTCGGTCTCGTTGGTTTGTCTGTCTGTCTGTCTGTCTGTTTGTCTGTTTGTCCGTTTGTCTGTTTGTCAGCAAGATAACTCGAAAAGTACTGCACGGATTTGGATGAAAATTTTGGACAATGTGTATATTGGGACAAGCAAGAGCTGATTAAATTTTGGTGGTGATCGGTGATCCAGAACATGATCTGGAATGTATATTGTGTTTGTGACAACATTGCCTTGGCGGAGGTCTGCGCTCTCTGAGCGCTTTTCTAGTTAGGGATGTTATTTTATATAGTGGCACTGATATTTGAATAGAATGGTATGATGTAATGTTCAGATGTGGAGCTTGAGAGACGAGTGAGCTGTGTCTGAGTGAAGAGTGTGGATACACTGCATCCGTCCGTTGACGGATCCCATTGACTTTGAATGGAGCTTTCGCGAAATGCATTGTGGGTCCGTCCGTCAAAACAGCTCCGTTGCGTCCGTCAAAAAGTTAAAACATGTTCAACTTTTTAGCTGGCGACGGATCCATCAAACCAATCGGGATTGAGAGAATTGACTCCCCCCTCCGTCAGACCCCTCCCCCGTCGTCCGTCAACGGACGGATGCAGTGTGAACATAAGGTTAGAGATAAACTGTCAGAGAAAAGTTGGGCTGCATGTATCAGGCCACCGACTGTACAGGTACTTCACTAGGCCCCTGGCAGGTGGGTTGAGCCCCTGACATGTGGATCTGCCCAAGGTTTCTTCCTAAACATTAATTATTAGTAAGTGAAGGGTGTTTTCCCTTGCCCCTGTTGCTCATGGGTGGCCCCCATACTGTCTGTAAAGTGTTGCGAGACAATGTATTGTATTTGTGCACTCTACAAATAAAATTGAATTTAATTGAATATTTATTTCTTCATGACATCATCAATAGTGGCCAGGATGTCATTTGCATGAATAGAACTTGTGTGCCTATGATGTGTAAGAACTGTGTGTATATTTGTGTGTATGTTTGTGTTGCCATAGAGCCTGCACCAGACAGCGGATGCTGAGTGGATCCTTTGAGGGCCAGCCTGCCAAAGAGCGCTCCATCCTCAGTGTCCAGCATCACATCCGCCAGGAACGCAGGTCAGACACACACACACACACATACAGTATGCATGCGCGCGCACACACACACTCACACACTCACACACGCGCACACGCACACACACACACACACACACACACACACACACACACACACACACACACACACACACATACAGTATGCATACGTACACACACACTCACACACACACACACACTCTCTCTCTCTC
>JAODXP020000016.1:31580003-31582503 GCA_027497455.2 Sardinella longiceps | reverse complement strand
CTCTTTTCTTTGATTACTCACAGTCACTAACGAGTTTGAGCGGAAGTATTTGCTTTCAACTTTTTTATTTTTTTTTTGAAGATGGCCCATTAATGACTGTAAACGCAAGTTGATTTGAATGCTCCAGTATTCTAAATGGCTTCTTGTTTACTTTGGCTGCTGTTTAGACTTCATTTCATAATGGCTTTTTTGCTTCTTCATCTCCTTTCCTTTCTTCTGCAAACATGATTTGCATATTAGCATCATAAAATGACATCACAGACGACTGCATTCCAGACTGCTAGCTAACAGTCTCCATAGATGCTATCTGCTTGTGTGTGTGTGTGTGTGTGTGTGTGTGTGTGTGTGTGTGTGTGTGTGCGTGTGTATGTGTGTGTGTGCGCACGTGTGCTTGTGTGTGGTGTGGGTAGGTTAATTAGTCTATTTTTTTGCGTGTGTGTTTGCATTGCACAGAGAAGAGAATCGCGTTCTGAAGGGAGATAACACTGTTTAACTGATGGATTCTTACTTACAGTATACTACCTTGAGGATGTCCACAGTACTGATATGGTTTTGTCTAGGAGTAGCATACGTAAAGGATGCCAACTAGTCTAGGCTAGCTGGTGAATCCTCACTCCCCTAGCCTTTAGAACAGGGGTGTCAAGCTCATTTTTGTCGAGGGACACATGAGCACTGGGATTTTCCTCAGAGGGCCGACCCGCCAAATTTACATGCGTGACCACAAAAAGGAGTGAAAAAATGTGCAATGTTTCTGACCATCACTAACACAGTCCTAATGTGCCACCACTTAATTTTGTATCCCTTTCTTGTTAGTAAAAAGGTCTAAGATGCACTTTCTAGGGAATTGCCAGGATTGAGTTGTAGAAAGTGCTTGCTAGAACTGTTTTGAAATACGCAACATACACCTACAATTCTTTTAAAGCTTTTTAGACAGGCCACATGAAATGATGTAAAGGGCCACATCCGGCCCGGGCCTTATGTTTGACAGCCCTGCTTTAGAACCTCTCTAACCTCTGAGCTGAAAGTTCTTGCAGTTGACGTACAGTAGGTGGTGTAGGTGGTGTAGGTGATAGGTTTGAGACCTGCAGTAGAACCGACCTCAGCTGCACATGCTGTGCTTAGTCAGTAAAGACCAACTGAGCGAGTAGTGTGTGTGTGTGTGTGTGTGTGTGTGTGTGTGTGTGTGTGTGTGTGTGTGTGTGTGTGTGTGTGTGTGTGTGTGTGTGTGTGTGTGTGTGTGTGTGTACTTGTGTACTAATGTGTATAAATTTGTTCATTTATGTTAATTCATAATAGTTTCTATGAATGGTCAGGCCAATAAAGCATTTAATTGAATAAAACTGAATTGAATTGAGTAGTGACTGTGCACTGTGCCTGATGTGTCCCTCTGCTCTTGCCGTACCCATAGATCAGTCTCATTTTCCTGTGCTGGCTGCCCAATAACGTGCCCCCGGACTCAGGCGCCCAGCTGCTGATGATGCTGCGCTGTCTCCGCCCTCTGCGGATCTTCAAGCTCGTGCCACAGATGAGGAAGGTGGTGCGGGAGGTCCTCAAGGGCTTCAAGGAAATATTCCTGGTGGGTGATGTGTATGTGTGTGTGTGTGCGTGTGTGTGTGTACGTGTTAGTATGCATGTATGCATGTGTGTGTGTGTGTGTGTGAGGGTGTGTGTGTGTGTGTGTGTGTGTGTGTGTGTGTGTGTGTGTGTGTGTGTGTGTGTGTGTGTGTGTGTGTGTGTGTGTGTGTGTGTAGATGCATGTGTGCTTGTGTGGGCGGACGACTGGGTTAATGAATGCACTGTATGTGTACTACACAGGAAGATGTATTGCAAATGATTACATTACATTACAAGCAGCAATGTCTTAAAATAGCAACACTTGCTATCCTTAGAGAAGTCAGCCCTCATATGGAACACATCAGCATTCACACTGATGCCTTAGACTTGTTGGAACTCATTCAACGCCTCCTGTAGCATCTCTATAGGGCTTAGGAATCTGACGTAGCCTAGCATGCTAAGCAGAATCCAGTAGAATCACCGACATTTTGTGAGGCCGCACTACCTGCTCTCCTTTTGGAATCCTGTATGAAATACTTGATGTAATATTCTTTCTTACTGGCTTCACATCGCCGCAGACATATTTCTTTCCATCAGTAGTGTAGAGAAGAAAGAGCTTGTGACAACGATCCTAGACCGTCTCATGAAAATGAGACAATAACTCACCACCGTTTTCAGTGCATTCTCAAAGGCAAAGGTGTAAACTGGCCTCACGTAATGGTGGCCGAACGGTGGCCAAATACCTGGAAGGCACTCCCCCCTTCCTAAGCTCTATAGCTGTATAGCACTGCATAGATTCAATTCTAATTCAAATCTATGAGAAAAGCCATTGCTCAGCTCCTAAAGCTCTCTCTATTGATTTCCCCATAAAGGTCTCCATTCTTCTCTTGACATTAATGCTGGTGTTCGCAAGCTTCGGGGTTCAGCTCTTTGCGGGAAAGCTGGC
>JAODXP020000016.1:31555003-31567503 GCA_027497455.2 Sardinella longiceps | reverse complement strand
TACTTTGAGATGAAAATTGCGAGCTTACCATTACGAATAATGGGGGCTTGAGCAGTGTTTAGCGATGTGGGGCTTGGGCAGTGTTTAGCACAACCGAATGCAAAAAAAAACGTATGGAAGTATGAAGAGACAAAAATACAGACGTAAGGACACACATAGGTAATTATTGTAGGGAATGTAAGAATTAGCTAGGAATTATCAGCAAGGTAGAGGGTCAGCAATCCTTTCTTTCCTAGTGCACAGTATGTGATCATGAATGAGGATTAAGATTGAGATTAAGATCAGGCTCTGAATGCTATAGTTTGTGTTCATCTCACTGTATTGACCGCAAGATCACATATAAGGTATGTCAAGACACCATATCAACTCTAACACAGACAACAATTGATGTTTATTGTCTTACACTCTCAAATGATGAATGCAGAACATTTGGAAAATTTGCGGACGGAAAAATGGACTCCTTCAATGCTGAAAATGTCACACTTTGTTGGAGGTGACTAGACTGACAAGCCATGCATATCATCAAAATATATAGTCTGGCTATGACTGATAGATATGCTTAATCAAAGGGGCAGAAACAGTGGTTGACTCCCTCTGAGCATCGTAAATAGTCTGAAAAGCTAACCCTAAAGGAGAGGGTTCTTGATCACTGCACAGAGACGGAATCTCTAACTGCAAGTGGACAAGGCGAACCTGTTAGGCACATTCTAGAACTTTAAGTCCTCTGAGAGGGGAAGCACAGCTGAACACACACAACCCGCTTGGCTGCAGTCCATTCCACTGAAGTTCAAGCACTAACTAGCTATGTATAGACAGAGACCCAACATCCCCCCCCCCCCAAAAAAAAAAAACCATCACCAGACTGGAGCAGATTTTATTGAACACACTTAAGCATTGTTTTTTTTTTATTTATTTATTCATTTATTTTAAATCTAAATATAATACTTATGAAAAGTTCTCTTTTTTAAAATTAAATAAAATACTCATGAAATACTTCTCACTTATCTTATCATGTTTTTGTATTCTTTTCCTTTTAGATTTTATTGTCAACTGATAAACTTAGTTGAGAAAACATTTCGGTACCACACAAACAATGCAGCTTAACTTCATTTTGAATTGCTCACACGTGTGGCTGTAAAATGGGGACAACAAACTGGCTTGAAATGTCAACCTAAACACGAAAAATATGCTACGTATCTGACTGCTTTCAATAGTTAAAAAAAAGGGATTGCGTCAAAATTTTGTCAACTGCACTTATCAAAACTCACTCATTCAAATATCATTACGATTCTGACAGAGATTTCACATTACTTGTGTTAAAGACTATGAATATTTGCACGTTATGGTCTTATACCCACTGATGATGAATCTTTGAAATTCTGCCACTTTGGTTCCACCACAAAAGCCATGACAACAATATTTCCTAAAATTTCAACATCCGCTGAAGACAAAAATGTTGGCGAGTTGAGAGAGAATCTGTGAAATTCTGCTTCTTCGGTTCCACCAACAATGCCATGAAAACATTTCCTAAAAATTCAACATCAGCTGAAAACAAGAGTGTCAGTGAGCTGAGTGAATTACCAGTCAACTCTTCACTTCAACAGGTAGACAGATGAATGCGATCTTAGAAAATTCTGCCAACTTGGCTCCACCTTTAACCCTGTCTACAACACTAAAGAGGGTGGTTCTACTTCTCCGAGATTTTCTTGTCGAAAAAATCTCCGAAACTTTTTTGCATAAGTAGCCGTGTGTCTGACTGCTCCCAGTAGTTCTCGCAAGAACTGTGTTGTGACAGATGAATGCGACCTTAGAAAATTCTGCCTCCCTGGCTCCACCTTCAACCCTGCCTACAACATTAATCAGGGTGGTTCTACTTCATTGAGATTCTCTCTTCGAAAAATCTTTTGCCGATTTTTATGGCATAAATAGCCGGGTGTCTGACTGCTCCCAGTAGTTCTCTCAAGAACTCTTCTACATCAGAACTGTGTTGTTCCACTGTGATGATTGACACGGACTATGAGTGTAATGATGCCAACAAACCTGTTCCACATGGCTGAGACTGCATATACAGTGTTCTGTGTATTAAGACATGGGTATGAAATCTTTAATGGACTTTGCGTGATATATGAGACCTTATGCCCAGTGATTAACTGGAGAAATTCTACCACTTCTGCTCAACCTGCAGCCATGCAGGAGGTGACAAGAAGCAGTCCTGATCATCCCCCAGCTACTGACAACAGGGGTGTTGAGGAGAGATTTTACTCTAGGGCAGCAAGAACGGCAAAAGCCCTGTCCACTATATGGGATGCATGTACATCGGTGTGGTCTATTTATCAGGACTTCACCTCTCAGTAACGTGCTGAATCTGATTAAAGAATTTTTGCTCTTCAACCTTTTTAGCCCTCCAAATAAACTCAGATCAAAAATCTTCTCCTCATTTCTTAACTCTTCAAACACACCCAGACACCTCTTTAAAGCAATCCAGACGGAAACTTCCTGCTCTACAGAAAGTGACTCCAACCAATCCTGAGAGTCCCACACCAGCGTATAACACTGGTCATAGATGGACCTTTCTCACCAGAGCAAAGACAATCACCACTAAACTCTGGAGACAGTGTTGGATGCAAGCACAGGGCTGTGTGTGGTTTATCTACATGTAGAGGGATGTGGTCTATCTGGAGAGCAGCCTCTGTATGAGGAACTGATGAAGCCCAAATGTAGGTGTTCCTGTAAAAGCCTACTTGATCACCCCACAGAGACGGAAGCTCGAACTGCCAGTCAACAACCTAAACCCGTTTTTCTACCTACAACTGACTAAAGCTCCTCCGAGATTTTTTTCTCCTCCGAATGAAGTGCAAGCTGAACTCACACACAGCCCAACTGTGCTGTCACATTGCACTGCAAGCAGTAACTAGCAAAGAAACAAGACATCGTCAACTGGCCTTCACCAGCCCCAGTAAAGACATAAACACAGGGTTGCGCTGACCGGAGCTGATTTTCTGAAACACACTCAAGCTTGATTGTTTAAAAATCTCAATAAAATACTCATGAAAATTTAACCTTGGCTTGATTTTCTTTTTTTACACTCTATGAGTATGCTTGCATTTTTTTCCTTTCATTGTCAAGCAGTCAACCTAGATGGGAAATCATATTGGCACCAACAAATGTGATTCAACTTTTTTTATTTATTCATTTATTTTAAATCTAAATATAATACTTATGAAAAGTTCTCTTTTTTGAATTTAAATAAAATACTCATGAAATACATCTCACTTATCTTATCATCTTGTATTCTTTTCCTTTTGATTTTATGATGATTTTATTGTCAACCGATAAACTTAGTTGAGAAAACATTTCGGTACCACACAAACAATGCAGCTTAACTTCATTTTGAATTGCTCACACGTGTGGCTGTAAAATGGGGACAAAAAACTGGCTTGAAATGTCAACCTAAACACAAAAAATATGCTACGTATCTGACTGCTTTCAATAGTTAAAAAAAAGGGATTGCGTCAAATTTTTGTCAACTGCACTTATCAAAACTCACTCATTCAAATATCATTACGATTCTGACAGAGATTTCACATTACTTGTGTTAAAGACTATGAACATTTGCATGTTATGGTCTTATACCCACTGATGATGAATCTTTGAAATTCTGCCACTTCGGTTCCACCAAAAAAGCCATGACAACAATATTTCCTAAAATTTCAACATCCGCTGAAGACAAAAATGTTGGCGAGTTGAGAGAGAATCTGTGAAATTCTGCTTCTTCGGTTCCACCAACAATGCCATGAAAACATTTCCTAAAAATTCAACATCAGCTGAAAACAAGAGTGTCAGTGAGCTGAGTGAATTACCAGTCAACTGTTAACTTCAACAGGCAGACAGATGAATGCGATCTTAGAAAATTCTGCCAACTTGGCTCCACCTTTAACCCTGCCTACAACACTAAAGAGGGTGGTTCTACTTCTTCGAGATTTTCTTGTTGAAAAAATCTCCGAAACTTTTTTGCATAAGTAGCCGTGTGTCTGACTGCTCCCAGTAGTTCTCGCAAGAACTGATCACATCAGAACTGTGTTGTGACGGATGAATGCGACAGAAAGAAAGTTCTGCCTCCCTGGCTCCACCTTCAACCCTGACTACAACATTAATCAGGGTGGTTCTACTTCATTGAGATTCTCTCTTCGAAAAATCTTTTGCCGATTTTTATGGCATAAATAGCCGGGTGTCTGACTGCTCCCAGTAGTTCTCTCAAGAACTCTTCACATCAGAACTGTGTTGTTCCACTGTGATGATTGAGACTATGAGTGTAATGATGCCAACAAACCTGTTCCACATGGCTGAGACTGCATATACAGTGTTCTGTGTATTAAGACATGGGTATGAAATCTTTAATGGACTTTGCGTGATATATGAGACCTTATGCCCAGTGATTAACTGGAGAAATTCTACCACTTCTGCTCAACCTGCAGCCATGCAGGAGGTGACAAGAAGCAGTCCTGATCATCCCCCAGCTACTGACAACAGGGGTGTTGAGGAGAGATTTTACTCTAGGGCAGCAAGAACGGCAAAAGCCCTGTCCACTATATGGGATGCATGTACATCAGTGTGGTCTATTTATCAGGACTTCACCTCTCAGTAACGTGCTGAATCTGATTAAAGAATTTTTGCCCTTCAACCTTTTTAGCCCTCCAAATAAACTCAGATCAAAAATCTTTTCCTCATTTCTTAACTCTTCAAACACACCCAGACACCCCTTTAAAGCAATCCAGACGGAAACTTCCTGCTCTACAGAAAGTGACTCCAACCAATCCTGAGAGTCCCACACCAGCGTATAACACTGGTCATAGATGGACCTTTCTCACCAGAGCAAAGACAATCACCACTCAACTCTGGAGACAGTGTTGGATGCAAGCACAGGGCTGTGTGTGGTTTATCTACATGTAGAGGGATGTGGTCTATCTGGAGAACAGCCTCCGTATGAGGAACTGATGAAGCCCAAGTGTAGGTGTTCTTGTAAACGCCTACTTGATCACCCCACAGAGACGGAATGTCCAACTGCCAGTCAACAACCTAAACCTGTTTTTCCACCACCTAAGCTCCTCCGATATTTTTATGTCCTCCGAATGAAGTGCACAGCCGAACTCACACATAGTCCAACTTGGCTGTCCCATTGCACTGCAAGCAGTAACAAGCAAGGAAACATATTTTGACAGATTTTGGACTATCTGGAGAGCAGCCTCTGTATGAGGAACTGATGAAACCTAAATGTAGGTGTTCCTGTAGAAGCCTACTTGATCACCCCACAGAGACGGAAGCTCGAGCTGCCAGTCAACAACCTAAACCTGTTTTTCTACCTACAACTGACTAAAGCTCCTCCGAGATTTTTTTGTCCTCCGAATGAAGTGCAAGCTGAACTCACACACAGCCCAACTGTGCTGTCACATTGCACTGCAAGCAGTAACTAGCAAAGAAACAAGACATCGTCAACTGGCCCCAGTAAAGACATGAACACAGGGTTGCGCTGACCGGAGCTGATTTTCTGGAACACACTCAAGCTTGATTGAGTAAAAATCTCAATAAAATACCCATGAAAATTTAACCTTGGCTTGATTTTCTTTTTTTACACTCTGAGTATGCCTGCGTTTTGTTTTGTTTTTTTTTTCCTTTCATTGTCAAGCAGTCAACCTAGATGGGAAATCATTTTGGCAACAACAAATGTGATTCAACTTCAATTTGAATGTCTGACATATGTGACTGTGAAAGGAAACCAAAAAAATTGGCCAGAAATTTCATTTTAGTCTTCTGACAGATCCTGTTGTTAAAGGAACCAAATGTACGCAACTGTTTCTATCTAACTGTAGACCATTACATTAAATTGACAAATAGCCTGATTATTTTGACTAATGTACTCTACATCTTATAAGACGTTCTAATGATTCTTACACACATTTTACACAAGACTGAGAATATGAAATCCGAAGTAAAGTATGGTCTTATACCCGCTGATGATGAAGCCTTGAAAGTCATGATCACAATCTTTCCTAAAAACATCAGCTGAAAACACGAATGTCGGAGAGCAGAGAGCATTACCAGTCAACTCTTCACTTCACCAGACAGACAGATGAATGCGACCTTAGAAAATTCTGCCGCCCTGGCTCCACCTTCAACCCCTCCTACAACACTAAACAGGGTGGTTCTTCTACTTCATTAAGATTCTCTTATCGGAAAAATCCTTGAAACCTTTTTGCATAAATAGCCCATAAATTCTCAAGAACTCGTCACATCAAAACTGTGTTGTGACAGATGAATGCGACCTTAGACAATTCTGCCTCTCTGGCTCCACCTACCACCCTGCCTACGACACTGAACCTTATCTCTAAGGGTCTTGCTGATTAAGGCTTTATTTTGTAAATGGAATCATTGGGTTTTCTGTCCAGTCAATCACCTCTACAGGATCAGAGCGTAGATATAAATCTCTATCTACCAGCCTGTACCCTAAACCTGTTTTGCCTCATACTTCAAAATGCAGTCTCGAGTTTTGTAGTCTTTTGCATGGAGTGTACACCTGAACTGCACCTGAGGACATAACTAGCTGTAGATGGGAATACAAGACTGCACATTGCAAATCAGTTGATACCAATTGGTTGTTAAATGCAACCAATGTTGCTCCATAATATTGTTCTAAATAAAAGAGGTTTCTTTTACCACATCACCATGGCTTTTTGGTTTTGTAATGCAATTGGTAACTTTTTTTCATGTGGCTCCACAATGGAAAAGTTGTCTAAAAATAGGCTACCTGAGTGTAAGAAACTTTTGAATGCCCCTGTGTCTTTGCGTGTTGTCTTTCAGACTGGAAGACAGTCACTTGCATGCGAACAATCACTTAATAGTTGACATTTTAATCTTGTGAGGTACCTTCAGGAATATGACCTTATAGTTATTCACCATTGGTGACACCCTAACATAATTTGTGGTGTGATTGTTGCCAGCATGCTGTCGTACCGCTCGGTGGACATCCGTAAGAGCCTGCAGGTGGAGGAGCTGTTGGCCAGGGAACAGCTGGAGTATACCATAGAGGAGGAGGTGGCCAAGCAGACCATACGCATGTGGCTCAAGAAGTGCCTCAAGCGCATCCGGGCGGTGAGTGCTGAACCGCGCATATACACACGCACATACACACACACACACACACACACACACACACACACACACCATAGAGGAGGAGATGGCCAAGCAGACCATACGCATGTGGCTGAAGAAGTGCCTCAAGCGCATCCGGGTTGTGAGTGCTGCGCACATACACACGCACATACACACACACACACACACACACACACACACAGACACACCACACGCACACACACACACACACACACACACACACACACACACACACACACACATTGACTTTCTCTAGTCTTTTGCAAACACTACGGTTCTAAAGTGTGTGGTTTTGTGTGTGGGGTTGTGTACTTGTCCTATGCCCATAGAAACAACAGCAGTCGTGCAGCATCATTGACAGCCTGCGAGACGGCCAGCAACACCTGCATCAGTTCTTCCCCCCGAGCATCGAGACCACACTGCCCAGTGAGGAGGTCAACACAAACAACCCGGAAAACAACCCCACTCAGCCAGAGGTGCGGCCAGGCTTGTTTCCTGTCTTACTCTACAAAATAATAACAACAACATCAACAACATTAATAATATTAATAACAATAATAATAATAATATGGTTACAATATGGTCCTTACATTACGTTACTTCGATGAAGACGGATCAAATCACTCAGCAGAACTTCCTGTGGGTTCCTGAGTATTTTAGTGTGATTTGATAATATTCTGTTTTCCAGCTACTGTAGATAATGTAGATAGATACAGATGATGTAGAGAGCACTTACCAGTTTTTATTGTTTTCAGTGAGTTCATCTGAAAATAGAATGTTCCATTCTACAGTGCAATTCTAATTCTGTGCAAATTGCGTTCTAATTCTCTTTGTGTGCTCCTGTTCTGGGTTCCTGTGTGTTCGCCTGTGTTCTCCTGTTGGGCTCAGCAGAACAGTGGTCTTCAGACGCTGCTCAGCCCCACTCTGTCGGGCGGCAGCAGCTACTGGCAGGACTCTCTGACGCGGCCTCAGAGGAAGCTGGGACAGTGGCGCCGGACTGCAGGTGAGCTCCAGCCTCCTGGCTCTCTCTCTCTCTCTCTCTCTCTCTTTGTGTGTGTGTGTGTGTGTGTGTGTGTGTGTGTGTGTGTGTGTGTGTGTGTGTGTGTGTGTGTGTGTGTGTGTGTGTGTGAAGATCAAAATGCTGACATTTCAACTAGGTTCATTCGGTGATGTTATCAAAGTGATGTGTTTGAGGTTTGAGGACCCTGTATATGTATATAAAATAAAAACGTTAAAATATTACACGTCAGAGATATTAAAAATAACTAGCAGTATAACAGAATGTTTCTATTGGTTTAAATTGTGACATTTCAATCTTGAAGATTTAGCTGAGACTGAAGGAGAATTTATCTATTTTCAACCTGTATTCCCATAAGCCACTTGGTTCCTCAAATCCTGCTGAGCTATTTGTCCTCGGTGCTATCCTCTTCCACCAACCCCTCTCTCTTCTCCTCTCCTCTCCTCTCATCTCGTCTTCTCTCCCCCTTCTTATGTCCCCCCTTCTGTCCCCTACTCACTTTTTCTCCTCTTCCACAACCCCTCTCTCCTCTCCTCTCCTCTCCTCCCCTCTCCTCTTTCCTTGTCCACACCTCCCTCTCCTCTCTTCAACACACTCACTCTTTCTCCTCTTCCATCCACTATCTCTCCTCTCCTTCCATCTCCTCCCCTCCACTCACTTTTTCTCCTCTTTCATCTCTTCTACTGTTTCTCTCTACTGCTCCTGCTTCCTCCAACTCTCCTCCCTCTCTCTTCAAACCCTCTTCTCCATTCATCTCCTCCTCCTCCTCCTCTTCTCATTTCTGCTTGTCTTCCCTGTTCTATTCTTCCGTCTATCTCATTCCCTATCCCTCTCTCAACCTTCACTTCTCCTGTCTGCTTGTCTCCCCTCCCCCTCTCCTTCCCTTCTTCTCTCCTCTCCTCTCCTCTCTTCTGCAGGCCACACTAGTATTAGGTCCATAGGCCAGAAGATGAACCTCGTGAGCGATCAGGCCTCCTCAGGGTCAGAGGTCAAGAAGTGGTGGACACGTCAGCTGACGGTGGAGAGCGACGAGAGCGGAGATGATCTGATCGACTGACAGGAGACTAGAGAGGAGAAGAGAGGAGTGTCAAAAGCACCCCACCTGCAGAGTCGGCGGTTACTGACAGCTCCCAGACACACACGAGACGTGACGAGACTAGACGACCCTCTGGTCAAGGGTCAAGGGTCAATCATCAAAGCTGCCACCTTTCAAATCCAGATCCATATCCAGTGGTGTGATAAGAGATGGACGTCCACTGACTGCCCCATACACACTAAAGTCTCATTTCATTCTGGCGTATATTGTAGTTATCCTGTGGAGCTTCAAACACACTGTATCAGTTAGACTGGATCATTTGTGAATAACATCATCTATCTAGCTTTTTATGGAAGGGAAGAGTGGGGGAATTGGACGGAATCAGAAAGGCGCTTGGTGAATATTTACAGTATACTGTACCTCTCTCCACCTTTCTCCACCTCTCCTTTCCTCTCCTCTAACCCTCTCCTTCTCCACACTTCCCTCTCCTCTCCTCCACTCACTCACTTTTCCTCCTCTTTCATAAACTCCTCCTCTCCTCTCCTCCACTCTTTGTTTTTTTCTCCCGTTTTATTGCTTTTCCTCTTTGAAGGAAAGAGTGAGGAAGTTGGATGAAAATAGAAGAGAAGCACTTGGTTAATATTTCCAGTATAATATATAGGAGAAATTGATGCTGCAAGTGGAGATAACAGCTGCTAAAGCTGGGAACAGAGTAGACCTAGTGATTATTAGCCCCGATGGAACGTCAGGGCCAGTCATGGGTAATTCGAGGTAATTGACAGCAGTCGCAGGGTTCAGTCGCAGTACGAGTCGTTATGTGTAATTTGAGGGCAGATTTGTAATGATGTGATTCTTTCTATTGTTGATGAAATTACAACTGAATCAAACATTTGATATAATCTTTACTGGTCCGTTCTATGGCCAACTATGATACCATTTACTCATTCGTTAGGTTTGAGCTTCTGAACAGCTCCCAATTGTCCCACGTCAAGGTTTGGCTCACTCAGTCACGTTCTAATCGTAAAAGACTGAGAAAATCGTTAGGTCTGTTCCCAGCTTAAGAGGTGGGGGTGGATGAGTCCTCAGGAAGTTTATAGGCTCAGTGGAAGTGGTCCAATAAGCAAAGGTACATGTAGCTGCTAGAAGAAAACTCATTAGATTATACACAGTCATCATTAAAAGCCATACAGCACTTCAGACCGTACTTCTGTGTGTGTGTGTGTGTGTGTGTGTGTGTGTGTGTGTGTGTGTGTGTGTGTGTGTGTGTGTGTGTGTGTGCGTGTGTGTGTGTGTGTGCGCGTGTGTGTGTGTGTGTGCGCGTGTGTGTGTGCGTGTGTGTGTGTGTGTGCGTGTGTGCATGCGTGCGTGCGTGCGTGTGTGTGTGTGTGCCTCTGTAAATGTATGTACATGTACTGTATGTGTGTGTGTATTAGTCCTCATATGTTGTGCCAAATATCTTACTACTGTAAATCTCTTGTGGCTTTCTATATGTAGGTTTGATACTACAGAGAGTATATTATTCCGAGAGCTGTCTGTAAAACGTTTAAAGACTGGCAATGCCATGAATGTAAAAGAATTCTATGTCTATGTGTGATTGTGAAATGCCCTACAGTATATACAATGAAAAGAATATATTTTATAAGTAATCTCTATAATTCAAATCAGAATTTATTGGTATCATGTGATTTTAAATAAAGGCTTTATAGATGCTAAATGAAGTATATGTGTGTTGTGTTTTCCCTTGTAAATGCAGTGCAGCTCTCTAGAGTGTTGTTGGAGGCTCCATTCACTTTCAATGGGCCTCCTCAACGTTCTCAGGTCAGTTATTTTTGTGTAATCACCGCTGAAAAAGTATAATGACTGCTGTTAATGGCAGCGGGTTTTTTGCTTGAGATGTTGCTTGAGCTGCGCATTGCCATTGGTCTCTCGGGAAATATAATCATTTACAGAATAATTTCTGTAATGACTGACGGACAATACATTATCCCTTACTTAAATGATCTATCCTCTATTACATTGACACAATTAATGAAACGCAGTAGAGAAAGTAGTGAAAATAGGTCAGGATTTCACCAGAAGGCTTTTGAATTAATCTGACAACAATTAAAACAGCAATAAATAATAAATATTTATTATTTCGACAAAAAACACTTTCTTCCACAGACAGACACAACTGTATCACAAACACAGCATGTGGTCAAGGCTTAATTTCTGAAACAGCTTTTCTTCTATCGATAAAAAGTAAACAGAGAATGGGTACTGTAGCTTATGTTGGCCTGGTGCATTGAGAGAGACTGCTGTGCATTTAAAGATCTTTAGGGCGAGTAAAATAAGGCTGGGGCACGGCAGCGCGGACCAATTGGAGTAGAATGGAATTAGAGGTAGTTTAATTTCAATAACACCAGATTATTAGTCTGTATCATAGGCTCAGTGGTATTTTTTGCCCCCAACGTTACCTTCTAGGCAGCACTACCCTTACCCTATTCCTAACCCTAACCCCCTCAACCCTCATCCTAACTCTAAACTGAGTGGAATAGTGCCTTGAAGGCAGCGCTGCCTGGAAGGCACCGCTGAGGGCAAAAATACCAAAGACCGTATCATAGCCTGCTAGAATATTTGCACTGGACATAGACATATAGCCTGCTTTATAGAACATTATCACTGGATGTAGACAAATAGCCTGCTTTATAGAACATTTGCACAGGGCGTAGACATTACAGTAATGGTGCTTCTAAATCACCCTTTACAAACAATGTTGCCATGGATACTAAACTTTTTTTAATTTGGCAGTGTGCAACATACGTACAGTACAGTGACATGACTGAACCGTGATAAAACCACATCTCCCACAAGGCTATGTCCACAGTCCCAGAAGAGTACATCCCCCCACAATGTCCACAGTTCCAAAAGACTCCATCTCCAACAAGGCTATGTCCACAGTCCCAAAAGACTATGAGCGTTTCTCAAAGTCGAGAATGCTTCCTAGGTAGCACACTAGTCTTGGAAGCCGTACACTACACAAACGAGGATCCATCAGTGCATCCTTGAAAAATCTATGAACAAAGGCCTCTGTCCTCACTAGAATTTCAAAGGATGCTTGGCTTTGGAACAGTACTTGGTGACTGACAATGACGTGGAATGCTTGAAAAAGCAGCCTTCCAAGCATGCTTCCTCGACTTTGAGAAACACTCTATATGTCCCAAAAGGATATGTCCTCAGTCCCAAAAGACTATACGTCCCATAAGGCTATGTCCACAGTTCTATGGGCATCATGCCCTC
>JAODXP020000016.1:31507503-31540003 GCA_027497455.2 Sardinella longiceps | reverse complement strand
CACACACACACACACACACACACACACACACACACACACACACACACACACACACACACACACACACACACACACACACACGACGTGTCATACATGTCAGCGTTAGTGTGAGACGGCTAATCACCAGCTCCATGACCATGAATGCCACACACTCATGACCTGAATCACAACAACCAGTGCAGCTGTTTACTACACAAACAAACAAGTGTTCCTATCAGCAGCCACAGAGTGACACTTAAATATGTGTGATGTTAGGGGTGGGTTAAGGGGAGGTGGTGTGTGTGTGTGTGTGTGTGTGTGTGTGTGTGTGTGTGTGTGTGTGTGTGTGTGTGTGTGTGTGTGTGTGTGTGTGTGTGTGTGTGTGTGTGTGTGTGTGTGTGTGTGTGTGTGTGTGTTGTTGTGTGTGTGTGTGTGTGTGATCTCTCCGACCGTGGCCTCTCATCTTCACTCAAACGCTTGACAAATGGCAAAGTGTCAGAGGCGTATTCTCCTGGTAGGCATAATTTTATTAAGTGCAAATATCACCGGGCTCCTTAGGAGACACGGGGAAAAGGTTATAGCAACAGCTGTAACAGTTTCATGTATATTAGCACAGATCTCCGAGGCAACGAGGAGCGGAGAGGAGAGCGAAGATGAGCGACGGAGCGGGCTGGGCTGGTCAGGGCTCTGCCCTGCGAGTCCCGGTTGATAGATATGGCCACTCAAGCATGGCATTGGCACTCGAGGAGCCTTAAGTAAATGCAATAAGGAGCCTTCATCGGGGTGCTCTGGAAATCATGTTTATTTAAAAGGCCGGAGCCATACTTAATGACCCAGTGGTGGAGGGCTAAGGCAGGCAGCAAGGGAGAGAGGGAGAGAGGGAGCGAGGGAGTGGGGTCAGCTGAGATGGAGGGAGGAAAGGAGGGAGGGGGGGGTGGATGGGTGGGTAGTGGGTCTGTGAGAGACGGAGGTGGCGCTCAGTCTAAATCATTTCCCATTTAGCAGTGCTAGTAATTTGTTGAGTCACTCATCCATGCAGACCCCTTTATGTTTAATGCAGCTCTCATGGGGGGGGGGGGGGTAAGGAAGAGGGGTGGGGGTGGGTGGGTGAAGGCCCGGTGGGGCTATGTGCTGCTCCTTGGTGTGTGTAAGAGTGTGTGTGTGTGTGTGTGTGTGTGTGTGTGTGTGTGTGTGTGTGTGTGTGTGTGTGTGTGTGTGTGTCTGAGAGAGAGAAGAGAGAGAGTGAGTGCAAAACAAATGTGCTTCCCACTTTCTGGGAGTGTGTGTGTATGTGTGTGTGGAGGGGCCTTGTGTGTGTGTGTGTGTGTGTGTGTGTGTGTGTGTGTGTGTGTGTGTGTGTGTGTGTGAGGGGCCTTCTGTGAGTGTGTGTACGTGAGTGTGTGTGTGTGTGTGTGTGTGTGTGTGTGTGTGTGTGTGTGTGTGTGTGTGTGTGTGTGTGTGTGTGTGTGTCAGGGGGGGCATATCTGCCAAAGGCCCTGCACCATAGCCCCAGATGCTCAATAATTGCAATCTCCCACAATAAGCAGGACCTTCAGCAGCATCTAAGAGTGGCCCCAAAATTGATCCATACATGCTTGAGAGCCTAAAGCAATACACTGTGCTTTCCCTCTTAATGCTGCTTGTTTCAGTCCCCTAGCCCTCTCACCCCTCTAGACATAGTCTATGCTCTGTGCTTTAATTATACTGTGGAGACCATTTGCACTCATTCTACATGTACAATGTATAGTAAGCCTCCATTTTCACTTAGTGGAAAATGATTTTTATAAAAGTAATCATGATATATATTTGTTTTTAATTTAAAGGTTTTATGAGTAGCAACAGAAGCTAGTCAGGTCAACTCATGGAATCAAATCAAACTGATGTAACTGCCACACTTCATTCACTTAAATCTGCCCTGTTTCTCCACTGTTCATCTCCCACTGTTTAAGGATTACTGGCAGCTGTCAGGTGCATGTCTGCCTCCGATCAACCCCCGATACCCCACCCCCCCTCCATCCACACACACACACACACCCGTCCAACTCCGCCACCCACCCAATTCTCTGTTCCCCCCCCACACACACACTCTTCACTTCTTACTTGCACCCTTCTCTCTTTCTTCCATTCAACCACTCATTCTCTTTCCCTCAATCATTCAATCCCTCTTCCATATTCCTCTATCTTTCTCCCCTTTCTCATCTTCTCCCCTGTCTCTCTCTCTCTCTCTCTCTCTCTCTCTCTCTCTCTCTCTCTCTCTCTCTCTCTCTCTCTCTCTCTCTCTCACACACACACACACACACACACACACACACACACACACACACACACACACACACACACACACACACACACACACACTCTCCCTGTCTTCTTTCCTCCTGGCTCTCTGACACACATGAGAAGCTCCCAGCTGGTAATAGGCTGGCAGTCAGTCAGACAGACAGAGAGAGTTGCCACTGACGAGGTCAGGCCAAGTGTTGACAAACATTGCAGGCCCACTGTGGGCTATTGCTCTCCGCGGGTCACGTTTACAACAAGTTTCCCCCCTCTGTCTCATCCACTCACGGCTCACTGGACAGAGAGGGAGTCAGCAGCCTGCAGCCACTCTATCTCACACACACACACACACACACACACACACACACACACACACACACACACACACACACACACACACCACAGCTGCCCTGGGACGCTATTTCTGAAACATATACTCTCTCGATGGGTGTGGGTGTGTGTGTTTTATGTGTGTGTGTGTGTGTGTGTGTGTGTGTGTGTGTGTGTGTGTGTGTGTGTGTGTGTGTGTGTGTGTGTGTGTGTGTGTGTGTGTGTGCTTCTATTCCCAGCAGAGGGTGAGGAATTTCCAGGGCACTGATCTTACATGAACACACTGTACAAGGCCTCCCAGAGTGACCAGTAACTCTATACAAGAGGACATTAGCAGTAATGTGATTCAGAGATGAGTTATTTACACACACACACACACACACACACACACACACACACACACACTGGAGCAACTGGGACACTGGAGGCAGGTAAACATCCATCCACCTGTCACACCCATCTCAGGATGGAGACCCACCCAGACTGTTATACCCACTCACTCATTCACAGAGACAGACAGAAAGACAGACAGACAGACAGACAGATAAATAAATAGATAGATAGAGATAAAGAGATAAAGAGAGAGAAAGAGGAGGGAGAGAGTGAGACAAAGAGATATATAGATAGAGTGAGAGTGAGAGACAGACAGAGAGAGACAGAGATAGAGTGGTTGAATACCAGTACCCCCCTCTGTAAGCCCTAGCCCTTACATCCACACAACTGTCTTGAATCAGCTGATCCTGCAATGGACTCCCACTAGTTAAGAGACTGAAGGCACATTCCAGGTACAGTCCAGTCAATTCACACCAAAACCTGTGCGTTTGCAGTGCGTACGCGATGAGGGCGGGGCTTTGGTCCGTTTTAGTTTAAAATGTTCACAGGTTAATCCATGAACACTGGACATATGCTCTGCACTTATATTTTTCCAAGCATGTTTTGCCCGGTCAATTGGGCCTCAATTGATTTTTAATGCAGAGCTCTGGCAGCTGGTTTGCGGAGAAGGCCACATTCAGAGACAGTTTCTGGTGTGAATGTACACACACATCTGCGGCGCGAACGGACAGCACCGGTTACGGACCACGAACGCACAATTGTGGTATGAATCGGGCCTTAGGGTGGCACTACGATTAAGTCAGCAATTTATAGACATGTTTAGGGTGTCACTGGGATTTTTTCACTCTAGTTTACTCTTTTTTTACTTATTTAGCCTGGCTTTGGCCATCCCCTTGGTCTACGCTTTAGCTTCGTACAAGGGTCTGGCATTTCACCATTGAGGAACGATTGCAAGCTGGAGGTGGGAACTGTAGAAGTTTGAAACGATTAAATCTGATTTCACCCAATCGCTAACATTATGCACCAGCTTGGTCGTGAACTAAGCTACGCTACAACAGCAGAAACCAGACGTTATCTCTCACAACTCCCGATCCTGCTTGCTTTTTAGCGCAGTATAGAATTGATCTCTGCAAACGATACCAATGGCCGTAATGCCAGACGGAGTCGTGGAGGGAAATGATTATTGAGCGGAGCTACGTTGGAAGGCAACACCAGGCTAACTTTTATTTATTATTTATTTGCAGCTCCAACAGCTATGTGTGTGATGCAGCATCTGTAGTGAACTCTGTTGACCTGTCAGTGTCTCTCACCCAGTTGGTAGTGTTGGTGGGGGAGAGAGCCGGACTGGGCTGGGGGCTCCTCCTCACGCTCCCCACGTCAGTGAGCCGGTGCTGGGAGTCGTCCCAGCGGCCGTAGGCCAGGTCGATGCCCCCCAGGAAGGCCAGGGTCTGGTCCACCACCACCGTCTTCTCGTGGTGGGCCCACAGCAAGGCCGCGGAGGGCACGTGGTCCGGATGACGGATGACCTGTCAGGGGGCATAAAGGCAGGCGGACGTCAAGGAACCTTCCGACACCTTCCGTAGGGGTTGCTCAGCTGTTTTTCCCATCCCTGGGCTTGTTTAAAGACGGAGGAGGATCATAACCTCCTTAGCCCTCTACTGCCTCACTGCAGTACACTACATGCCTGATCTAAATGAGATTAGTAACCTTGAAACGTTGTTGCCAGGAGGGATTCTCAATCTCATGTGTCACATTTGCATGTGTTTACGAAAGATAAGAAGACCATGAGGGTGAGATAAGATGATTGTTTACCCACATTCAAATGATGATTATTATATCTTTGGCCTGGGGTAAGAGCAAAAGACCAAACACATACAACAATGTTGTATTTATTTCTTTCAAAAGGACTCAAGTCTTTCTTTTCATTTCTTTGGATGTGATTTGAGGGGACAGCTATTGAAAACACTAAAAGAAAAAAAAAGAAAGAAAAGAAAAACGATCCTTATCAATGAAAACATAACAGAACTCATCTCATTTCTTCTCTGACTTTTGCTTTTGGCAAAGAGAAGACTCGTATCTGCCCTGAACTCCCTCTCTGTCCAAGTGAAGTTGCTCAAGTTTGACAATGTGTTGCTGTTGTTTTTTTTATTTCTCTCTCTCTCTCTCTCTCTCTCTCTCTCTCTCTCTCTCTCTCTCTCTCTCTCTCTCTCTCTCTCCTTCTCTTTTGTTTGGAGAAGGGGGATGAAGCATATGTGGTGAGAATCCCATCCCCAAAGCACCAGAAATAGCAGCTGGCTACGGAGTCGGCCGCCACACACGCAGCTCACCATGCGAGAACGCAGCTGAGCCTAACAAAGAGAGGGAAAGAGAAAGAAAGAGAGAGAGAGAGACAGAGAGAGGAGAGACAGAGAGAGAGAGAAAGAGATAGAGAGAGCTTTTCCAGAGCCCTCTATGGAGAGAAAGAGAGAGAGAGAGAGTGTGTGTGTGTGTGTGTGTGTGTGTGTGTGTGTGTGTGTGTGTGTGTGTGTGTGTGAGTGTGTGAGTGCCCGCAGCGTGTGTCTGTCTCCTGGGCTGGTGTTTGTGACTGGGCTCTCTCTCTCTCTCTCTCTGAGCGGCGGGGTCCTGGAAGCTGGGAGATGGTAGCTCCAGCTGCTGCCTGGCACGCCACCCACCTCTCACACACATACACACACACACAGACACACACACACACACACCTCACGGGCCCCCGGGTCCCCGGCCACTTCCCAGCACCGCTCTCCCTCTCTCCGCACTGCACGCGCTCCACACGCGCCCCGCCGCCACTGCGCCGCTAAGATAATGTGACGGCCTGTCAATCACATGTCCCAGGCCCCCCAGGGGTGCAGGGTTGGAGGAGGAGGGGAGGTTGGAGGAGGGGAGGTTTGACGGCGTGATGGTTATGACGGTTGTGACGGCGTCATGTTCATGGACATGTTCCCTCGCGTGCCACACAGGGGCAAGAGATAGACTCACACTGCCTAAGGGCCATCACCCCCACCCCCCCCTCTTACACACACACACACACACACACACATCTCATCTCCCCCTCCTTAGTAAAGTACGTGCATATCCACATGCTCACATACTTATATATATACACACACACACACACACAGACGCACACTCACACTCTCTCGTTCGCTCAGTCACACACGCATCATTCTCCCCATGACAGTCCACCATGAGCAACCTGACCATCGACAGACATGATCCATGGGGGTCCAGACAGTGATCCCACATCCAGCCCCCCAGCCCCCCAACCACAACCACAGCCACCAGAACCCCCACCACACACACACACACACACACACACACACACACACACACACACACACACACACACCTCGACCCCCGCCTTCCTTCCATCATGCCTTGTCAGAAGAAGCCCCCCTCTCATCAGAGGCGCATGATCTAAGTACTCAACAGCAGCCTTCTTGACCAGAGGTCTGGCACAAGCTGTGGGCCACACTGCTCTCCCCTGATCTGTTGTGATGGAGGGATGGTGACCCGTGGAGGGGTGGGAGACGGGCACACTCATGCCCCCAAGAAGGGCACCTGTGGCTGGGGCAACACTGGCTGGTCTGCCAACCCTGGCTGGAGCCACACTTTGGAGAGATTTGTATATATTGTTGCTGTGCCTATTATCAATATTGGAGCCTCTTTTTTTTAGAGTTATGTCTATATTATACGTCTACTAATAGTACAGTATGTGTATATTATACTATACTAACAGTTAATTAAATACTTACTGGTGTAAATAAGCTATCTAATAGGCCTATCCATTTATGGAACACGGTTATTATAAAGCGCTACCCAAACTCGTTGTAGGTAATAATATACAGTACTTGGCCAATAAATCTGATTCTGAGTCTGATTCTGAGACTTACCCTGATGTTAGAGTGAAGGCTGGTTAGAGTCTTCTTGGTGTAGTCGCTGTTCAGGCCCAAGATCACCTCCACCTCTTTGTAGAGAAGAACGCAGATTTGCACCCCTTGTTCCTACAATGACAATAACATGCAGCACCTCATTCACAGTATATGGGCCTACAGTACATATCTACAAAATCACTTCTAAAGAGCATTTACTCTGATTCAATATTTCCGTCAAATATCAGAAACAAAATATCACAAATTTGTTTTAGAATAAACTCACTGCTTTGCGCTTTAAGACACAGTCTAACCTCCAGGTGTTTCCGTCCACCACCGGCCTCTTGAGGAAGATTTCTGGACTCAGCCTGCCACATGAAAAACCCCCACAAACACACAAGTACAACTTTTATTTTGTCTACTAGTTGACAGGGTGAATGATGTTGTAATGAACCCACTTATGTACATACATCCAAGCATAAAAGCATTATTATCCTGTGTTAATCTATCTACAGTGTGTGTGAGCCTAGAGACGATTTAGCATTTTGCATTTAGCATCTGTGATCACACATCCCACCCCACACACACACACACACACACACACACACACACACACACCCCTCCGCTCCAGCTCCACCACCACCACCACCAGCACCACCACAGCGATGCATAATGCATAATTCTCCCTGAGGGGAGTACCAGAACAGCAGTCTCTGGTAGGGCTTCACCAGTTTTGCCTGCCTTCCCCAAAAGCACTGGGGCGCCTCCTCTGGCACATTAGGAAGCTGGTGAATAGAATAGAATAAATGTGGAGGGCATGAGGGTGGGCCCTCTCCAGGGAGGCCTGACTGATGGAGGGTTTAAATAGGGATAGGAGGAGAGCGGGTAGGATAGGGTAGGGTAGGGACCCACCACCAGGCTGTGATGAAGATTTCCTCCTTGGCACCTTCCAGGGCATCTGCAATGGCATCAAAGTAACCGGCGGCGTTGACGAACCTTCGGGAGGAGCATATAAGGGTCAATGGGGGGTGAAGTCACTAACAAAATGTGAGGATGTAGTTCATGATGAATGTGCGTAGGTTTCAGTAGAGAAAAAAAGGAGGCATTCTTATGTGCCTGCCTGGAGAGACTATAAAGTAGATGGTCTGGAAGATGCTAGAAGATTTTTCATTACACAACATATACAAACACCATACATTATCAGTCCCATCTTTCAAAGATACTGACATTTTAATAGAAAACCTTAAAAAGAAAGAAAAAAACGGAGCATAGCCTACAAAAGACTGTAGGCAAAACAATGGAGTATGAATATTGATGATGGTGATGGATGATGATGATGAGGATGACGACAGCATCACTGACAGCGACAATAACAACTAGGATTTGTCATGCTGGTGCTTGGGATGCTGACAGTTAGGAGTGAAGGCTCTTTTCGGTACTAACCACTGTGCAGTAGTGTTCTCTCTGACTGGGGCGAAGGAACCGTGTCGGTTCTCCCTGAGGAAGTCCTGTCCGTACCTTTGTGCAAACTCATCGATGGAATGCCCCCACCAGCGGGCCTGTCGATACGTAGAGCACTTTATAGTCAGCGCCCTAGAACACGAATCACATGAGAGACAGAACCACAGGAACCATTCTAAGAACTCTTTTTTTCAGCAAAGATCCATTCCAAAAGAACCATTTCTAAACACCAATGCAATGCAAGCGTAACAGTGGAGGTTTTGGAATCACAATGCAGACGTCTATGAGGGGTTACACAAGGCATGAAATAAAAGCCAGAGTATGGTTCTTAAAGAGAACTATCTCTCTTGGACCTGCCTGCAGAGGTTCTCGATGGTGACCCCGTGCCTGACTCCAGTCTCGCGGGTGCCAATTTTGATGTGGAAGCCCTTATCGTAAAGAATCACCGTCCCCACCTGGCCGTCCTCGGGCCTCATGTAGAGAAGAAAAGAGTCCTTCACCACCAGCCATCTGAGACGTGAAGCAGCCGTCACATGAGAGAGGGAGAGAGAAAGAGAGGGGGAGGAAAGGGGAGGAAAAGGGTTCCAGTGGAATGGAGAGATGATTGTGAGAGAAGGAGAGAGAGAGAGATTGAAAGAAAGAAAAAAGAGAGAGAGAGAAAAAAAGACAGGAAAACACAGGACAGGTCATTACCAAATAAACATTGGCAACACAAGACAAGCCGTGACCCCCGCGCTCCACAGAGGGCAGTTGCGGACGGGAGGAGTTGAGTTGCGTGGGCTGGAGCGGAGCGGAGCAGAGCAGAGATGTTTGCTTTCTTGCGAGAGAATCGCTGAGAGTTATGCAAGTGTAACGCTAGCCTGGGCATTAAAGAGAAAACCAAACACTGCCCGGCCGCAGATGAAAAGACTGGAGAGTGTGAGCAGCGGGTTATCCTCCCCGTATCCTATCTGTTTCAGGCCCGATCTGTATCTGTTCTGTTCCCATCTCAACCAGCTATTGAGTCAGAGGTCAGGAGAGCAACATCCCATCACATCACATCCCAGCCCATCATTAACCCACAGAGTCACCATTAGCTCTGTTTCAACCACCACTGGTTCTGCTCTGAGGAAGACAAAGTGATTTTTTTTTAGGCTTTTTGATATGACAGTAGAGAGAGTGACAGTAAATAAGTGGGTAAGAGAGAGATGGGTAAGGTTGGGAAATGCCCTCAGGCCAGACTTGAACCCAGGTCCCCCGATTTATAGTAAGACGCACTGGCCTGCTGAGCCATGGCACCCCCAAGCTTTTACTGTAAAGGCTAAAGGCTAAAACGGTGTGCCTTTGGATTTTTCTTTTTCTGAGAAGACTAGATCATCCACATCGTTGTACTGAAGGTTAAAAAGTCAAACCCTTTTCTCCAAGACATAGGCTACACCACTGGGTTAACTTTGCCCTGTAGCCTACTCTGATTTGCTTTTAGACATTTAAAGGCAGGGGCAGTGTGGTCTGACCGCATTAAAAGCATTGATACAGTAAGTAAACAGCAGCTGCAAACAAACAACAACAACAACATCAACAACAACAACAAGTTCCTCACATTAATTTTGTGTGAAGCAATGTAGTGGACAAGCCAGTAAATACTGTTAGATGATAAATAACCATACTGCAATCACACTGTAGATAAATAACCACTCTGTCATTATATGGTACATCTTAGAAGATAAATAACCACTCTGTCATCATACTGTGTTCTACTCTGTGTCATATAAACAAGATTTATAGCTGTGGGGTGATCCATATTGTATAGTAGAGCACATATAGCATAGTGTATATACCTTTTTGACCAGCGATAGCACACACTGTTGGAGCCACACCAGTAACAAACAGGAAATGTGTTTCCTCCCGACTTCTTCAAGATCAGGCCTTCACTGCGTGTTTGAAAAAGAGAAAAAGCAAAAGAAACACACAACAAAACATCAAACTCCACAGGAGATGGGAGCTCTTAGAAATTTGTCAAGACAAACATACAACTGGGCACAGTGTTTGCACGACTTGATGGAATACTGTTTTTCTTTCTGATGCTATCTCCCACCCATACAGCACCTCAAGGTTGGCCTTGGGTCTACAGTACGGAATGAGTGTGGATGGAGAGGGAGGCCCATTGTGAAAGAAGGGCCTCCAACTTGAAAAGTTTGGCATAATTACAGTATGTGTTTTTGGGGAGGGGTAGGTTCTCTTACATTCCCTTTGGTCCCAAGGCCTGGATAAATGAGATTTGACTCACTTCCAGGAATTCAAGCTGCAAAACAAACAGAAATGTGTGGCATCATCATCAGCTTGGTGGGATATCATGCCTGCAAATCTGCTCAAGGGAGAATAGATTTAAATGTGCTGAATAATCAAGTTTTTTTTCTCTCTCTCTCTCTCTCTCTCTCTCTCTCTCTCTCTCTCTCTCTCTCTCTTTCTCTCTCTCTCTTTCCAAACTGAATATAGATATCTGTGTCAAAGCTCCTAAGTTAGCAGCCATCCCAAAGAACGAGACGACACATTTTTTTACCCAAAAAGACTAGCCTTTACAAGGTAATATGGTAAACACTAAAAAAAACTTTATTCTTTACATCTGCAAACTTTTACAAGGCGCATCAGTCTATGGACTGACATTTGCTTGATCCAGGCAGTTTTTAATTAATTCAGCAAGTGAAATAAAACAGTGGCCATGTGCAGATCTAAATTGTCTGTAGACAGATAGAGAGAGAGAGAGAGAGAGAGAGAGAGAGAGAGAGAGAGAGAGAGAGAGAGAGAGAGAGAGAAGAAGAGAAAGCGAGAGGGAGAGAAAGAGAGAGAAAGAGAGAGAAAGGAGAGGGAGAGAGAGACAGACAAAGTGAGAAAGAGAGAGAGGGATAGAGAGAGAGAGAGAGAGAGAGAGAGAGAGAGAGAGAGAGAGAGAGAGAGAGAGAGAGAAAGAGAGAGAGAGAGAAAGAGAGAGAGAGAGGGACAGAGAGAGAGAAAGAGAGAGAGAGAGAGAGGTGGCAGTGTGAAGAGGGGGCCGCTCTAACGAGGTGAAGCACAGCAGGTTAGGCTCACACAGGGGGCACAGGCATCAAAAAGTCTTTTCTTTTTTTTCCCATTTTTTCTCCACAAGAAAAAAATAACTGCAGTTATAAAACTGGAAGATGTTTCAGCTTTGCAAAAGGCAGGTGTAAGAATTGGAACATAACTTCACAAGTATATTTGTTAATTCACAAAGTATCTTAATAATAGATACTTAATATATCAAATAAGGTTACATAAAACATTTCATGAGCTTGTAGGTGTGATGACTTACTGTTGCTGGATGACTCCGATACAAAGACCTTTTCAGCACGTTCCTCAGATATTCCTCTAGTTGCATCTAAACACACACATTTGGAGTAACTTGACATTTAAATACTTATTCAGTTAACTTGTTGACTTGACCTCTTTTAGCTTGAATGTGAATAGAGGTAATAGATCTTTGATAATACAGTAAGCCAAGGCCTAGGTAGGTAGGAAAGAACAATCCTATCAAAATAAAAGTCCCCAAGGGAAGAAAATAAACGGACCTTCCTGCTGACGAGTTGCTCCTCCTTCACCAGGGCATCGGGCCTCCTCGGCAGCGTGGGAATATGGCCTCCCTGGAAGCGCTTGTGGCCTTTGAACGATCTCCGTTTCACTGAGTGTCTGGGGGTGAGAAAGAGAACCAGACCAGAGAGGTGAAGCAGCAGCAGCACCAATGCCAGCAGCAGCGGCGGCCAGGGGCGTCGTAGTGGGGGCAAAGGGGGGCTGAGTTACCAGGGGCCCAAGACAGTGGAGGGCCCTTGAGGACTCTGGAATTGTATTCCAGGCACTGAGGGGGGGCCCATGGCCACTACTTGTGCACAGGGCCCAGAATTTGGTGCTACGCCCCTGGAAGCAGCATCAACAGAAGCAGTGAGTCAGAGCTCCAGATGTCATATCAGCCCAGCTCATCTGCCAAACACACACTGATTTCATTTAAAACCCTGCCTGCACTGTAATCAGTGCGGTTCGGTGAGAAGGAGCTGGGAGCTATTTTTTATTTGGGCTGGGGCTGGGGCCGGTGTGTGTGTGTGTGTGTGTGTGTGTGTGTGTGTGTGTGTGTGTGTGTGTGTGTGTGTGTGTGTGTGTGTGTGTGTGTGTGTGTGTGTGTGTGTGTGTGTGTGTGTGTGTGTGTGTGTGTGTGTGTGTGTGTGTGTGTGTGTGTACCAAAGAAGTGTGAGGAGGTGTCACATCTGTGGGAAATTGAGCACACTAACCTGGAACATGAAAACACTCACTCATACCAGATGCAATGGGTCAGAACACCTATTTCTTATTTCACTGCACAGTATAATGGGTGGATGAGTGTGAGAATGTGTGAATGTGTGTGTGCCTGTGTGTGTGTGTGTGTGTGTGTGTGTGTGTGTGTGTGTGTGTGTGTGTGGGGGGGAGAGAGAGAGAGAGAGAGAGAGAGAGAGTTAATGTAAGTGTATGTTTGTAAGTGTCATACAAGATGTAATGGATTAGAGAACATATTGCATTGCACAGTGAATAACTGTGTGTGTGTGTGTGTGTGTGTGTGTGTGTGTGTGTGTGTGTGTGTGTGTGTGTGTGTGTGTGCGCGCGCGTGTGCGTGTGCTTGTGCGTGTCTGTGTATGTGTGCAGGGCGTGTGTGTGTGTGTGTGTGTGTGTGTGTGTGTGTGTGTGTGTGTGTGTGTGTGTGTGTGTGTGTGTGTGTGTGTGTGTGTGTGTGTGTGTGTGTGTGTGTGTTTGGAGGAGTTCTCACATGCGGCTTGGCAGAGGGATCTTGAGCAGGGCCCTGAACTTAAGCAGCTCCTGATGGAGGGCCTGGAAGTGTTTGAATCGCCGCTTGATTTTCCATGTGAACTCCCCGTGGCTCAGCTCTACGGTGTACAGGTTAGGGTTCAACACCTGTGTGGCAAACACACTATTATTATTCCTAGTGGACAGATTAGGTCAAACATGAACACCTTAGGAATCCCTGGTGGATAAGCATGCTATCTTTGTAGATTTGATTGCTCTTAACTCTATCCAGCAGACATGGTATTCATTCTGCTGTTGGTGACCTAAGAGTGTCTCGGGGAAAGTATCTATTTTTTTCTTAAAGTCAAACACTTTGGATACACAAATATTATTAGGATTTGAATGGGAGAGTTAAAATGTGTTGGTAAAAAAATTATTTTCAAATGATTTCAAATGATTCAGATTTTAATGATGTGAACCAGGTTTTCCACTGTATTTCATTACAGTAAGAACTGTGTTCTATTTCTGTGCTTTCTGTATAATAATGTTAAGAGAGCAAAGGATAAATAAAATATATTCAGGGTGACATGTTGATGGACGTGTTGTCTGTGCTGTGGTAAACAAACAAACAAATAAACAAACAAACAAACCCGTGTACACGTGAAGCGCTCCACCTCAGTGACTCTCACTGACACAGGCTCCTCCTCCACAAACACAGCACACTCCATGGACTTGAAGGGGAGGAAGTTGTATATGGTGTGAAAGGGGATGCTCCCAGACCCTACAGTAGAAAAGAAGCAGAAAATAAACAAAATAACTAACTCTCTGTGGAGTCTCTTAACAACAACCAAACTGCAGTGAAAAAAACAGGTTAACAAGAAGAGTGCTTAAAGGCCTCCACACAGTGGTTCCGACAGCATTACAGAGCACTGTCAAATTCAAACATTTTGCAAAAAAAAAACAAAAAACAAAAAAAGTACTACAAGTAACCAACATAGGGCGGTACCTGTAGTATCACCAATGGATCTCTATGAACAGCTTCGACAAAATAGACTTCAATTGTAACCAAGAGTTTGGGGCTGCTGTGCTGAATTGCATTAAAAACTATGGAATAAAATGTTGGAATCAGAGTGCTCCGCAATTTGTGGGAACCAGTGTGCGGATCCCTTAAAGGAATATTCCACCATTTTATGAACATTATTCAACCCCTTACCTAGAGTTATGTGGGTAAAAGCATTTTGGTTTCAGCACATGCATTTTCCAAGTCTGGCAACCTCAATTTTAGCCTTTTTTTTTTAGCTTTAGCTTAGCATAGGCGCTGGAATATAAAGTAGCCAGACAGCATCTCTTTAGCTAGGCTATATTATAATCCAGCGCCTATACTAAAATTTGGGTTGGTCAATAACCCAATGTAATAAAAAGGTGGAGTATTCCTTTCAGAGACACGCAAAAGAATGTTCCAATAAACAAATATTCCTCAGTGCCTTCCAGTGTTGCAACAGCTGATTTGGGTGGAATTTCAGCTTCAGTGCTGCTGGGCTGCGTGGTCATTCTGATTGGCCATGTAACCTTTGGAATACCCCAGTAATGGGGGCTGGAGGGGGTGGCCAATGCAGATCTAGGGAGTGTGTGTGTGTGTGTGTGTGTGTGTGTGTGTGTGTGTGTGTGTGTGTGTGTGTGTGTGTCAGAGGGCTGGAGGGGAGTTGCAGCACACAGGGGCCCACACTCAAAGACCTGGGTCTCATTCTACTCAATTATCCCACCCAGTACCCAGTAGTATAACAACTACAAAAACAACTACATTGCATTATTGTGCTTTCCTATGCACCTGATGTGTTTTAAAATAGAAGGGAGTCCTCACTAAACACTACCATTGCACTAGAACACCACAGCACTTTAAAACAGAGAAATCTCCGACTGTTTTGGATTTTCTAAGAAGAAATAGAGGGATCCAAAAGAGCTTTATGTTGTATTCTGCTTCAGCTTTTCAGATTGACAATCGGGGAAAGTTGTTCAGTGAGCCAATTTTGATACAGAAGTAGTGCAAAAAGGAGTTAGTCAAAGGTCAAAGGGTATTTTTGTTGGAAATGAATGGGTATGTGTGTGTGTGTTTGTGTGACAGAGAGAGTGTGTGTGCATGTTGTGCGTTTGTGTGTGTTTGTGTCTCAGGAAGGTGGAGCAGCGTATAGTGCTTGAAGAGTTGTAATTGCATTTGAAATGTGTGAGCGTGTGTGTGTGTGTGTGTGTGTGTTGTATTTGTGTCTTAGGAAGGTAGAGCAGCGTAGAGTACTTGAAGAGGTGTACATAGTTGCATTTAAAGTGTATATTTGGGGATAGGCTTTCTGACCCATCAGTTTCCCATCACAGTGGTCAGCATGGCAACCACCGAGGTCCAGATCGTCGGTGTCGTCCGGCAGGTCGTACTGGTCCAGCGTGTCGGAGAACTGGCTCATGACCGACTCCAGACGCTCCAATGGCGGAGGCCTCTGCCTGGTCCTCTGCGTCATCGTCCCGCCCACTCACACACTTACATCCATCTGCGGCGGGAAAAACAACAACAACAGCAAACAGACAAACAAACAAAACAAATAAACATGTTGTTGCCATAATAAATGTAGAAAAAAAGTTTAAAAAGCAGTTTTTGGAATGTGGTGTCCGGAAAAGAAACAAGTTGTTGCCACATTAAATGTTGATAAGTAGAAATGCATTTTTTGGGGGGCACTTTGTGGTCAGTTCAGGCAAAGATAACACTTTGACCATGCCTGATTAATATATTGATAAACCATTAGGGCATATTTATGTGTGGTTTACTTGGACCCTTGTTGTCTGAGCAATGTGCTGAAACACACATCCAAACATACCTCTGTATTATCCCATACCAGTTACTTCAGTTTCGTCCAAAAAAATTTGCTATTCAGATTTATTTTCCTAGCCCTTGTAGATTTCTAACCAACAAAGCATTTGCAACCATGTAGTCATATTACCCCCCACCCCCCTTTTCCCACAATCTAATTGCTTTCCCCACATGCAAAATGCATGAAGTATGGATTTCATATCTGCTGTGCACTGTTAGCATAATGCCAGGGCTGGCGTGCTATTTGCATCACTTACACTGAGGAGAGAGCGCGCTAATGAGGTGGATCTGCTCTCATCACCAGCGCAGGCGCCACTGCCCCAAATGCAAAGTGACAGGTCGGTCATCAGAGAACATGGGGACGTAATGTCTTGTGATCACGCAAAGGGTGACAGACATTGATTTTGCTCAGTCTGACGGTACATGTAATGACAAAACAATGGAAAGGTCAGGGTCAAATGGCATGAAAATGATGAACCGGGGCCTGATATCACGCAATGGTGAGAGAGACAATGGCGCCTTCTTCTGTGGCTTCACAATGAGAGACTCAACACAGAGTCTCAATCCAGCTCAATTTTCCACTGGTGCAGTTTTTATACAAAAACATTATAGGCATCACTGGCACCAAGCAGTCTCTCACTCCTGCCATCCACTGCTGAACTGGGTGCTAGACATCCACACTTGAGTTGGAAGAGGCCTTGGCTGTAGTAGACTAGCGGGCATAAGTTGGAAGAGATACCAACAATATTTGAACAAAAGCTAAACAAAAGCTACACTGAACAAAAATTGTTCAGTGTAGCATTGTGGGTCTTTTGTGTCATTTGGTTTCACTTATTGACAATCGAGCCTCAATCTCATTAAGGAGAACAAAATTCCCAAAAATGAAAAACAGAGCAAGGACTTCTGTCATGCATGAGAGTGAGACCTCTGCCATGCACAAGATCTAGTGGATATGCAGGCTTTAAATAACTGCAGTATGTGATATGCTATAGCCATTTGTGGTAGGAAAGAGTGTGAGCAAGAGAGAGAGAGAGAGAGAGAGAGAGAGAGAGAGAGAGAGAGAGAGAGAGAGAAAGAGAGAGAGAGAGAGACTTGCGGTGAGGAGAGGCCTTTCCCGGCTTTGGGATTTTGTGCTCCATTTCACCTGTCATTGCTGCACCAAGACGAGGAATCTCCCTAATGGCCCCGCCAAGAGGCCCAAGGCTACGGCAGAGCGGCAGGGCCAAACAGGCCTCTGGCACAGCTCTCAAACTAGGTCTCAAGGAAATGTGTTCCCTCAACGTTTCTACATCACACAAGCAGATAGGGTTTGCTCATATCATGGCTAAATTTTACTATAACTATGACGTTATATGGTTTGTGTGATTTGCTGACAAATATTTTCTGCATGTTGGATAGGACTTCATTACAAAAGTCTTGACACATCATTTATAAAAACATGTGCTCGACCAACCACAGCACATCAAACAAGACAGCAATGGAGTATAACGACAACCTCATATATTTGCCTTGCTTTGTCTGAGGGAGAGGCATTTAAGAAAATGAGGTTCAAGGAGCTGTGTGTCTACTTGACGGCGGCTAGGCTAGCACATGTAGCCTGTCTGCGCTAGCACCTCCATCCCCCTGGCAACAGCACATTGAGCTGGCTCATCACATTCAGATTCATTAGATAATAATGAGAGAGACTTTGGTGTTTGAAAGCCACTCCACATGCTGTGGGGTGGTGGAAAAGTCACACCATCGTCATAACCAGTCCTTCAAACAGCTTGTTAATGCATTCTGTAAAGCCCCTGCAGTCAAAGATAATGAAGTTTGACCAAAGAGAAGACTGGGTTTAATGCTTAGCCAGCCTAGCATAGCATCTTGGTTTTTAGCAAAGCCATGCATTGATGAATAAAGGCGGTTCCTAAAGTAAAACTTGTGTCATTTTAAGACCTTATAGCAAGAAAGAATAGTGAAAGATAGGCCTACTTTAAAATGAGCTTAATACAGCATCTTATTTCATTTTGAGAGTGACAACACACAACAGACCCCAGACACCACCATACACAGAAATCTGTCCTTATAATAAGGAGGCATACAACTGGAATTTCATAAGTTTGTTTAAATACTGACTGTAGCATAGCCTATTTAACTAAAGACGACATGATATGCTGATATGATATGATATTGTTTGACGGCCTTGCGAATACTGTTGCTTTGATAACTTTGTATTGCACCACTGCAAATAAGCTTCTTTTGACCATAGACTCTGACAGCTCTGTGTAGCATTTGACAAGTAACCTGCCTGATGACTTCTTTGGTGAAAATTTTGGGTCAGTTGATGAGATGGAAAAGGAAGCATTCCATTGAAAAAGACACATTCAGAGACTTGACATTCTCATGGCTCGGAGAGTTACAAAGATATAATAATATTTTTTAAAAGGAGTGACTAAACTATTAAAATGATATCCATCTCTACTGACCAGCACTTCAAAGCAGCATGGCTGTTATGCTATCGATCAACTTTCCTCAGTGAAAACTGTACAGTGTTTGAAAGTAGTCAGATCTTTAGTTTCCGTTTTAGTTTCATTTCAGTTTTTAGTTTCAGTATCATCATCTTCTGATATATAATTTCATTTCAAGTTTAATTTTATTCTATGGTTGTTACTTCAATCTGTAAGCAATCAATTTATATGCACAGCTTGAAGATAATTACAGAGAAAATTACCTTTGAATATACGCTTTTGGTTTCTGTGGTGATACATTATGTTTTGGCAGAGATAGGCCTACTGGAGTAGGTAAAATAAAAAAAGACATTTCCTGATAGGCCTTAAGAGAAAGGCAAATAACCTCTACATTTGTATCACTGCTTTGCTTCTGTCAAATTTAGAATAAACACAAAGTCGTGCAAATATATTCAAAACAACTATTATACATTTCAACATGGCAGCATTGAATTAATTGTTTGCTCAAATGATAGAAAGTATAAAAACCACAGTGTCTTATCATGAGCAAAAAATAAATCCATGCAATGGCTCAGATGAATGTTATTAAGATTCTTCAAGTCAAATTACCTATGTAATACCACTGGGGGTAAGCACTTCTGTGCTTAGTCTTGATGGGCTTGAGTTCACCATGGTTCACTTTAATTTACATAATGAAAGACACACACACACACACACACACACACACACACACACACACACACACACACACACACACACAATGACACTCACTCTGATATCTCACGAGCTGTGATTGTCTTGTGTACTTTAAATTAAACCATACGGCTGAAACAGTACTGCATAATTTGTGCCGAGGGGTCTATTTAAACGGCGTAATGACAATGTACTCTTTGTGTTTGTGGAGTAATTAGAGCCAGGAAGGCGCACGTCTCTGTGTCACGACATCAGCCGAGAGGCTGAGGAGTCATTAACCGTGCTCTGGGTGGACAGGTCCACACACTGGTCCTTCTTATTAACCCCCACACCAACCACCCCCACCGCCACCCCCCAATCACAAGCCATGTCAGCCACCATCATATTATTTGCCAGAATCAATCAGACATCATTCATTTCATATACTGTATGTGTACACAGAAAAGCACTGGGAAGAACACCAATAAAATGAGACCAAGACATGTTGCAAGGGACATTTTGAAAGGAGGAGGTGAAAACCCTTATAATAATGACCAAGGGAGAGGAGACAAATGAATGAGCAGAAAGAGCGAGAGAGAGAGAGAGAGAGAGAGAGAGAGAGAGAGAGAGAGATGAATATCTTACCTGTGATTAGTGTTTGGGTGTGATGTACTCCAGCCGGCAGCCACACTGTCCCTCAGAAACCGAGCTAAGAAAACAACAAGCTTCTTGCTTCACACTTTCCCCCACTCCTCACGTCCCATGTATGATTCAGAGCTCCACTTTGCTTTATTAGTCTCTATGGCAACGAAAGCTGGCTACTAGTTGTCAAGCCAAGTCCGAGGTTCAATGTTTTTGCATCCAACCCCCATGGAACTGTCACTTATATCAATAGTAAACAGCCACTGCTCCCATACAATGTAGCCTATCATTCAAATGAAGAAGAAACAAGGGCCCTGCCTGACCAGGCAGTCAAAGCTCCCATTGATAGTGTTGTGCTCTGTCATTGTGTGTGTGTGTGTGTGTGTGTGTGTGTGTGTGTGTGTGTGTGTGTGTGTGTGTATGGTATGTGTGTGTGTGTGCATAGAATGTTTGGCTGTATGCGTGTGTGTGTGTGTGTGTGTGAGAGAGAGAGAGAGAGAGAGAGAGAGAGAGAGAGAGAGAGAGAATGTGTGAGTGATGTGTGTGTGTGTGTGTGTGTGTACTAAGGTTCCTGTACCAGGAATCGGAGGGCAGCATAGCCTAGCTATATCTATGGGAGGGCAGAGGCTAGCTAATCTCTATGATGTCAGCTCTGATTAGAGACCCTGCTCAGCTGAATGCAGTCTGTTGAGAGTGGCACAAGAGTGGATTGAATGGTATTTGTGTTGCAGAGTGAGGGGGTCACAGAGCTGTGTGTGCGTTAGTGATGTGTCAGCGATTCAGTGGGAGGGAAAGTCAGAACATCAACGGCAGGATTACAGCATGTCAACACTGCTGCCTGCAAATAGGCCTATCTTGTGAGCTGGGGTGATAAACACGGGTGATTACTCTGTTATTTTCACTGCCGTAATACTGCCAACAAATGATGTAATTTGTTGCAGGTCATACACACAGACTTAGCCTACTGCAGCCTAATAGGCTGGGCCAAGGTTACAGATTTGTTGAGTCTAATTATAATATTGAAAGAAAATAAGAAATTCTTAAAAATGAATTTATATCCCGTAAAAAAGCTACAACTTTCATTGTCGTTCCTTACAAAATTGCATTTTCTCCACGTGTAGCAAAGCGCAACAATGTTCTCTTTGCAGCCAGCACGAGCTTCGACTTTGCTGTCAAGAGCATCATGTACCACGTGACTCAGTGTTTGGGCTTGCTGGAGGAAGTAGTGTAGACTGACTGAGAGAGAGGACACTGTGGAGTGGACAGTTTATCTTGCTTTATCAGTAGCGGTAAAGTCAAAACGTTGAACACGTTTCGCTTTTGTTCTGCTCTGGGTGATGTGTAAATAGGATTGGATTGTTTGAATCAGACATACCGTTTACGTTGATGGCTAGCAGTTAGAATTTAGCCCATGCTTAGCTTCAAATGAACTAACGTTAGCATTCAAGTTAGCTCGTCTGTCTTTCTCAACTGTAACAGGCTACGTAAACCACTTTTACAACCGCACTTTGACCAGCAGTAACATGCTCTTCTGAATGTCACGACGCCTATTGAAAAGGCTTTGTTTCTCAGATCGATAAGGTTTAAGGTTAGGACTCCAGTCCTGTCTGGAATCTGTTAAGGTTAGCAAGCAAGCTAAGTGCCTTGCTGGTTAACACAGACAGCAAAGCCATGTGTAGAAAGATGATGAGCATCTGCATCCAGACACTCTGACGCGAGAAAATGTCAAGGAGGTAGGTTGTCAACTTGCCACGTCACATTCATTTCTTTTCAACCGAGGTGTATTAATCTCGGCCAAATCGCAGGTTTTGTACATGACTGGTGTTTGACATTAGCCTCATAATATAAAATCCACTGATTTTATGCCATGCTCATTTACTTAAATTACTCTTCATCAATGAAAAATAATTAGTTGAACTGGATTCATTTTCCCTTCGGTAGGTGATGCCGTGTGCTCGGAGGTCAAAAGCACAATGGTGTCAGACTGTCACTGGGACCAGAAAATCCCCCTGCCAAAGCTTGGCTCAACTCATTCCAGGATCGTTGTCGGTCTCGTTGCCTTGGTCTGTTTTATAAACAGCTACGATGGAGAATTTGTCTTTGACGATTCGGAAGCTATTGTGAATAATAAGGTACTGGGATACCCAACTGACAGTAGGCCTGTTTACTCCCCTCACTATGCACCATAGTGTTGTAACACATTTGTGTGTGTGTGTGTGTGTGTGTGTGTGTGTGTGTGTGTGTGTGTGTGTGTGTGTGTGTTCTATTTTCCAGGATTTACACCCTTCAACTCCTTTGAATAATATTTGGAAGAATGACTTTTGGGGAAGTAACCTGAGCAGCAACTCCAGCCACAAGTCCTACCGGCCCCTCACTGTCCTCACGTTTAGGTATGCAAGTCACACGCACACTGAGGCCACTATAATCAGCACTGCCAAAACAGAGCATGTTGTATGTGTGAAGGCCTGCCATCAAGATAGAACACATATATTACTCCAGTGACATTTGCATGATTCACAACAGGCCTTAGATGCACTCGCCCAACGTCTCTAAATGACCTTGCATACATTAGAGGATTATGGTTGAAATTGCAATTTTATTCTCAGTGGGAAATCATTGGACTTGCCCCCAGTATTCTCCAAGTGGACACCTCCGTAATTGACTTGGGGAATAGGATGCATATTGCCTCGGCTGACGAGCTATTTTTTCCCCAAACCATCCTCGTGACTCCTAACCTCATTTGTTTTTTTTTTACCAGGGCAAAGTGTTATTGCGTCAGTTATCAGAACTGTGCAAGTGATGAAACTCTTCTTCCTAAGTCTACCCCAAAACTGTCCATAAGTTTTCTTTTTCAATTGGTCCGACTGAATAGAGAACTCATCTGAGTGATATTATGATACTGACAACATTATGACCTTATTAAGACCCAAACCCTAACCCAATGATCCATGTCCTTTGCTAGAAAAGATTATATGGACTGGGGGCGCTGTGGCTCAGCGGGCTTGTGCGTTGTACCATAAATAAAAAAAATAAAGATTATTATATGGACTGAGCTAATTAAAAAGCAACCAAAACATTTGTAATGGATGCCAACAGCCAGGGCTAGCTGGCGGCAGTTTTTGGTAAATCGTCACAACCCTATCATTAAGAATGCTTCAAACTGCTGAGTTGGAAGCCTGGGCTTTTCAGCTCAGTGGTTAGAGCGTTTGTCTCCCATCACATGGATGTGTCACAGCTGATGAGGTGGTGGGTTTGAGAGCCATAAGTGGTCGAATCGACCTCTGCTGAACAAATAAACAAAAAAAAAAATAATGTACTTTATTGGCAAAATATATTCCTTGCTTAAAGGAATACTCCATCTTTTTATGAAAATGGATTATTCAACCCCTTAACTGGAGTTACATATGTGGGTAAAAGTATTTTGGTCTCAGTGCATGCTTTTTCCATGTCTGGTAACCCCAATTTTACCTTTTTCTTAGCTTTAGCTTAGCATAAGCGCTAAAATGTAAAGCAACTCTTTGGGAACATTACATTCCAGCACCTATGCTAAGCTAAAGCTAAAATTGAGGTTGCCAGACGAGAAAAATGCAGGCACTGAGACCAAAATGCTTTTACCCACATAAATGCATAATAACTCCTGGTAAGGCTGTAAATAACCCAATTTCATTTTTTTTTAAAAAAAAGAATGTTCCTTTAAGGCCCTGACTGTCTGTTTGCAGTCTTGTTTGCATCTGTCACTAGGCCACTGTAATAGTAGAGGCCCAAGTCTCCATGTCCATGTTTCAAAGTCTTGGCACGTGTCGAAGGTGTGCCAACAGGTTACAGGTTAGATCAGGTGAGGCGTGACCATTTTCATGAAACAAGAGGTCTGTGTGATGTCATTTAATGTATGGCAGCCCACATGTGGTTATATAGGCTTAAGGTAACGCACTTGTGTCTGTGTGCTTTTGTGGATGTGATGTGGCAGGCTCAACTACCTCGTTGCTGGTGGCTTGCACCCCGTCGGTTTCCACGTGCTCAACATCGGCCTTCACAGTGTCATCTCGGCGTTAATGGTGGACGTGTTTGCAATATTAATTGGCGGCCTGGCTTACGACGGTAAAGGCCAGAGGCTCATCCAGGCTCCCAAAGCCTCCTTGCTGGCCGCTCTGCTCTTCGCAGCCCACCCAGTTCACACAGAAAGCGTAAGTACCGTTATGTTTTATTTTACTTCATGTTCATTCTTTATTTATCTGTGGGATTTTAACTTCATGATGATTATTTATTTATTTATTTGCGGGGTTTAGATTTGACTGGAGGGGGGTGGGTGTTGAGGGGGGGTTGTGAAGTCTCTGACCCAGCGGGCAGTGCCAACCATGATAAACAATGAGCTCCCCCACTCCTGTTCCTATGGAACAACAATGCAGCTTATCGCTGTTCAGTTGTGGCACCATGCATGAAACATACATTAAAGGCTCAGCTAAAAGAAGGCTAGACTCAGTGGGTGTGCCTGACAACAAGGTGAAAGTGTGTGTGTGTGTGTGTGTTTGTGCGTGTATGTACCGCATGCCGGAGCCTGCCTAATGGCTTAGCTTTGGAGTAGTCTTTTTTTACTCTCTCTCTCTCTCTCTCTCTCTCTGTCTCTCTCTCTCTGTCTCTCTCTCTCTGTCTTTATTTTGTTTTCCCCCTCTTTTTTTTTGTTCTTAGCAGGCTTCCATTTTCAGTAGTGGTCAGTCCTGCCACATAAGTCTCCCTGCCTGCTTTTCCCTTCCTTCCTCCAATCTATCTATTAATCAGGCGCGGGGGAAGGCAGGCAGGCAGGCAGGCGGGCAGCCAGCCCGGGGCTCGAGGGGGGGTAACCGGGTCTTGGAGAGAGAGAGAGAGAGAGAGAGAGAGGCAGGCAGGCAGGCAAGCAGCGGCAGAAACAGAGACGCAGACCGCTGACTTGGGGTGCCCGGCGTGCTATCAAAGGCAGCGGCCGCGGGGCCCCCGCCATGCCGAGCCGCAGAGTGGTAATGAGAGACGCCCAGCGCTGGTTGGCCACAGCCACGGCCTCGCCAATGCTGCCGCCGACTATTTCACACATGAAAGGAGGAGCAGCTTTTTGTCCGACTGACCAAACACAGACGTAGGGAGCTTTTTTACAATCAAGATTGTACACACACACACACACACACACACACACACACACTCACAGAAATACACATTAAGATTCACGCATGCAAACACACACACACACAGGCATGATGATAGGGTGGGAAATCATTTATGCCTTTGGTGTATGTAAAATAGTTGCCAGATCAAAACGTGGCTGAAAACAAGCTAGTTGGCTAATGACCGAATCCTCCTCCTTGACACAGAGCCCTTGGTCTGTTTTTTCTTTTCTTTTTCTTTTTTTTCTTTCTTTCTGGAACATTCTGCTTCTTTTTCCGGCTGAGCTGCAGCGTACGGCTGTTGGACCCGGAGGATTAGCGGTCCATTGTGCCAGGGCTCTTAGCATTCGGCCGTGCTTGATTGGGCTGAAGGATGTGTGGGTTTTGGGTGTGAATGAATCCAAGGAGGCACTTGAGAAACAAGTGGTTATACTTTGTAGTTGTTTGTTTGTTTTGTGTAGTAGAGCTTGTTTGTTTGGTTAAGGTTGTCTTGTTTGTTTTTGTTGTTGTTTTTCTTTCTATTTCACCGTTCTTCATTTGTGTTTGTTTGTCTCTGCCTCCTCCTTCCTATTTGCACTCCCCTCTGTCCTCTTGATCCTTTTCTCTCTCTCTCCCTTTCTCTCTCCCTCTCTCTCTCTCACCCCTTTTTTCTCTCTATCTTTAACTTATTTTTCTTCTCCATTTGTGCTCTCTCTCTCTCTCTCTCTCTCTCTCTCTCTCTCTCTCTCTCTCTCTCTCTCTCTATTTTCCATTTTCCATTTCCATTTGCTCTCTCTCTCTCTCTCTCTCTCTCTCTCTCTCTCTCTCTCTCTCTCTCTCTTTCCCTCCCTCGCTCCCTCCTTCCTTCCATCTGTCTGTGTTTCACAGGTGGCTGGCATTGTTGGTCGAGCAGACCTGCTGTGTGCTTTGTTCTTCCAGCTCTCGTTCCTGGCCTATTGCAGAGGCTTCCGCGGAGGTCAGTCTCCAGTTCACCCTTCTTCTCTTCCCTAGGATCACACACACACACACACACACACACACACACTCAGAGGCTTTAGGGGCGCCACGCTCGCTTTGATGGGCTGCCTCTGCTTGCCGTTATCAGTTAGATATTAAAAGAGAATCAATAAACACATAGAATTCGCTATTCTTTTTTTTTTTTTTTGTTACTGGCTTCAGATCTTACAAGCTCATGCAGAGGGTCAGGGGAACGCCCCCTCATCCTATAGTAATGCCTACCACTGACTGGGCTGGGGTATGAGGGTTGTTAGAGAGTAGAAGCTGAAATTGAATTAATGCGAACTTGGTTAGGGTGTGTGTGTGTGTGTGTGTGTGTGTGTGTGTGTGTGTGTGTGTGTGTGTGTGTGTGTGTTTTGGTAATATTTCAAATGAAAGAGAATTTCTTTTTTTCTTCTTTTCTTCTGCTTCTCTTTCTCTCTAAATCTCTCGTTCTGTCCGTCTGTCTGTCTCTATGTCTGTCTGTCTTCCTTCTTTGCTGGCTGTAAAGGTAATGAGAAAAGCTTCTCCGTGCTGTGGGTCATCGTCAGCCTTTCCCTGTGTGCTGCAGCTATGCTGTGCAAAGAACAGGGCATCACTGTACTGGTAAAGACAACTCACTTGTACTTCCTTTATGACAACTCACTTGTATTTCCTTTATGGGCTAGATGATCAAAGTTCACAATAGCCATTGTCATGAGCATTAGTAGACAAGCCAATACCAGAGTTAGCCAGTGCAAGCAGGAAACACTGCAAGGGCTTGGTATTCCAAGTAGGTAGTTATGTGATCATTTAAAACTGGGTAAGTTAGATGAGAGAAAGTGGTGAAAGTAGTGAAATGAAAGAATTTGGAACAACATAGACCGAATGCGAACGCAAAAGTGAACAAGCAGTTAACGTAACATTCTGATCCTACTTTCGGTTTCAAATGTAGTGTGTTCCTTTGACTCAATGTAAAGTGCTCGTTCACATTTGCATTCGTGTTCAGTCTATGTTGTTCCGAATTCTTTCATTTCACTCGCTATGTAGTGGCGTCAGTCAGCAGACTCGTGCAACAGGGCTATGCTTGAATTACACTGAATTTTCACTTAAACCTACTCAGGCTTACTGTTTAACCATATTCGTGGAATCCCCCCCTGGGCTGGATGTTGAGATGGGCCGACCTCGTGAGCAGAGGGCTGATCAAAAGGAGTGACCCATCTCTGCCTGAGGCAGGGGGGTCCTGTCTGTCCATCAAAGGCAAATAAGCTGGAGTCTGAGACAGGCAAGAGAGGAGAGAGAGAGAGAGTGAGAGAGAACATAGGGAATGCATGGATGATGTATCTCCATTTACATTACATTGAATCTTTAACACTGAATCTGAACCCTTCAGATTCTTCATCCCTGTGGGAAGCAGGGAATCCTCCTGCCCATATTTAATGTAGATATGTGTTTAATCTTGACCTCCAGAAACACCCTAGTCAGTGGGCCCTCCTTGCCCCAGGCCTGTGGAGGCCTACTGGGTTGTGATCATGAATTCACACTCTTACCTTGATTACAGTACTTTGTATTTTACTGTGAATGACACATGTTCACACACACACACACACACACACACACACACACACACACACACACACACACACACACACACACACACACAAGAGAGGAAATGATATTACATGTATTTGTATTGTCATGTTTCAGCTTTGGCAACACTACTGTTCTTAGTCATTCCAATAAAACTCCTTTAATTTGAATTAGAAAGAGAGAGAGAGGGAGAGAGAGAAAGTCATATTTTGACTTTATGATATTTTTCACTTGATTTGTTGAACGTCCGTTAGTCCCTTCTAGGGTCTGAATCCGTGTAAAAGTGGAGTCATGCTATTTGCCCTGTCTTGTTCTCTTGTCCTGCCAGGGTGTGAACGCTGCCTTTGATGTAGTGCTGATCTGCAATGTAAATATCTATGAGCTGACCCACAGACTTCTGTTCAAGGGGAAACCACTAGAGGTGAGTTTGCTGAAGGTTTCGTTCCTCTTGTTTTCCTCTTTCTTTTTTCTCTGTCATCTTTCTCTTCTCTCCTTCGTGCTCCTCCTTTCCTCCCTCCCTCCCCTCCTGCCTCCCACACACCCTCTCTCTCACACACACTGACACACACACACACACACACACACACACACACACACACACACACACACACACACCCTCTCTCACACTTACTCGCTGGCAAACAGGCTTTCACATGTACTGTACACACTCCCACTCTAATGTACTCTCACACATTTTCTCTCTCTTTCTCTCTCTCTGTCTCTCTCTCCCATTTTCCTCTCATTCTCCAACCTGATATGCCTGAATGAATTTGGCAATGATCTTATTGTCTCTTTGCCTCCCTTGTCAATGGTAGAGCCCTTTTTCCCAAATTGAGTGCGTCTTCTATTTGATGTTGATGTAGTTGGTTGTAATCCCTCCTCTAGTCTTTAAAGCAATATACCGGAGTAAGTTTAAGCATAGTCCTGCTGCACGAGCCTTCTAACAGCAATATATTTCGCATGAAATGAAAGATTTTCAAACAGCACAGACCCAACGCGAACGTGAAACACTTTACATTGAGTCAATGTAACCTCAAATCTTACTTTTCGGTTTCCAACAGTCAGGTCCCATTGATTCAGTATAAAGTGCCTGTTCGCTTCTGCGTTCGCGTTCGGTCTGTGCTGTACCAAATGATTTTGTTCCACTCGCTAACTAGCGCATTTAGCAAGCTCTTTCAACAGGGCTATGCTTGAATTCACTTTGGTACTCTCCTTTAATAACTGGTACCTTGTGTAGGCTGAAATACACCTCTCTCTTGCCCCCTCCACCAGGTCAGTGAGTTTGTGAGGACGGGTCTACTGCTGAGGCTGGTGCTTCTCCTGTCTGGAGGCTCCCTACTTTTATACGCCAGATGGAGGATCATGGGAACGGGTCCCCCTGCCTTCACCGAAGTAGACAACCCAGCATCCTTTGCAGAAAATGTGTTTCTTAGAGTAAGACATCGAATACACTCGCACAGAGTACAGCCACTTATTTTCTGTTAGTGGTATAAAGAATAGATCTTTTGGATTCTATCTTCCTTTAAATGAAATAATCGTACACTTCCGACATTAAGTGTGCTTAAACCTTTGATCTTTAAATCATAACCTATTGTTAATTTATTTTATATGAATATATTTATAGATTATATATTATATTATTACATCTTTATTATCCACTATTCCTTTTGTATTTCTCGTGAGCTCTAATTATCATGAATTCTTAATATTTCTAATGTAACATTAAACACTGAACTTAAAGCCATTCTCCAATGAGATACAGATAGCATTCAGACCGCCACTATCAGATCTCTCTGTACTGGTTATCCTCTCAGCCTGTGCCTGACTGCTTTTCCTTGCCTCTGACTATCTTCCTCTCCTCCTCTCTTCCTCTCCTCCTCTCCTCCTCTGCTCTCTCCTCCTCCTCTCTTCCCTCTGCACCCCTCCTGTGCCCGGTTTGATTGGCAGATTGTGAACTATAATTACTACTACTCCTTGAATGCGTGGCTGCTCCTGTGTCCCTGGTGGCTGTGTTTTGATTGGTCCATGGGCTGTGTGCCGCTCATTAAGTCGGCCGCTGATTGGAGGATCGTGGCCGTGCTGCTGCTGTGGAGCTGCCTGGGCGGTTTGATGAGCCAGGCTCTGTGCTCGCAGGATGGCATTAAGAGGAGGTGAGGAGAGAGAGACACATACACACACACACACACACACACATTCTCACTCATACTCACTCACTCACTCACTGACTGTTTGGTCCTCATAGACACTAGTTATATTCTCACACAAGCCCTCTGGTAATGAAAACACACACACACACACACACACACACACACACACACACACACACAGCATTTGCTCCCTTTGGTCCTCCCAAAAGCACACACACCTTTGCTGGTCCTCCACACACACACACACACACACACACACACACACACACAACAAACACTGATTTAATCCCAGTGCCCCTGTAAGCCCCGAACCCTTAAAAACTTAACTGCCATGAACTGACTTCATAATTGGCCAGTTGAGTCTTGTAGGGCATAGGGCCTTAAAGAGCTTACAGTAAGAGGAGCATTGGGACTGCCTGTTACCCAACAGTGTCTGTGTCGGAAATGGAGAGGGGAGTGGCTCACTGGTTCGGCGTCACTTGATGTAGCAAGCATCACGTTAGACGTTGAGAGTAAGACTAAGTAACCTACGATTAAAGCTAGAATGATGCCAGGTCGATGTCTTTTTGCTCAAGGAAGGCAGTATTTTTTGTCCGTTTGGGAGAGACACACATTTTCTGCTACTCGTAGCAGGGAGGAGGAAAGGAGGTGAATCAGGGTGAAGTAGCAGGATGTCAGTCATTGGTCGGTTAGTGAGTAGGGAAGTTAATGAGCTGTTCTGATTGGGTGCTCTGCATGATCATCCCTCCTTTCCCCTGATTTATGATCCAATAGGATACAGTAGGTTGGGGCAGTTTCACATGCACACTGTGAAACCTTTTATTGGCTGTGGGTGTTAGGTGGAGTGGAGGGACCCTTATCTAAAAATAATTAGTAGGTATTGAATGAGACTGAATGCTGGGGAACTGCCTCCCTGTCCTCTCTGACAAGCTGTGTGTGTCTCTGACTCTCCTGCACCCAATTATACCAGCCCAGCCGCTTACTCCGGATTTATTAAATAATTAATTTAATTTAATTTATTATTATTAAGCTCATTCAGTAACTAGCCTAACCCAACTCACAAACCATAACTCCATAATACTCTCTCTCTCTCTCTCTCTCTCTCTCTCTCTCTCTCTCTCTCTCTCTCTCTCTCTCTCTCTCTCTCTCTCTCTCCCTCCCTTCTGTGTGTTTTCTGCCCCCCATCATGTGTTGGGGGTGACTGTGGGGTCACTGTGTGCAGGGTCGTGACCTTTGGTCTGGTGCTGCTGGTCATCCCTTTCCTGCCGGCCAGTAACCTGTTCTTCCGCGTGGGCTTTGTGGTGGCCGAGCGAGTGCTGTACCTGTCCACTGCTGGATACTGCCTACTCCTGGCCTACGCCCTGGGGCACGTCTGCTGCCTCTGGAGGAACCACAGGGTACTGCAGCTCCATCACTCGCTCACTCTTTTTTTTACTCTTTTGTGTGTGTGTGTGTGTGTGTGTGTGAGTGTGTGTGTGTGTGTGTGTGAGTGTGTGTGAGTGTGTGTGTGTGAGTGTGTGAGTGAGTGAGTGAGTGAGTGTGTGTGTGTGCGTGTGTGTGCGTGTGTGGCCTCACCCCTAACCCTCCATTGGAGGCAGAGGTATTGCACTGAAGACAATGCTGTCCAAAGGGCAAAGAAAGTAACTTGCGCTGTTTCGACCACATTGTTGATGTAATTTTCAATCTTTGGTGTAATTTATATATTTCATGAATATAATCATCCATTTTATTGCATTCTTTATGTCTATGATAAGACCTGTGTAACGCTTTATGCACCACTACTGTAATGTAACTGTAAAGTCAGCCATATTTGCTGCTTTTTATTTGTTTATGCTGTAGGAACTTCATAAATGCTTTTCTAATGGTGTGTCTCCTTGTGTGTGTGTGTGTGTGTCACTCTTTATACGTGTCTTGTGTTTGTGTATGTCTTTGTGTGTGTGTGTGGGCATGTGTGCCCCTGTGTCTTGATGTTTTGTGTTCTTGTAGAAACTTGTGGGAGCAGCCATGTTGGCGCTGCTGTGTGTGTTTGTGGCTCGCTGTGCCCAGCGGAGCAGACAGTGGCGCTCGGAGCAGAGCCTCTTCTCCAGTGCCCTCTCTGTGTGCCCGCTCAACGCCAAGGTGAGTCGCCCAACCTCTGCCCACCTGCCTCTCTCTCTCTCTCTCTCTCTCTCTCTCTCTCTCTCTCTCTCTCTCTCTCTCTCTCTCTCTCTCTCTCTCTCTCATGACACACCTTAAACCCACCTGCCTCTCAGCACCAGCAGTGCCAGCTGACCCAGCTCTGTGAGCGGCACTAAGCCAGCGCTGTGCTAAACTTAGTGTACTCTAGGACAAATCAGCATCAGCAGCCTGCTACTATATGAGCTTGTCTTGCATGCTTCCCTTGTTTGTCTTGCTTTGTGCGTAAAATTTACGCCGTAAATAAATTACCTTCATCTTCGGTGTAAGGCAGGGGTGTCAAACTCGTTATTATCATGGGCCATGTAAGTGTTGTGTTTGTCTTCTGAGGGCCACCGTACCTCATTTACTTGCAGAACCATAAATTATTGGGTTAAAAAACTGCTTGTTTCGTTGTGTTTCGAAATTGGGCCACATGATATGATGTGAACAGGCACCCCTAAGGGTCTTTAAACCCGATATGATTTTTGTCAGTCTACTGTAATTATTTTCCATTCATTTCTGTCTATTTAATTTTGATAGTCTTAATTTGTGACAAAATTTGGATTTAATAGGACATAATAGCTACCCTTGTGAAAGCAAGTGAGTTCATTTGCCAAAGAATCTGCAAATTTTTACAGTTTTTTTTTTTAAAGAAAAAAAGACTTGTGGATAAAGTGAATTTGACATGAGATGGAACAGCTTGTTTGGATCAGGTTCAAGAAGAACTTTTTTTTTGCAGGCAGCGTGATGCCTGTTGTGTTGTCAGATACAGTCCAACGTGTCGGGGATGCGAGTTTGCACGTATTGCGATGGTGACATTGGCGTCATCTGTCATTAGCGCTGAGCAGGCGAGCGTTCTCACTTTAGGTGCCACTCC
>JAODXP020000016.1:31482503-31497503 GCA_027497455.2 Sardinella longiceps | reverse complement strand
AATTATCACCCTGACCTGAGATGATTACCTTTAGCTGACATGGTGAGATGCCAAATTAATAAAGTCAGTGACAATGAGATGCCCCCATAAGCAAACAGTGGGAGTAATAGGAGTTTTCATTTGATGGTCTAGTGCTTAAAGTTTGCATTGATGACTTTCAAAAGATGTTCAAAGTTGTCTCTTTTTTGGAGGTGGCGTCGCCTAAATTAGAGGGGTCACGTAGGACTTAAGCCTACTTCAATGGTTAAGTAGAATATAGCCGAAGACAGGTTGACTTCCAACTTTAGTCCAAGGTAGAGTCCCTTACATGGACATTCTGGCCAAGCATTTAATTTCAAAAATACCTTTTGTTTTGTTTATTCATATTATTGTGAAGGTGGTTTATTAGACAGTTCTCGAAGTTAATTAAGTCCCTGGAGTGTCATGAAAGCCTCTCAGAAACTGACTTAATCCTACTCCAGGGCATTGACATTGATGCAAACATTTATGGTGGTGGACACCGTAGCCTATATAGCCTTGTGGTTCAATTCACTGTTGTGCTATCTCTTCATCACACAAATAGGCTATTGAAGGGCATTTTGTTATTAAAGTTGTGCTGACCAACAGTTTTAGAAAATCATGAAATGATAGGTGAGGTTTAGTTGCTGACGCTGTCTTTTGGGTCGACTCAATGCCATGTTCCAAGTACAAAGGCATTTTTTTTTTGGTAAAGAATAACATTTTGCAAAGTGTCCTTTTCATTCATTTACATGGCGTATCTACATAAGGATCGCCTGAAGGGATATTCTGGCATTTTAATACTATGGCTATTTCGGGAATTACAAAAATCAGTATGCGATGCAATCAATATGCAGCCATGGGGAAGGACCAAATTGCATGATCTTCTACACTTTGTGTTTGTTCATTTAATGAAAAATGTGAGTATGACTGGCGGGCTATCTTTTAATGCAGAAATTGTTTCATATAATTTTATGATAGTCTCATATGTGTCCATGGGTGTTAATCGCAGATGTTCAGGGCGCAATAGTCTCATTTAACCATATGGTTCGCGCGCATGTTGTACCCCTGTATTCCTTCACCAGAGCGCAAATCGGTCTGACAGGATGTTGTCAATGTTACTCTTCCAAAACGTTCCTTAACCCCCTCCTCCTCTCTGACCTCCAAAAACAAACTCTAATGGGTTGTGATGCATCCCTCTCGACCCGCCGTCTAATTAATGCAGATTTTCACAGATTCGGAGTAACAGAATCTTTCATCCGGTGCGCTGCGTGCTCTTCTTTGACACGAGGTCACGAGGTCGTGCTCACATGCGATTATCGGACTGGCAGTCATTAGGAAGCAGCTTGCCCCGCGCGACCGCCACCTCGCTCTGAAGAGCGTTCGACTCTATTTCACGCGGCTACCCCTCTCCTCGGAGAAGCCCGGACTGTCACGCACTATTCCGCCACCATGTCCAGATTTCCCGGCATCCGTGGCCCATGATTAATTGTTAGCGACTGGCAATAAAAAGTCCAGCGAGCCCAGCTGCTTGCTGCGGTTTGCGGGATTAATAATGGACATGCCCTGGGCTGCCAACTCTGTCCTCTCAGGGTAGGCTACTTTTCCCTATGCAATTGTGAGGAAAGTCAGTGCCAGAGAGCCTCAGCAGATTTAAGTTTTTTTTTCTTCTTTAGTTTTTAGTTGTTTAATTTTCACAAACACTTCATCGAAAACGAATTGTTGTTGATCAAACCATCTTTTCAATGGTTTAAACGAAGATAATAGGCGATTTTGTCGAGTGACGGCCTGACAATGTAGTCTATTTTAAATGCAATCACTTTTCGGAAGAAAAAAAAGTCTGCAGGCTATGCATGAATGGCATATGATGGATATGACAAGGGAATTTCTAAAATCTATAAAATCTAAATAGTCAGTGTGCTCCTTTTGTTTTAGATTTTAAAAAAAACGAAAGCTTTTTTTTAAACTTGTCCGGAGTGGAACAAAAATAATTTTCAATGGGACCCCTCTGAGCTATTTTGCAAAACAAAATGAAGCAGCTAGATCTTATTGAAAATATAGTGCAGTGAGACGGAAATTTATTAACTGGCACCAGCTAATGCGTGCATTATTCATTTCTGGTGAGCATGAAAAATGATTTAAAGAGGTCTGAAATTGCAGCGGCAAAGGCTGACTGCACAGTGCCCCGACTTGTTCATTTGCCATCCTTTGGAGAGGCGGAGGAGAGGGATCCGCTCTCTGGACGGACTCGGCAGTAACAGCTGTGCACTTCTCACACGGGGGTGGCCACTTCTTCGGGGCGGTGGGTAGTCTGACTGGGAAGCAGATGGGGAGACAACATCAGTGCTCTGTTCGGCTTGCGCGCACCGTTCCCGCGATTAAAAACACAATATCGTCTGCATTCGGCAGCGCGAGCTAGGGGCAGGCCCCACGGGACACTGAGGAGTGGTAGCCTACTGTTGTTGTTGGGGTTTGAGGAGTGAGACCGTAAAGCTCACTTTACAAACAGAGCGGACCGTGGCACTGAATGCATTTTTTACATGCATTGGCGCCGGGCAGGGAAAATGCTTTCGTTGTGGGTTTTTCTCTCCCTTTTTGCCCTTTTTAAAAGCTCTATATTCCCTCCTGAAACGGCACTCTTCTGTGCAGTCAGAACGGAGCAGGAAACAGTGCCAGTGGCATATGGCTTTCCACTGCGCTAAACATTCATTCAAAAGACAGGTTCATCAGTCATTGCGGAAGCCCGAACGAATGCAAACTCCTGATGGATGGCTTTTTGGTCTTACCTGCTGCTCGTACATTACCTCTGAAACACAGGTTCCCCCCCAAGCCCACGACACCGGAAAACTGCAAACCGCGAAATACTCTATGCGCCACATAGGCAACAGAAGCCAGGTTAGGGGCAAAATAATAAATAAGCTTTTTAAACCCTGTGCAAGGAACCCAGGGTCGGGTCTGTGCAGGCCAATTACAGCGCAGCATCTGTCGTATAGCGGAACACATGAACAACTTCCGAATGATTTGGGCAATTAAAAGAAGAACGCTTCCTGGTTGTTCAAATGATTCCTTGCAGGACGGCCAGCAATGAGACGGCATACAATCTCACCATTTAGGGTAGGACAAATAAGGGCGTTCTTGGGGGATCTATACTTATTTCAGTGGCGGGCGTCTGGGTCTTTGTTCTTACTTAGGCCGCCTCAGTGTTTTTTTCTGCCAAATTTAACAGAAGGCTCAGGGGGTGACAGGGGTCCACCCCGGTCTCACCTTCTGCCGAGTAACTACCCAAGGAAGACAATCAGTCTGAACCCCGCGGTCTGCTCCTCAAAGTGAAAAGCCTTTAATTAGGAGCCTTTTGCGCTGCTTTTTCCTTCAGGATTGTTGGATCATAAAAAAGCAATTAGACCTTCAAGGCTCAAGTTTAATTCATTTTCAACCGTCCCATCTACTCTGAAAATATAGCAAATTAGACATCATTTTCTTGGGTTCTGCATGTCAGCTAAGCATCACTGATTTTTCAACAGAGATCACGGTTTCAACTTATTATAACTCTCATATTTGTTTATACAATTTCAGTATGCACTTCAAGAGAGTGAATAAAGTCGAATGAAATTATTTGTGTGAAAAAATGGGCAAGAATATTAAAATAGAAGGTTATAATTGATTAAATGTACTGTATATATACATACACACATTTCCAGAAGCAACAGTCATTTGATTTAAACTGAATGGGTGTATTAAAGGTGAATAAAACTTGTCAGGGAAACGTTATAAATGACTTATAGTCCACAGCTTCGGGGCCTGAACTTCCTGGTATTGCCTGCAGAGGCAGTGTTGGCCATGAAACGACAAATGTAACATTGTTAGGGAATAAAAATGAAGGCTCTAGCATTTTTAGATAGGGAAGCAAATGTATATCAGTGTGGAGAGAAAAAATAAAGTTTTTAAACAAACATTAAACAGTCGAAATGTGACACAGGGTGTCGAAGATGCAGTGCAGTATTTTCCCTGCTGATTGTAATAATGATGGTTACGAAAAGGCGAGTTACAGGACATTTTAGATAATATGTGGACTCATAATTGAAAAATATGAAACAAATAATAAAAAAGAAGAAATAAAAAATTATCACTTCATTTTTTCTTCTTCAAATACTTTTCATATGTCAGCCAAATTCAAGTCACACTAGGTGTTGTGAAGAAAATTATATAATTAACACCATTAAAACCAAACAAACACTGAAATCAGAGCCAAAACTCTCTGGCTTTTTCATGTGTTAATGCCCCTCTGAAATCTAAAAATAGATTAATGAATTCTAGCTTCACTTAAATTAAACCAAAATGAATCAATTATGATGAGTATTATCAGTATAACTTCAGGAACAGAAAATAACAGTGGACTCCTGTTTGTGAAAAACAATATATTCAAACTATGATGTGAGCAGAGATAATTTATACACGCCATTTGACACACAAAACAGTAATTACATTTCTCCTAAAATGGGTGAAAGGCCGTAATAGGACTCTATGGCATTGCAAGGCTGAGGAGAAAAGGGAAAATAATTGACCAGTCCAGCAAAATGAAAAGCAATCATAATAGGCCACACAAAAGTCATTCATGTGTAAGCCTAAAATATTTGATTAAAATTCATTTCCAGGCCCAGCCAGTATCCGGACTTTTAATTTGGTTGTGTAACCTTCTTATTATTGCCTGTAACCCATAGCTGTTTGTTGATCGGGCCTCATAGTTTGTTGGTAATCTCTCTGGTAATATCTCATAATTAGAGGGACATTGGGACAGACACAACAAATTCTCTGCAAATCACTGCCAGGCTTTGCTGGCCAAGAGTTCAACAAGCCTCAAATCAGCAACCGTTCCACTTAGGCTACTACAGTCCATACATTGTAAATCAGATTGGCTAACACGCCTGGCTCAATTATCACATACACACATACCCCCCCCCACACACACACACACACACACTCACACATACATGCAAACACACACAAACCCCCACCACTCACACACATCATGCACACAAACATACAGTACATACACACACCAAACTAAGTGATCAACTCTCCATCACAGATGACAGCATGTGAAATAGGCTCATTTGCATGTGCTTGCTTGGGGAAGCACATTCCTTTATGCGTGTGACTGACTGACCACAGCTTCCATAAAAATTCCCTCAAGCACCAGGGGTTTAGGAACCTTTACTAAACTCTGCCGCAATGCCCCTGTCAGCAGCCTGAGCATGCCTGTCATTCTGCAGGCAACCCTGATTAACTAGCCTACTGCCTCTTTTGCTCATTGCTTACTGTTTCAGCTGGGGAATGAACTATAAGTGCTTTCTACCCAGCAAACTCTTTATGCTTTATCACTTTCTTTTTTCTTGATATTCCTTAAATGTGAAGTTATTTTAAATAATTTAATTGTGAGTAATTGACAAAGAGATCTGTTATGTTGGATATTTAAAATATAGTTCAATTAAACTATGTTGCAAAATGATTAATATGGCATTTGCTAAAATATTTAGTTAATGGCATTACCACAAATTTATTGTAATTTGTGTCTACAAATTAATTATTTCTCTGGTCTGTACTGAACATCAAATCAAATTAAAATAATGATGTATCATGAAAAATTGTGATGCAGATAATAATTAAAATGTTATGTTACTGTAGCCTACTTTTATGTAGGCTAGTATTTCCATTTTAAAAATGATTTAAGATCACCTGGCACCTTCGTTTGAACAACAACAACAGAAGATGTTGCTGCCAACGGTACTTTGCAAATAAATACACTTTTTTTTTTTTTTCAAAGGAAAGCGGCTCAGTTTCACTCCATCTTGCTTGTCCTGTTTTCACAGTCCATTAAATTATTAGCACGGAAAGGGGAGAACACAAAAGCCCTCAGAGAAGAAAGGAGGAGACGTGGCAATCACAGGGTAGAAAGAGAAAGTGAGAGAGAGAGAGAGAGAGAGAGAGGGACAGAGCCCAGCAGTAATCTCACACAGAATGTTCCAGGCCCCTGATAGATGACACCACCTGGTTGCTGTACTGTATGAATTATAAGAGTTGCCAAGCGGGCGAAGGATTTAACTTAAAACCCTCTTTCAGTGTACAGTAGTTGTTTTGTAATCAAAGCCACATAATTGACATTGAATTGACAAGAGCGGGTCTTCCAAGGAGCCCAACTACTCTGCTCTCAAATGTGCACAGTTATACAAAGCTCAGGAGAGAAAGTATAAGAAAGAGAGAAAGGGAGAGGGAGAGAGAGAGGAAAAAAAAACTTCTCTGGGGCTTTGTAGACTGTAAGCGGATTCAGTCCCAGGCTGTTTCATAAAAGCTTCTGTTACTATGCTAACTCTGTGTGCAAAGCTAATATAGAGTCACTTCACAGGAACTTTTACTGAGTGGAATCTACTGTACCCTCTGCGTTTCAGGGAGTATCCCCGGATTGAGTTTCAAACGCTCTGTGTTTGGATTAACTATCTGATATGTGTTTTTTTTTTTATTTTATTATTTTTTTAGAAGCACATCTAACATAAAAATGTGTGATACTGTGAAATCAGTAGCAAAATCTTAAAAATGAAAGTAGAAAAAAATAGTTATAGAATAAAAAAGAATGACAAATTTAATGATTTAAATTAAATAATAAAAAAAACTTGTTATGTATTAAATATAATCAGATAAATATTTACTTTGTATGATCTGGGAACCGATGGCAAAAAGAGTAGTTGAAAATTTTATGTTATTTAATATAGATTGTATTTAATACAATTCCAATAGTGGATTCCTACCACATTTTTGCACTGCACTGTGTCGTGTTATTGTGCTGTTCTCAGTTGAAATCAAACACCTTTATTTTGATTCTTACTGCAAGTTTAGTCCATCGCACCACCCCATTCAAACTGGTTATTTCGACTCTTTTTTTTTTAGGTTTTCACTGTGTAAATTGTTTGCAGGCTCAACACACACACCACACACACACACACACACACACACACACACACATAATTGTCAACAATTTCTTCAGTGGTTTGTGAAAGGCGGTTGTGCAGTCTTTAAAAGTTCATTTGAGCATATGCTGCTCTGTGCTGTGAAAGGCTGAATGCAGGTATAAACGTAAGCAAAGTTGACAAAGCCCTTTTCAAGAGACCACTGTTCCCTTCCTGGCTACTCAGGCATGAAATTATAATGGAGCTCTCTCTCTCTCTCTCTCTCTCTCTCTCTCTCTCTCTCTCTCTCTCTCTCTCTCTTCAAATGAACCACCAGCCGCAGAAAAACTAAGGATCATTATCCCGCTACCAAAGAAAGAGTTGAAGGGGTTTGCAGGTGTGTTTTTGGTTTGTAACACAGTAGCGTTTGAATGACAGATAAGAAATAAGCACCCTAAATGTGTTTGTGTTAAGCTACATAATATGTGTAAATGAATAATGCTAAGAAAGAGAACGTAACAGACAGTATGGTTACACAAAGAATTAGAAAAACAATTACTGTATCATTTTCCCTGTAAGTAAATTCTGTGAGTAATTTCTTTATTTCTTTTCATTTAAAAAAAAACATTTGTCTTCTACAATCCTCATTTCAAAGGGTTGAAGTTGAATCTACCGAATCATGAACTTGATTGGATTGAAAAAAAAAGAATAAAGTTGTTTAGATATATTTTATATAGTTCCTTGACAACGTACTGTGAACTTGATACTTCTTTTGAAAACAAAATGTGTATGCATGTGTGTGTCCGTGTGTGTGTGTGTGTGTCTGTGTCTGTGTATGTGTGTGTGTGTGTGTGTGTGTGTGTGTGTGTGTGTGTGTGTGTGTGTGTGTGTCTCAGCTGGCCCATAAGGAACAGTTGGAAGAGTGTGTTCGGCCCCTTTGGATGCACCTCTGATGGACAGCACCATTGGAGAGGAGTGGAGAAGAAAGGATAGAAGAGAGGAGAGAGAGAGAGAGAGAGAGAGAGAGAGAGATGCATAAGAGAGCAGTAAAGAAAAGGAGGGAAGCGGTAGAGATTGAACGACAGAAGGAGGAGAGAAGAGGAAAAGAGACTTACCGTAATAAGAAAGACAGAGGCATCATAAAGGGGGAACGGAGAAGAGAGAAAAGTGAATGGGGAGTTCTGAGGATAGAGGGAATGAAATGAAGAGAAAAAGAAGAGAAAAGAGAGGAGAGGACGAGGAGAGAGAGAGAGAGAGAGGGAAGACGTGGCGTGAGCGCTGGCGGTTGGCGCTGTCTGGGACATGTGCCTACACAGCGTGGCAGCAGCTGCTCTCAGTCATAAGTACCACAACTCCCACTGCACACACACGCACACACACACACACACACACACACACACACACAAACATACACACATACACACACAAACATACACACACACACACATAAGAGCACACACACAAACACATACACACAAGAACACACGCACACACACACGTGCGCACACACAAGAACATAAGAACACACAAAAACACACATGGAACATGGCACATGTCTTACACACACATACACACACACACACACACAAGAACACACATGGAGCATGGCACATGTCTTACACACTCATACACACACACATGCAAAAAGTGCATGATACCTATCTGCAGCATGCTGTCACACAGACATACATACATCAAGGCCCATATGGTATTGGGCTGTTCATTAAAAACACACCAAAACAGGCATATTGGATGTGATAGGTACTGACACACCAGCACACACACACCACATGCACAAACTCAATGCAACCCACACACAGCATAACAACATGCACCTGGTACATTACAATTCCAGTGAAATAGCCCTAATAGCGCTAATTGCATAGCTACTTCCTGCACTCATCCTTTGTTCTGGACAACAACAACAACAACAACAACAACTCACACACACACACACACACACACACATTCACACGTAACAAACCCCGAGCATAATACTAAGAAAACAATTGGCCACTTGGCCTCATGTAACTTGCGGCAACACAAGAGCAATATCAACAACCATACACAGACAAGACTCTCTCTCTCTCACACACACACACACACACAGAGAGACACACTAACACGCACACGCACACACACACACACACATTCGCACACATACTGTATACTGTATGCATACACACACACACACACACACAGACACACTAACATATGCACACACACACACACACACATACTGTATTAACATGAAAACATACACAAAACATAGCAAGTATCACTTGGCCCAGTCTCACCTGACTCCATAAGCTGATGACTGCTCTGGGGCCTCTGATTGGCTCAGGGCCACTACCATCACCACCCCCACCTCCTCCACCTCCTCGGCTGCTGCCAGTGATGCCTGCCTGGGTAAGACCCACCCAGTGCCCCCTATAGCCCCATGCAGCCCCAGCCCCGGGCCCAGGGTCTGCTGAAACCAGAGCCAGAGCAACAGTAACCACATCTTCCCATGTCCCTGTGATCTAAAGGCTTCCTTCCCCGCTACGACCCTCTCATTAAGATCGATGTTTCTACATAAACACCCTGATCTGTCCAAACATTTACCATGGAAGCTGAGACGAGTTATTGGCACCCAGGCTCCAGTCAGGTCCAGGACACTCTGGAGAGAGAAGAAGAAGAAGAAGAAGAAGAAGAAGAAGAAGAAGACAATGAAATAGAAGAAGAAGAAGAAGAAGAAGAAGAAGAAGGAGAAGACAATGAAATAGAAGAAGAAGAAGAGGAGGAGAAAAAAAATAAGAGGAGAAGGAGGAAAAAGAAAAAGAATAAGAAAAAACAAACATCAAATCACCTCCACTGAAGTTTTACGTGGAGTCCAGAAGATGGCAACATCCCTCTGACTCTGGCTTCTGATGCTGCTTACTTCCTTGTTTATTTGTTTATATATTTATTTATTTATTGACAGAGTTTGGCAGTGGTGTGTTTACTTAGGCAGACTGGTCCCTAAACGGAGGAGGATGGATGGGCAGGAGCCGACCGACCGGCCGAGGGGAGGGGAGGGGAGGCAGGTAGATAAATATGGTGAATAATTCAGTATGCGGATGGATGCCTCCACTACTGGGGAGAGAGGGAGACACTGAGCCAGGAGGAGGAAGGGGGATATATGGGTCTTTGAAGAGGAGAGAGAGGGAGAGAGAGAGAGAATGAGAGAGAGAGAGAGAGAGAGAGAGAGAGGGGAATAGGGGGATAGAGAGTTAGATAGAAGAGAGAGAGAGAGATTTGAGAAACGTCACACACGAAAATCTGTGTGATGAATAGGAGAGTCAGTTCCTGTGTGTGTGTGTGTGTTTGTATGTGTGTGTGTGTGTGTGTTTGATGGAAAGTACAGCATTGAAAGCAGCCTGGGAGATCAGAGCCGAGCTAAGAGCAGTTCTGACTCACCTGATCTGTCTCCTTTCACTTCTTCTCTCTCATCTCTCATTACTTACATTTTTCACTGTTCTCGTCCTCTCTTACCCCCCTCTCTCCTCCGTGTGTGTGATTGTACGTGTGTGTGTATGTATGTGTGTGTGTGTGTGTGTGTGTGTGTGTACAGTGTGTGTGAGTGTGTGTGTATGTGTTAGTGTACAGTGTGTGTCTGTACAGTACTAGTGAGTGTATGTGTATGTGCATGTGTGTGTGTATAGTATGTGTGTGTGCGTACAGTATGTGTGTGTGTACAGTGTGTGTGCTAACTGTGTGTGTGTGTGTGTATGTGTTAGCGTACAGTGTGTGTGCGTACAGTATCTCTGTGTGTGTGTACAGTATGTGTGCGTACATGTGTGTGTGTGTGTGTGTGTGTGTGTGTGTGCGTACAGTATCTCTGTGTGTGTGTACAGTATGTGTGCGTACAGTGTGTGTGTGTGTGTGTGTGTGTGTGTGTGTGTGTTACGTAAGCAGTGGCGTCAGTGTGAGTGTGCTGTAGCCTGCTGTAGTCCCCCTCTGCTCCACAGATCTACTGCATCAGTCCTCTATGATCAGCAGCAGTGCCGTCTGTGGGGAGAGAGAGATGGAGGAGAGGAGAAAAGAGAATACTAAAACAGGGACACCCCCTGCCCGCGCAAGCACACACACACACACACACACACACACACACACACACACACACACACACACACACACACACACACACACACACACACACACACACACTGCTCGCTCTCTCTCTCTCTCTCTCTCTCTCTCACACACACACACACACTCTATCTCTCTCTCTCTTACACACACACACACACACACACACACACACTCTCTCTCTCTCTCTTATGTGCACACACACACACACACACACACACACACACACACACACAAACTCTCTCTCTCTCTTATGTGCAAACACACACACACACACATGCACACACTCTCTCTTACTGTACACACACACACACACCACCAGTGACATGACTGCGCAGGCCTGGAAGATGTGTGGCTTTTTGGATCACTCCACCCTTGCCATGACTGTCACTTCAAAAACATCAAACCCTCACCAGCACGTTTCGCCACTGTAAACAATTTAATATTTGATGCTAGACAGATTCACATCTCCCTCTCCTCCTCCTCCTCTCCACTCAGTCAAAAGGGACATATTTGGCACTGTGGAACGAATGTACAAGTATGTGTGTGTGGGTGTGTATGAGCATATGTGTGTGTTTCTCTCTCTCTGTGTGTGTGTGTGTGTGTGTGTGTGTGTGTGTGTGTGTGTGTGTGTGTGTGTGTGTGTGTGTGTGTGTGTGTGTGCATATGTGCAAGAGAAAGCTTGAAGAAGTCCAACCTCGTGGGGAGATAGCCAATGGGATAAAAGCCCCCGCAAAGCACCGGGACGCTGGCAAAATGTACAGTGCGGAGGCACTGAACCGCCGAACGAGCCCTTTCCCACACGACAGGCCTCTCAGGATAATTATGAGGACTGAGAGAGAGAGAGAGAGAGAGAGAGAGAGAGAGAGAGAGAGAGAGATGGACAGACATAGAGAAGGAAAGAGAATGAGAGAAAGAGGGACATTGGAAAGAGAGAGAGAGATAGCATGATAGATAGGGTGGCAGACACATGAAGAGAGAGAGAGAAAGATGGACAGATACAGTATAGAGAGAAGGAAAAAGGGAAGAAGTGAAAGAGGGACTGTCATGGAAAAGAGAGAGATACTGTGATGGATAGAGTGAGTGGCAGACACATGAAGAGAGAGTGAATGAGAGATAGAGAGACGGAGAGAGAGAGAGAGCATTAAGAGCTTGAGGATGTAAGCACGTATAATTATACATTGAGTGGGTCAGGGGTGTGATGCTTTGCACATCAGGCTCTAAAACCGTCAGTCAGGGAACATGAATACTGCCTACAGCAAACTCCATTTGTGCTCTCTCTCTCTCTCTCTCTCTCTCTCTCTCTCTCTTCTTCTTTCTCTCTCTTGCCTTCTCTCTCTATCTCCCTCTTCTTCCTTCCCCTCTCTCACACCTCCCTGTATCTCTTTTCTTCCTTCTTGCTTTCCCCTCTCTCAGTTTCTCTCTGTTATTCCCTCTTTTGTTCTCCTTGATCACCTGCTCTGTATAGCATGTATTGTATATATTTATACATAGGCAGATAGATAAATAGATAAACAGATAGATAGAAAGATAGATGCTCTTCTTGCCTTGCTATTCTTTCATCTCTCTGCCTTCTATCTCATTCTGTTTCAGTGTAATACAAATATGGGCTTCAATATGCTCTTCAAACTTCTTTCTTTCTTTCTTTCTCACTTTGAGAAAAAGGGATGAAGGAAGTGAGAGATAGAGGGATGGCAGAAAGAGACAGAAATAGAAATGAAGTGAGAGAACAAGAGAAAGACAAACAGAGAGAAAGGCCAACTCATTAGCATACTGCACACTAGAGGTTGACAAGGCCAGAACACACACACACACACACACACACACACACACACACACACACACACACACACACACACACACAAAGTTGGCACTCCACACGATCCTGACAGGGGTGGCATTATCAGTGCCCCACCTAAGCCTGGCACCCCTTATACACTCTCAGGCTGCTGGGTAGGGGCACCATGCCAAGGTCAGAGGGTGGCACTCACCACAGTATACTTATCACAACTGCTCCGACTGGTGCGCGCACACACAGACACACACACACGGGCACACAGGCACAGATAAGCGCCACCCTAATCAGAACCACTTCTGCCGCGGCCGCAGCACCACTGTCGTCGGCGCGGTAGGTAGCCAATAGGCCGAATGTAAATGTATGTAAATGCAACCCGGGCAAAACGCCAGGCACTGACCCACCGTGGCGTTGGTTTGAGCGCGCCCAGAGCAGGGTGGTGTCGTCAGCTAGCTCGTACCGCTTCCAGAACCCACAATAAAGCGGCGAGCGCGCTTGTACCATAGTATCGCTCGTGGATCAGCGGCTAAGCGAGCGTATCCACACAGCGGCGTCAATCCAAAGTAAATCCACAAAGCCAACCCCAAATCTGCCTTTCCCCACCGCAGTCAAGCATGAAACGCTCCTAATCATTTCAAGCTGAATTGGGAGTCAGAGCAAAGATTGAGCGCAGATACTGTATTACAAATAGGAATTTTGGACTGAAAACCTTCACAACAGACACATTGTGTCGTTTCTATCTGGTTATGGTCTTACTGTATTTAACATACATAAAATTACACACTTACACACAATTACACATAAAATTACTTTTTTTTTTTGGTGAAATTCAAATGTCGCTCTTTTGTCAGGGTAAAGACACCACTGTAGAGTATATCAACACCTTATCCAGACATTGTGAAAGCCATCAGAGATATTGTTGTGTTTGAAGGTAGTAAACAAATAGCCTTCCAGCATTTTTCTGGTTTTCTGTTTGGGGACAACATCGGACTCAGAGGGTCCCCTGTCTGGAGCTGGGGCGATTCTGTGCAAGCCCCATACACGCACGCGCACACACACACACACACACACACACACACACACACACACACACACACACACACACACACACTCAAACACACCACAGAAATTAAACCACACACAGACACACACTACAACCACACACAGACACACACACACACACACACACACACACACACACACACACACACACACACACAGACACACACACACACGCACACACACACACACACACACACACACACACACACACACACACACACCACAACCACACACACACATTGATGGCGACATTGTCTTGGCTGGTGTCTGTCACCATGTCTGATGTTCCTGGTGGGATCCATCATGTGGCTGGCAGGTTGGCTGGCAAACAGAAGGCTCTTGGGGGAGTGTGTTTGTCTCTCTTTTCCTCTGTGTGTGTGTGTGTGTGTGTGTGTGTGTGTGTGTCTACATGGGTGTATGCCCCCTCCCCCTTTCCATCAAACACACCGCATGACACACACACACACACACACACACACACAAACCACGACACACACTCACACACACCACATGGCAAACACATACACACATAATGTGTTTCATGCAGTGTGTTTTGAGAAAGACCGTTTTCCACACAAAGACATACATTCGTTGGCACAGACACACACACACACACACACACACACACACACACACACACACACACACACACACACACCTTTTTAAACATTCACACTCACACCTACACACATAAACACACACACACACACACACACACACACACACACACACACACACACACAGTGTCTCTTCAGCAGCTGTGTGTAAAGCGAGGGAATGGAGCGGAGAGGAGCGGAGAGCTGCAGATGTGGGGTTTGCTCGGCAACAGAAGGTATCAGCGTTCCGCACGTTTGTTTTTCCACCTCTCCTGGAGGAAAAGAGAGGCCCTTGATCTGACTGGGAGCAAAACACTTAGCTTTTGTTCACAGATGCAAACCAGCAGAAGGGAAGGGAAGGGAGGAGAGGAGAGGGAGGGAGGGGAAGAAGGGAGGGTGAGGGAGAGAGAGAAAGAGAGAGAGTATGAAAGAAAGGGAATGAAAGAGAAATACAGAAACATAAACGGAGGGGAAACTGCATTTTTTAGGAAGAGAAGCCGAA
>JAODXP020000016.1:31475003-31477503 GCA_027497455.2 Sardinella longiceps | reverse complement strand
TCCTCTCCTCTCCTCTTTTTTTGTTCCTCTTTGTTCCCCTCCACTTGCTCTGAATCCGCTGCTACTGATGATAATAATAGTGTTGGGTATCCATTGATTTGCTGCGGCCCCTCGTCACACACTCACACCAGAGCACATTCACCCGCTCAGCCTAATTAGGGGCCACGCGAGCCCCTCGTTACACACACACACACACACACACACACACACACACACACACACACACACACACACACTCTCTCTTCCATCCCTCTCTGCCTCTCTTGTCCACCATGCCCCCCCACCACACACACACACACACACACACACACACACACTACAAGACGGATACTCTGATACAGACGTCTGTCCCGCTGGACACGCCCCCGCCACTGAGGAGAATGAGAGGGTGAGAAAGGGAAAGAAAAACAGAAACTAAACAAGAACACACACACATATGCACACACACACACACACACACACACATACAAGCACACACACGCCACACGCACAGAAATCAAAGCAGTCATCTGAAAAGCAGTGCTTTGGACCAATTAAAACACAAGTAAACAAATAAAGAGGGAACTCAAACACAGCTGAATCCTGTTAAAAAGAGAAAGAAAGAAAGAAAGAAAGAAAGAAAGAAAGAAAGAAAGACAGAGAGAAAAAGCACACAAGTTTCCCTAAGGCTACATGTTTTAAAAATTTGAACTTAGATTAAAATGCTTTCTTTCTCTGTTTAAGAGGAAACATCTCTGTACAAATAGCTAGTTCAATATTAATACATGACAGCAACAAGAACAAGGCGAGTGAAGTGAAGTGCAATAAAATAAGCTCATTTGAAAGAGTGATTCTGTGAAGGTGTGTTCACGTGCACATCATGGGACCATCCAACAACACAGCACAACAGAACCACAGTCTCCGACCCCGTCATCCCTCTCTCTCTCTCCCTCTCTCTCTCTCTCTCTCCTTCTCTCCCATACCCTCTCTCCCACTCCTAATCCACAGGAGTCTAATTACTCTGTGCGCTGCTGCCCTGTTTCAATCAAGCACAGAGAAATGACACACTCCTTTGTTCCTGTGCTCATAACACACATGATGCGCTGCCCATTCTCTCTCTCTCTCTCTCTCTCTCTCTCTCTCTTTCTCCCTCTCTCGCTCTCTCTGCCACCACCCGGCCCGCCTACTACCCCAGTGTGTTATGACTAAGGCCCCTGTCTACCATCTGTCTACACACACACACACACACACACACACACACACACACACACACACACACACACACACACACACACACACACAGACAAACCAGGCCTCAAGTGTGGGGCTGGACTCAAGAAGGCCAAGCATAGTGGCCATTATCTTCTCGGTCATGGTCTCTGCACATATTTCATGGCCCTGTTCTGCTTGCCGCCTCACCCCCTGTTTTTTTTTTTCTTTTTTTTTTCTTAGCCAACTATTAGCAGCAAGTTAAGGAGTGGGGAGAGCCTGGTTTAATCAGTTCAAAAGAGGGGCTTTGTTAGGTGGCCCAGACCCCTGCCTGGCTGGCTGGGCCCGGGCTAAATTGGAGGCTGATTCAGCGTGTCCTTCATCTTGTGTCTGTATGGGAGAGAGTCTATAGGGCTGCTGGGGCTGCTGCGGTGGTGGTGGTGGCCGCGGAGCTTCCTCTTCCAGAAGAGAGGCTTTTCATTTTATCTGGAGCCGTTGGTGAACATCCAAACCCAGACAGCCGCTCCAGTAACACACACACACACACACACACACACACACACACACACACACACACACACACACACACAGAGACAGAGAAAGAGAGACAGACAGAGAGACAGTGGGCCTTGTCTGGGCGCTCCTGCTGTAGAGGACTTCTTACAGTCAAGATGGGCCAACGGTGGGTAGACGGCAGACTGCAGAGGCGGACTGGAAATGGATCCTGTGCTGATCTGGGCCAGATTTGTTGGTTCAAAAGGAGTCAGAACCACCTCAGAGCCTGCTGGTGTGTGTTTCGTTCTCTATTTTAGTCTCATCGCCTCTCTCTCTCTCTCTCTCTCTCTCTCTCTCTCTCTCTCTCTCTCTCTCTCTCTCTCTCTCTCTCTCTCCCTCTCACTTTCCCAGTATTATGTAGGCAACTTCAAGTAGCAGTTGGAATAGTGCTACGAGTGTTAACGTTGTTCCAAATAGATCAGCTAGAAAGACTTTACATGGAGTTGTTGTTGCTGTAAGCACATGGGATCATGTACTTCGACTGGACCAATAGTTGATCTGTTACTACTACTGTAAGATAGCCAACTACCTTATCTAGCTTGCTAGTTCAATAAATCACACCATCTGTCCCCACAGATTGACACACCTGTAGGCCTACAGACAGGAGCAAATGTGATTAATTTGGCCCTCTGCTGTCATGAAACACCACTGTCAGGCTAACGGCTAACGTGGAGGAGCATCCACGTAGAACCCAGTAGAACCCTAGGTAACCACTGTATAGGTTTGGGGTTAGCGGTTAGCCGCTGTAGCAGTGCAG
>JAODXP020000016.1:31455003-31465003 GCA_027497455.2 Sardinella longiceps | reverse complement strand
GTGTATGACAATACACTTTTGAGGAGAAAATTGTCATAAATATCATAAACTTTTTTATAGTCTTTTTTATATAGTATGTGTTACAAATGCATTGAAGTAAATGAAAATAAGATGAGATAAGACATTATTCATTCATCCCAGAGGAAATTGAAGATGTAAAATTATTTATTAAGTTAAGTTTATAAAGACTTTTAAGGGAGAAATAATAAGTGTCACATTAGTGTGTCACAGAGGGTGCTCTATGAAGGCCTTAACAAGCAGAGTGATTGATGACACCACCATCTACATCCTGAGAGGTAAAGCCCGGGTGTCCGAAACGCCAGGACCAATCATTGTTCTCCTTACCAAATAAACAGTGGAGTGGCCCCCGTGCACCTTGGCCCATTAGTCCCTGACCTGAAGGTGATCCGATATTCTTAGCCCTGGCTCGATGCGCGTCCCATCCCGCCTCCCGTCCCGCGCTCGCTCGCTGGCTTTGAACAGCGGCCCGAACGCGCTGCACCAGGGGCCAAGTGCAGAGTTGCACGTTGGCCCACAGCAACAGGAAATTCCAGCGTTTTCCCCAGCCACAGAACACAATACCACCAGAAACACAAGAAAGATGAAGGGTGAGAGAGAGAGAGAGAGAGAGAGAGAGAGAGAGAGAGAGAAGAGAGAGGGGTTCTGACACTGTAGATAATGTTCTTTCATACATAATCATTGCACTCCTGTGAGACTGAGGCCATAAATTATGCAGCAGAGAAGAAAGATCCCGTGCCAAAGCACACAACAGTATAAAGCTATGGAACAATTGGGCTTTGATGGTCAGATTGAGATGTCGTCTTTTTTTCTCTCTCTCTCTCTCCCTCTCTCTCTGGCTCTCCCTTTCCCTTTCCCTTTCTCTCTCTTGGTGAATGAGAGAATGCAGTTGCTGATTCAGCGAAGGAGTGCGGTGTAATAGACTCCTACCTCCCAATCCTGCCCTTGCGTTAGCCACAGATAAGGGCATTTGATGGGATTAAAGCAAATGATAATCCACCCCACCCCACCCCCACTCCAACATCCAACCACAACAACAAAAAAAGAAACGGAAACCTTTTTTCCTCACTAACCTCACCTACTTCCAGAAGACTCCTTTAATCGTCCAATCATTGTGCCCTAACCCACCCATCTAACGCAACTACTCACTCTAAAGACTCAATTAACCCCAGTTAAGAGTGCATGTGGACAGAAGATGTGATAGCAGCCATTTAGGCCTAACTGGCACCTTCACAAACACAGTATGAAATCCCAGATTCCTATTTAACGTTATCTCTGTGGCCATCGTGTCTTTGAGAACTGTACATGTCTTGCCCTTTTTACAGGGAGACTGGGAAGCCAATTGGCAAAAGCTGGCTTACTCTCTCTGGGTGATTCTTTCCGAGTATCGAACAAAGGGCCCAGCATGTTGCTCCGTTACGAAAGGAGGAGAATAGAGAGAGAAAGAAAAGGAGAAAAAGGATCTCCGATGGCTCATACTTTTCATCGCAAAACTGCTCACTGCTGCGCTCAAGTCGATAGAAAAATAAAATGAGCAGAAATCCAGCAGTATATTAGAATTATGATGTACAAAATTTCACGAGGAAACACACAGCAGACCTTGAGGTCAGAGAGGCCCATCATTGAACCCACTGTTATGATCACTGTTCGATAGAGTAGAAATGACACTATGTGCTTGAGAAGGGAGAAGATAACATCTGTGTGTGTTATCGTCAGGAAAACATACAGTATCCAAGCTCTCAGGCTTAAGTCAAATGAAAGACATGAAAAAAAAACAGGAAAATGAGGAAAACAGCTCAGGCGTACTGTGCCAACTGAGGAGCAGCGGCGGCGCTCTGTCTCATTAGATATTAATTTATTCATTGGGCATTAACTCTTGTGCGGCCTGCGCAAAGGTGGCAGGTGACACGCCTTAGCGTGGTTGCACCGCCACACAGCTGGGACGCCGAATTTGGCGGTAATTCCCCGCAGTCGGGGGAAAAAGGCAAATTATTCATCCCCGCGGAGGCGAACGCTGCCTGCTAAACACACCATGGGACCCTGGACCTCCACATAATTAAGTCTGAAAATCCATACTCTCCTGGTGGCCTCTCTCTCTCTTTCACGCACACACACACACACACACACACACACACACACACACACACACACACACACACACACACACACACACAGGCACACCACACTCCATACTCTCCTGGACTTCCACAACACCTGCCGTTAAAGGCCATGTGGAGAAAGACACAACAAACCTCAACCTTTCATTTGGGGAAAAAAAATCCTCAAAAGTGGCACCCTTTTTGTGTAAATAGCCCCACTTAAATGACATTGAAAGGTTATCAGGGGTTATACGTGGACGATGTAGGTGTTTTCGTAATAAAGACCTAGAAGTGAGCTGCATATTTCTGCCAGGGCTTTGTGGGGGTGAGAAACCCGGCAACAGGGATAGAGGAGAAGCTCAAAGAGTCTTTCTAAGGCTGGGGTGTATGTTTGGAAAAGCAGCTCAATGAAGCGCTGAGCCGTGCCACCACTAAGATCTCAGAGAGAGAGAGAGAGAGAGGATCTTCCAATGATCTCTGGCAAAGACTAACAAAGTAACAAAGGCTCTGAGCAATTGAACCAGCAGTGGGTTATCCCCCCCACACACACACCACCCCCCTACTCTATATCCACCTCTTCCACCACCACACCCTTCACCCCCCCTCCCCCCCCTCCCCTCTAATCCGCAGCTAAATGGCACCTCAGTAGCTCAGCAAAAGAGCGGCCTTGACCACAAGAAGAAGAAGAAGATGAAGAAGAAGACAAGGTGGTAGAAGAAGAAAAAGAAGAAGAAGAAGCGGGGAATCTTCGCCGTCCTCTCTCTTTCACACAGTATGGCTGAGACTGAGACACTGGTGGTCGAATCGGCAGTGGTGGTGGCAGCCATGTCATCAGTCTGCAGAGACATGAAAGGACCCGCCGGACACACAAACCACCTGCTTAGCATCCACCCCCTTACACACACACACACACACACACACACACACACACACACACACACACACACACACACACACACACACACACACACACACACACACACACACACACACACTAGACACACTCCTCACACATCTCCAGACTCAAAGGCATTAGAAGGGGCGCCTCGAGCTGGTAAAGAAAGGCCTCATTGTGTGTGTGTGTGTGTGTGCGTAGCCTTTGAGGGCATTGTCACGCCTGCCTGAGACTGGAGTGACATCTGCACCATTCAGATGGGGAGGAAGTGATGATCAGTCACACAGCAACTCCCTTCTCTACCTTCAACATAGAGTAGGATGGATGTATGGATGGATGGATAGATAGATAGATAGATAGATAGATAGATAGATAGATAGATAGATAGATAGAGATACTGTAGATAGATAAATAGATATATAGATAGATAGTGAGACAGATACAGATATAAACAGAGAAAGAGAGAGAGAGAGAATGTGTGGTCTGACATCAAGGCTATTTTCAGACCAATCAGGTTTAAAATAGAGCAATGCTCAGATACCCCCGCCCCTCTCTGCCAACATCCCCAACCTCAGGCCTCTTTTCCTCTGAAAGCCATCAGGAGAGTGAATCACTCGTCTATCAAAGAACACTGCTAATTGCTTTCCTTGTCTTTCAGGGGGGTAAAGCACTTGCAGAACTTGATTCTTCATCCTCTCTCTCTCTCCCTCTCTCTCTCTATCTCTCTCTCCCTCTCTCCCTAACTATTTTTCTCTTTCTCTTGTTTCCTCGTCTAGCTGCACCTCTTGCCCACCCACCACCATAGAGGTTAGGACCATGTACTCTTTGTCTGGTCAACTTCTGAGTGCTGTTCTGGTTTCATTTCCATATAATTACACTTTAATAGGGTCGTGACAAGTGCAAGGACTGTTAAGTGGCAGACAGCACAGGCTGTGCAGGACCCCCTATGCCACGGCAAGACAAGACAAGGCACAGCGCCGGCTCTCCCATCGCCGCCTAATTAAAACGAATCAATTAAGAGACTATTGTTGCAACTGTGTTACTGATGTTCTATAGTGGCAGTAACAGCCCCTCAGGGAGCTTCTTCACTGCATTAAAAAAAAAAAAAAAAAAAATCTGCTTCCTTCCGTAACTTCATCGCGATGTCATTAGGGACACTTATTTGCGTCGTGCTGTCATATCGTCAAGAGCTGGGTGAATTATGGAAATGCGACCACCGGAATGGTCCCAGTATGAGGTAGGTCGGGTTTCGGTCCTCCACCCCCCACCCGATGAAGTGCTCTCTCATGCCCCCTTCGCCCCACCTCCACCACCCCGTCCGCCATCCACCATCCACCTCCCACCTCGGCTAAACTCCGGAAAGTTCCCTAACGAAATCAGCACATCCATCAGAGCTACTCCCCTCCTAGTCATTAGGTAAGGGTCGCAGATTTGCATACTTTCCCCCTGCTAGGCAACTCCAGCTTACGCTGATAAATTATCATATTAAATTTACCCTCCTCAGCTCAACTGATTGAGTTTCAAATTGTTTTGGACGCTTGTCATTAATCCTTAGCATAGAGGCTAAGTGCTTTCACAGCAAATTTGATTGCATTGCTGTATCAAGGGTCATATTAGCCAAATGCTAATACTGAACCCTATTTAATTTGTAGTGCCAGGATGCCACATTAACATACAGTTTGGAGCAAGTCAATTGCCATTAACTTAATGTGCGCTTTGAAACACTCACAATCATAATTGGGGTCTAAGGTAGCAATGGATATGAAGATTGAGATGCTAGCATTTTAAATTGAGAGGCAATTTTCCCTTTCATAGGAGACAAACTCCAATACAAGAAGACGGATAAAGTTCATCTATGTCAAAGCCACTTCATATCAAAGCAGCTGTCACAAATGTGCCTGCAAAAGCTACGCTACGCTATGCTATTTCACTTGATGAAGCTCAAGTAAAGTGAACTCTCCCTGCAGTGTCTCCGAAACCACAAATGGCTTCTTGACAAACAACAGTGGACATGGTTACACCAGTGATGAGACAAAAAACAACAACCAAAAAAAAAAAAAAAAAAAAAGACCCACGTGCGGCATGCCGAAGCGAAAGCAGATCGATGTCGATGTTGCGCCTTTGAAAGGCGAAACTGTTTTCCCAAGGAGACGAGCCTGGCAGCGCATGAGTTGCATTGAGCCGTGTTGGTCCCTGGCGCCCTCGGGCCCCTTGTTCAGCGCGGAGCGGGGCCAACATCAACATTGGTGCCGCTGCTGGGACACCTTCACAGAGATGGGGGGTGACCACAGAGAGCTGGGCCCTCCATAAACCTCCACCGGGCCCCCCAGACCCAGCCCCCACCTTTCCTTGCGTCCTCCCCAGGGTTGAGTGCGCTTTCTCGGGTGACGCCTTGCTCTTAGCTGGGATGGGCAGAACTCTGAACTGCAATTTGAGCAGGGGGAGTCAGGTCCCTACACAAGCAGCCCCCTGGCAGAGACGGGCAGGCCTTGCCTTGCCTTGCCTTGTGTAGCCTCGTGTCGGGCAGAAAGAAGCAGTTCTGTGGTCCTTAGAGAGCTGGAGGGGTCAGTTGACAACCCTGCACAGACCCATGACCAGCCTCGGATAGTCCTCAGGAGCAGAGCAGAGCAGAGACCACACAGGCAGCTGTTATAAACACGTAGGGACACACACACACGTAGACACACACACACACACACACACACACACACACACACACACACACACATACACACACACACACACATACTCATTTGCACACACACATACACACACACACAGACATACACACCTTGGCACACACGCATGCACACTTGCATACATACACACACGCATGCACACACACACACACTTACTCACTGCAAAGGACATGCATTTATTAGACTTGACACATACAAAAACATAAAGACAGGTAGACAAGGATGTGCACAAAATTGTGAGGCCCATACACAAACCCCCACACACCCTCTCTCACACACTCACTTCCAACCTCACTTCAATCATACATGTATTTTAATGTCCAGACGACACACAGACACTTTCATCATTAACCCCTCTCTCAGTTCGCCAGAGAATCACACAGAACATGTGTAGCATGGGTATTACAGTAAAAGACCACACACACACACACACACACACACACACACACACACACACACACTTAAACAAACACACTCCTATGTACACATATGACAGGAATGCTTTCTCGAGGGGTAATAAACAGTCCTATAAGCGTATGTACGTGGCAGCACGGTAACTTTTTACTTTTTCTGTATTTCCTACGATTCCCACACAGCCTGATGGGACTTCCAGGCGGAGAGTGGTGTTAAATTCACGAACACTAGGGGTCCTTTTAAAGCTGTTTTCAGAGCCCCTGTGTTCGCTGTATTTTCCTTTCTGTGCATGCCTGTTTGATTTGGAGGCTCGACGTGTGACCACCTCACTTTAAAGGCAATAAAAACTTGAAAGTGATACTGAAAAGTCTCTTTCTGGCACATACACAGCCAGCACTCTGCCACATTAGTACCATTCTTGTTTTACTTTATTTCATTTTTTTAAAAACTTTTTTTTGTACCTGGGTATTCAATGGGGGGTTCAAGGTGTCTTTATGTGGGAATAGGAATTTTTTTTTACGCACCAAACGGAACCCGACTACAGAACAGCCCCACTAGTCCCAGGTGGACGAGCGAAATGAAGCACCTTCGCTCGCTCGTTGACGTGGCACCTTGGGGGTTGGCTGAGGTGAGCACATCACCTTACCGTCACACACACCCCCTCTCTCTCTCTCTCTCTCTCTCTCTCTCTCTCTCTCTCTCTCTCTCACTGCCCCCTCTCCCTCCTTCTCTCTATTACTCTCTCTCTCTCTCTCTCTCTCTCTCTCTCTCCTTCCCTCTCTCTTTCCTTCTCTCTCTCTCTCTCTCTCTCTCTCTCTCTCTCTCTCTCTCTCTCCCTCCCTCTCCTCTCAGCTCCTTTTGAATTCTAATGAAGGCAGCTGATCTGAGCTGATCTGATCTCTACTATGGCAGGGTGGTGGTGAGTCCCAGCTGTGTAGCTTGGCTCTGTGTTCCACACTGATGCTATTGCTGCTGCCGTCTCTGCTGCTGCTCACTGCTCACTGCTCACTGCTCGCCCTTCAAACGGATGCTGGAGCGGAGGCCAATGGTCTCTCTTTCTATATCTCTCTTTCCATTTCTCCCTTCCTTTCTCCTTAATCTCTCTCTTCCTCCCACTTCCTCTCTTACTCACACTCACAGTCTATATATTTAATCTGCTCTCTCTCTCTGCTTCTATCTCTCTATCTTTCTCTCTCCCCCTTCTTTCTTGCTGTTTGCACCCACCCTTCTCTCTCTCTCTCTCTCTCTCTCTCTCTCTCTCCCTCTCCCTCTCTCCCTCTGTACCACTGAGCACCCACTCGTCAGATGGCGGGGTTCACCCCTGCCCCCCTACCCACCTCCACCCGCCGGTGTGCCAGGCATGTGGGTGCGGACCTGCTCGCCCCTGCCACCTGGTGTCAGGAAATCAAACGAAAGCCCTGCCCCCAACCGTGACAGGCAGGCCTGTCTTAGGTACACCAGAGGTGGGGTGTTCACGTATGTGTGTGTGTTGTTTGTGCACCTATATGTATCTGTGTGTGTGTGTGTGTGTGTGTGTGTGTGTGTGTGTTGTTGTGCATCTATATGTATCTGTGTGTGTGTGTGTGTGTGTGTGTGCTTGTCTGTGCTCTCTGTGTGTGTGTGTGTGTGTGTGTGTGTGTGTGTGTGTGTGTGTGTGTGTGTGTATTCATGGAGATATAGGTGCATCTGAGTACTGCTCCATCTCTTACTGAGAGCAAGGCCATGAGATCAAAGGAGAGGATTGGAGGAGAGGCCAAGTGGAGAGAAGAGGACAGAAGAGGACAGATGAGAAGAGGGGAGCAGAGTGAAGGACAGGACAGGAGAGGAGAGCAGGGGAGAGAAGAGAAGAGGACAGACGAGAAGAGGGGAGCAGAGTGAAGGACAGGAGAGGAGAGGTGAGGAGAAGAAAGGACAGAGGAGTTGAGGAGAGGAGCGAAGAGCAGGGGAGAGAAGAGGACAGATGAGAAAAATGGGGGAGAGTAAAAGAGAGGAGAAGGGAGAAGGAGAGGAGAGGCTGTGTCTTTACCTACTGTATATGTATGTAGGCTATGTGGACTTGGCTAGGAGGTCTGTGCAGCTGCGGTCTCCAAGCTCATCCTGTGTGCTGCAATCAGTGCCAGACCAGAGTGCTGGCCTAGAGTGCTCACACCCACGTAGGGACACACGCACACACACACACACACACACACACACACACACACACACACACACACACACACACACACACACACACACACACACACACACACACAGACTGTACTCATTTGCCCACACACGTACACACACATACACACACTTGCATATACACAACCACACACATGAACAAACATACAGTACAAAGTATGTTTAACTGATGCACATAACTGAAAGCTTGCATAAAGACAATCAAACAAACAAACAAACAAACAAACACAATAAACTGATTCTACAAAGCAAAGTTAAGAAGACAAGCAACCAAACACAAATGTGTGAGGATACACTGGATTGTGCCATGTTTCAAACAGACCACATGTTTGTTTTTTATCCGCATAACAGAACGTCTTTTGGAAATAATGACATGTTACATCACCTCCCACTGACAAACACACACACACACACACACACACACACACACACACACACACACACACACAGCTGCACGATGAACAGAGACACTACACACACACACACACACACACACACACAAGCACACACATACAGTAACGCATAACAGCTACACACGATGCACACACACACACACACACACACACACACACACACACACACACACACACACACACACACACACACCCACACACAAAATAGAGACCTAACAGTCACACACTGACTGCAGCGGGGAAGAGAAGAGAAGAGAGAGGAGAAGATCTGCAGCACAGGCTCCAAAGAGCAGAGAGTGGTTTTCAGCGCCAGATGATCAAACGCGTGTCCTCTTGACCTCCTAACCACCTCTTCCTCTCCCCCAGCTCACATCCTGGACCGCAGATGCATGACAGGCCCCGCGCCTGCGCCCGCTCCGTCAGCCAGACGGCATGGCTCTCCTCTCCTCGCGGACACACACACACACACACACACACACACACATACACACACACACACACACACACACACACACACACACACACATGGTGGAGGCTAGGAGAAGGGACACATACTGTGGGGTTGCGCTGTAATTGCGGTTACGGTGAAGGTTGTCATGAGGCTCCCCGCGGTTTGATGGGTGCAGATCAATCCATGGTGGAGGAGAGGAGAGGAGAGGTGGAGAGAAGGAGAGGAGAGGAGAGATAGAGAGAGAGAGCAAGAGAGGAGTGAGGGGGTGACTCTGGCTCTTTGCCGAGGGAAGCGTTTGCCCCTCCGCTACTCTACACAGTGTGTGTGTGTGTGTGTGTGTGTGTGTGTGTGTGTGTGTGTGTGTGTGTGTGTGTGTGTGTGTGTGTGTTTAGGGGTGGTAGCACCACTGCTACAACACCACGCCACGGCCCAAACACATGTTCCTGACATGTGAACTGACAAGCCAGCTGAATGTCTAAATCCACTGCACACACACATGGGCCACAAGCACTGCGTCACTACAGTACAGTACTGTGTGTGTGTGACATGATGGAATACACTTTACCCAAAGCGAATGAATGAATGAATGAATGAGTAAGTAAATGAATGAAGGAATGAATGAATTAATCAATCAATGACTTGAACAGGTGAAAAACTAACCAGAGCCACTGAGTCCTGTCAAACATACATGACATGATGGAAAACGAGGTAATAATAATCGATCAGTCACATGAGGAAGTGAAACAAATAAAAGAAGCCACACTTAATCTAAAGCAAAAGAACGAACGAATGGATGAATGAATCAGTAAATCAATCAATCACCCGAG
>JAODXP020000016.1:31442503-31447503 GCA_027497455.2 Sardinella longiceps | reverse complement strand
AGGGACAGAATGACTGTAATTGTGACAACAACTTCCTCCCCTGTGGCCCAACAAGGACATTCAAATGTGAGGAAATATTTACTTTTAAATGAGTCAGAATGAGATTTTTTAGCAGAGGAGGGAGAGAGAGAAGACACCATGTCTATGCATGAGTGCTTGCTGCACAGAACATATTAATGGGAGGTGTTATAGGAAGTGTGACTCGCGCCATTAAAAATCTCAATTTTAAATTGGCAAGCGTGAATCTTCTGGGAACACGGTTCTGTTCAAACAAACACCATCAGCCGGGGAATCTCTGGTTAATTCAGTCCAGTCTGTCACGGTACACTGAGGACTTGCTTGCTCTATCTGTCTCTTGTTGTTGTTCTGTGTGTGTAAGGTGTGTGTGTGTGTGTGTGTGTGTGTGTGTGTGTGTGTGTATGTATGCTGTGTGTGTGTGTGTGTGTGTGTGTGTGTGTGTGTGTGTGTGTGTGTGTGTGTGTGTGTGTGTGTATGCTTTGTGTGTGTGAGTGTGGGCACATTGTGTGTGTTGTGTGTGTGTATGTGTGGGAGTGTGTGTATGTGTTCTACCTGCGTGGTCTTGTGGGCTGTGTCGACAGTGACAGGCTACAAAGCAGGCAGGCAGCAGGTTCCAGTCGCTAGCCACGTCAAGACGAAAAAATCCAAGACAAGACTGTTAGCCAAAAGAAAAGAGAGAGAGAGAGAGAGAGAGAGAGAGAGAGAGAGAGAGAGAGAGAGAGAGAGAAAGGGATAGAGATAGAAACGAGAGAGAGGTAGAAAAAGAGACAGACACAGAGCAGTTCTCAAGTTCAGCTCCCTGCTACCATGCGGCGGCCATTTCAAACAGATGGCGCCCAAACAACCTGTCATGTTTACCGCTCCCTCCATAAAAGACAAGGGTCTAACAACATGGTCCTGCCAGGGGACCCTAGGGAGAGACCAGGAAAACTGAGGGGGGTTAGGGGGGGCAAAACAGCTGCCTTGGGTAGGGGAGGGCCCTTCAGACACCCCACCCCCAACCCCCGCACACACACACACACACACACACACACACACACACACACACACACACACACACACATATCTCCATCCGTTGTGAGTCTCTCAAAGTCCTCTATCCCATCCAGACATGCTACATTTACTGCAATTAAACAAGCATGCCATTTGAATATTCGGTGACACCTCGCAACCTGCTCAACGGGGCCTGCGTATAATGTGGTCCCCCAGGAGAGAAGGCAGGGGAGAAATTGTCCGTGTCAGTATTAATGAAAGAATTTGCATTGTTATCTTAATTAGGAGGGCCGGGGGATAATGAAGCTCACTTCTGCATTTCGTTAATGGCCAGAAACGTGTACAAATGTGTTCGCCGCGTGGCCCGAAAGGCTCGGACCCCCCTCACCCCACCCCCCTGCCCCCCCGCCTCCTCGACCCTCCGCCCGCCAACCCCTGGCCCTGGCGGAAACGTTGTGCGTCTGCCAAGGGGGTGGCCCGGGGGTTACGTCGAGCTGACGGCGGCGCGGCGTTCGGACGACAGGAGCTGCTGGGCTCCTCTCCTTCTCCTCGGGTAGCCAAGATGGTGCCCTGACCCTTACAGGTTCCCTCCCCACCCACGACTGCACCTCCTCCTGCACCATCTCTCACTCTCTCTTTCTCTGTGTCTCTATCTCTCTCTCCTTCTTTCTCCGTCTCTCTCTCCCCGTCTCTCTCCTTCTTTCTCCATCTCTCTCTCTCTCTCTCTCTCTCTCTCTCTCTCTCTCTCTCTCTCTCTCTCTCTCTCTCTCTCTCTCTCTCTCTCTCTCTCTATCCTTCTCTCTCAGCCATCCCCATCTCATCAAACCTGGACCCAACACTGTTGGTGGGGGAGAAAGGTGTGCTCAACTCAATTAAAGTAAATGGGGTTTAAGATGCTGAAAACAGAACCGAAACACCTCCATCTTGGACATGCTTTCATTAATCAAGAGTTATGGTTTGAGTGTGCATTTACTTTAAAGAAGAAAAAAAGAGTAGAATGTAATATCAAAACAATACTGTGTGTGTGGATGTGTGTACAGCAGATCCTGTGTGTATTTGCGTAAGAGTTCAGTGATTCAGAGAGGAGGAGGTTTCATTCATTCATTCATTCATTCATTCCTGTGTGCTTGAGCTGAGCTGAGTAGCAATGCTGAATAGGTGCTCCCTAGTCCTGGCACTGAGCGCTGAAGGGGACAGTAGCCTCCCGCCGCTCTCTGAGTGCTTATTTAATAGACTGAGTGGAGGTTAGTTGGGGTTTGACATGTCGAGTGGATGGGTGTACAGGGACACACGCTAACAGGAGAGTAGGAGAGATATAGAACGAGAGAGAGAGAGAGAGAGAGAGAGAGAGAGAGAGAGAGAGAGAGAGAGAGAGAGAGAGAGAGGCCTGGGAGCTGAAAGCAGTGAAAAGCGATCACTGTCCGCTGAAGGGCCTCAAGTGTCCAATGAATTATTTATGGGGCACGAGGGAGAACGGTAAAGAGAGGGAGAGACATGGAAAGAGAGAGGTAGAAAGAGAGAAAGAGAGAGGGGGAAAGAGAGAGAGGTAAAAGGGAGGAGGCCAGTGAGAACATGGTGGAGAATTGCTACACAATGGATATCAGGAACGGCCACTCAATCTGCCAGAGCATCATTTAGCAATGATCTCACACCACTCAAGACCATACAAACATCAACATACGCACACACACACATACACACACACACACACACACACACACACACACACACACACACACACACACACACAACACACCACACACACACACACATAGAGACACTCACACACACACACACACACACACACACACACACACACACACACACACACACACACATATGTGCAGGCACACACACGCTCACACACACAGACGTACAGGGCCCAATAAAAGAGGGATGAGGGAAAGCAGTGATTCAAAAAGCAAACAAAAAACACAATCATAAAATAAACATGAATAAAAAAATAACAACTTTGATTTCATGTCCTGGCATGGAAGAGAGAGACTTCCCGAAAACTGTCTCAGGGTGCTGGAGTGGAAAGAGCTAGTGAATCAGCCAGACTACTGATTGACTCAGGCCCTTTAGTAGGCCACTGGGGATGGGGGTTCACCCTCGTAAATACCCCCACCCTACACACACACACACACACACACACACACACACACACACACACACTTGCTCTCTCTCTCTCTTTCTCTCTCACTCCTCTCTGGTGTCTCTCAGTTTTGCAGAGGCATTTTTAATGTCATTTCACACACACACACACACACACACACACACACACACACACACACACACACACACACACACACACACACACACACACACACACCTGAGGCAGCAAGCTCCATATAGCGCCAGCCAGCCAGTCCTGTTCCTGAGAACCCTCTGCTTCTCCCCAGCATAAAGGCATGACTCAGGAAATAAGCTGGAAACAGAAGAGCTCTAACCACAGCCATAACAGTCACAGGGAATAGAACCAGTAAAAGGTCACGGGGGAACAAGGAAAAGAAAAGCTTTTCCAGTCAGGTCGTGACCTCTGAGCATATAAAAGACTTTCTGTAAACCCGAGGTCAAAAGCTACTTTGTACCTCTTTAAACTAGTATTTGTATCACTGCAAAAACATTTTGTACAAAAGTAGACTGTTTATAACATAGATATAATGTTTGTAATAACACTAAATTGGTTAAGCCTGGTATCTTGTACATAGAAGACTGTTTATAACATAGATATAATGTTTGTAATAACACTGAATTGGTTAAATCTGGAGAGTGATGGTGAAAAATGTATGATGGCTAGGCTTTTATTTAAAATAAAATGCTTCAAGCTGATAATGGAAAGAAATGTGGATGAAATGGATTCCAGGTCTGTGTAGAATAACAATCCCCGGGTTAGAGAAAAAATGTTGGCATTGTAGTGATCTGTGCTTCCCAGTCTCACACCTTCACGCATTACACTAGGAGTGGCCATCTTGGGTTGTACCCGCGATCCCGCGATTATGATCGAATTACAAGAGATTCACATTTTATTCTCTCTCTCTTCCTCTTTCAACCTCCAATCCCCCCCCCCCCCTCTCTCTCTCTCTCTCTCTCTCTCTCTCTCTCTCCATTACACTGATAATCTGTGAGCCCCGGGCCCTCTTGGCTGGTGAGGACAGCAGGGGGTGGCGTGTCATGTGTCTGTGCACCCCTCTTCTCTTCTCTTCTCTTCTCTTCTCTCCTCTGCGCTGGAAGGCTGCCACGCTACGCCGGCCCAGCCTGGGCGAGCTGAGGCGAGCCGAGGGTAAGATCATCTGCTTTACGTGTCATTACCAAATGAGCCCCGCCACAGTCCTGCCTATTATGCACATTAGTCATAGACGGCTTAAATAAAGTCCTCATTACATGTTTGACTTTCGGCTCGCTCGCCTTGTTCGCCCACTCACTCACTCACTCACTCACTCACTCGCTTTTTTTTACTGCACGCTCTCCATCGCTCTCTCACTCCTCTTGTACACACTTATTCGCTCCCTCGCTTATGAGTAAGAATCAGGTCCACCCCCTCCTCAACCTTGCTTAACCCTCCCAACCCTCTCTCCCACACACATACACACACACACACACACACACACACACACACACACACACACACACACACACACACACACACACACACAGCCACCCTGCTCTTTGATATGCACTGAAGGATGTTCTCAGAGAGACTGACATCATATTCAGATTTGATCTATTCCTAGTTCTCTCTCTCTCTCTCTCTCTCTCTCTCTCTCTCTCTCTCTCTCTCTCTCTCTCTCTCTCTCTCTGTTTCTTACTTTGGTGTCTCTCTGTGATGCAAAGCCAGCAAAGGCATTTTAAATGTCATTGATCATCTTCCTCTCAAGTGTGTGTGTGTGTGTGTGTGTGTGTGTGTGTGTGTGTGTGTGTGTGTGTGTGTGTGTGTGTGTTTGATTTGAGTGAATACAGGCTCTGTTCTCATTACAGAGATCCAGAGA
>JAODXP020000016.1:31420003-31430003 GCA_027497455.2 Sardinella longiceps | reverse complement strand
ATTGTGAGAGAGAGGACAGATTGTGATGGCAGCCCAAACTCCTGTCCAACTCTCTCTCTCTCTCTCTCTCTCTCTCTCTCTCTCTCTCTCTCTCTCTCTCTCTTTCTCGCTCCTTTATTGCTCAGCTTATCCGGGTTAGTGTTCAGTTCAGTAGGATGAGGCAGTGATGAGTGACGGGCAAGAGGGCAAACTCCTCAAAATAAACACTAACAAATGGCTCTCTGTCTCTCTTCTCCTCTCATCTTTAACTGTAATCCCTCACTCCTCTCATCCATTCCTTCTTTTCTTCACTTTCTCTCCCCATTGCTCTCCACCCTCTCAAACTCTCTGATGCCATATTATAGTTTACTTTTTTTTGGTCAGATTTATCTCTCATCTTTTCTTCTTTCTTTCTCTCTTCTCTTTTCCTCTAAGCTCTTTTCTTCACCATCTCTTCATTTGACTTTTTTTTTCTTGACAAATTTCTCCGCTCATCTTTTAATTTTCTCCCTTTTCTGTTCTTTTCTTTCCTTCTCTTTCCCACCTCTCCTCTCCTCTCCTCTCTCTCCTCTTCTCTCCTCTCTCTCCTGCCCTCCATAGTCTAGTTCCCCAGTCTGAGGGCCTGAGTGTAAACACTGCTCTGGGCTGCATGCCAGTGTGTTCCTGTGGCAGCCAAGGCCTGGTGCATCAGAGGGGCAGACCTGCATGGCAGAGGTGAGGAGAGATGGATCTCACCACAAATACAACACCAACACACATGAGCAAATAAAACATAACCCCTTATACACACGTGCAGTGACCACACACACACACACACACACACACACACACACACACACACACACACACACACACACACACACACACACACACACTTACAGTACATTCAGATGCACATGAATGAACACACACACATACACATACACACTAGTGCACACACACACACACACACACACACACACACACACACACACACACACACACACACACATACAAGTATACTCACACAGAGTGATCTGCAGCTCTGTGTAAGTCTATGTCTGATGCTGAATGCTGAAGGTCTAGGTCTGTGCTGGAGAAAAGCTGGCTGGCTTGCTGATTAGGGGGCTGTTTCCCAAAACCATAGTTGATAACTAAGTTAGCAACAATGTGGGTTGCAATGCAATTTCCCATTGCCAACTAACTAAATTGCTAACTAGTTGCTAAGTTGCTAACTGGTTATCAAGTATGCTTTTGTGAAATGGACAACAGGATGATGAATCATCTAATGTCTAAAGAGATTCTGAATGAAAGACTGGTGTGGTTTGGTAATAAATGTTTTTGTTCATTCCTGTGTTTTCCTTCATTCCTGTGGACAAGCTCTAAATCTTTATGTAACACAAAAAAGTTCACAGGAAGCTTACGGTAAGAGACATAGTTGCATTGTTTGTAAATGGATTCATATAATTCCATTATAAGTTAGGTTGTAATATAACACTTGTTTGTGTGCAATAAGTAAATAGAAGTAAGGCAGCCCTAATGGGGAAGGTGGCTGATTGAAACCGATGTGTGATTGGAGAAGAATCATCCCCACGATCACCTATACGCTCATGTCAACAGTCAGGGCAACTATGAGCTCAGCTGAGCAGTCTCCCTGTGTGTGTGTGTGTGTGTGTGTGTGTGTGTGTGTGTGTGTGTGTGTGTGTGTGTGTGTGTGTGTGTCCTTCAAGGACACTGTATAATATAATATGCATGCCAAACCACAAAACCAAATCAACTGCTGAAATGAGATGCTTAAAGGTTGTTTATCAAGAAATATTGAATATATTCAGGCCACTGAGAAGAACTCTTACGCTTGACACTAACACTTTCATGACTTTTACTGTAAACATGTCCCCTCAGTTTGAGAGAAATAGTAAAGAAGATAGATAGATAGATAGATAGATAGATAGATAGATAGATAGATAGATAGATAGATAGATAAAGTTCTAGCATGTGCCTACTCTATGTGCGCTCTCTCTCTTATGCATGCATGCAGAAAGAAAGAAAGAGTGACAGTAGACTTAAAATCCCTTTTATTGAACCATATTATGGAACAATAATCAATCCTCCCCTATATGAAAAGCAATGGTACAGAATACGACTATACCAAACAAACATCAGTCTTCCATCACCATCAAAATAAATCTCTCTCACTTTCACACACAGAGAAAGAAAGAAAGAGATACAGGATACATACAGTACATACAAGGGAATGAAAGGGATTCAGACGTTGGGAATCACAGATGAACTACACACACAAAGAGGATGGAAAGGTCAGAGGAATCAATGGCCTCGGTTAATGCAAGTACCAGTCAGTACATCTCTCTCTCTCTCTCTCTCTCTCTCTCTCTCTCTCTCTCTCTCTGTGTGTGTGTGTGTGTGTGTGTGTGTGTGTGTGTGTGTGTGTGTGTGTGTGTGTGTGTGTGTATACACGTGTGTGTGTGTGTAAATAGATAGATGAGATGAGATAGAGAGAGAGAGAGAGAGAGAGAGAGAGAGAGAGAGAGAGAGAGAGAGAGAGAGAAGGCGAGCTAGCTCGTGCTGTAGTGATCCACTAGGGAGGAGGCATGATGATATTGTGTGCTTAATCTCCCTTTTCCCAACCCACCCCCCAAAAAACATTTAGTGTGTTTTATTAGTCAGGCAACGAGGCCCCCATCATCTCCAACAAGAAGCCTCATTAGGGCCATTTAAGAGACGTGCCCACTGAGCATGCACACACACACACACACACACACACACACACACACACACACACACACGCACACACACACACACACACATCATGCACACTACACACACACACACACACACACACACACACACACACACTTGCATCGCACAGCACACACACACACACACACACACACACACACACACACACACACACACACACACACACACACACACTGCCACTCTTGGGGTCTCATTTACCCTGAAACACTCAGGAGTGGCACCTGGAGGTAAGACAATTCTGAGTCTGCTGAGACTCTAGTCAAACACACGCCAGCGAAACCTTAACTAAGAGATAAACTAAAGACAAGCAAGGGCCATTTTTTATTCTATTCATTTATCTTATTTTATTCCTTGTATTGTTTTATTTATTGTCATTTATTGTTTTTTTTATTATTATTATTTCATTGCTTCTCTTCAAGGATTTTTTTTTTTGATGTGGAATTGGAAAGGACTATGAAAGAGAAAGAGAGAGAGAGAGGGGGCCCGGCCATATTGACTTAAAACAATGCTAACAATGTGAGCGTCATTAGCCAATCTCTCCTCATTCTCTTCATAACTCACACCTCAGGGGGGCGGCCCAATCATCAAGAATAATGTGCTGAGCTTTGGAGCTACTGAGGTCATATTCTGCATACCAAATCTTAAGAGAAAGGGGGGAGAGAGAGAGGCAAGAGGAAGAGAGAGTGAGAGAGAGAGAGAGAGAGAGAGAGAGAGAGAGAGAGAGAGAGAGAGAGAGAGATGGGCCAAATAAAAGAGTCCTGTGGGGAGAGTGTAGGCCTACTATTTACAGTAATATACTGTAGTATAGTATTTTTACAGTAATATGGAATATAATATTATGTCTACAAAGTCTTCTAGCTAGAGAGAGCAGGGAGCATGGACTTAAGAAAGAAAGAAAGAAAGAAAGAAAGAAAGAAAGACACAAGAGGGTGTGAGAAAGAAAGAAATATGAGAGAGAGATAGAGGGAGTTGACGGAGAGATACATGTACATTACATGGGGAGAACGAGCTGAAGAGAGAGTGATAGAGAAATCACTCATGAATGTCGGCCATTCATGTGAACAGAGTTCAGAGAATTTTCCAGGCCCTAGTGAAAAGATCTCTCTCTCTCTCTCTCCCTCCTTCCCTCCCTCCCTCTCTCTCTACGCAGGCACATATATGTATTCAGTGGGGGTCTCTCTCTCTCTCTCTTTCCCTCCTCCCTGCCTCCCTCCCTCTCTCTCTCTCTCTCTCTCTCTCTCTCTCTCTCTCTCTCTCTCTCTACGCAGGCACATAGATGTATTCAGTATAGGTCTCTCTCTCTTTCTACGCAGGCACATATATGTATTCAGTAAGGGTCTCTCTCTCTCTCTCTCTCTCCCTCCCTCCCTCCCTCTCTCTCTTTCCCTACATAGATGTATTCAGTGGGGGTCTCTCTCTCTCTCTCTCTCTCTCTCTCTCTCTCTCTCTCTCTCTCTCTCTCTCTCCCTCCTTCCCTCCCTCTCTCTCCCTACATAGATGTATTCAGTGGGGGTAGGCTGCAGCAGCTACATGGGGACTACAAAGCTGGACTCCCAAGGCTCATGAATAAGTTGAGGAAATGATCAGAAAAAAAGCAGAGCAATGTTTAGACAGATGGCCCACTTAAAACGCCTCGGAAGGAGCCGAAAAGGAGAAAGAAGAAGAAGAAGACGGAAAAAAAAAAAAAAACAGGAGAGGAGAGAAGTGTCTCTAATGAAACTTTGGATTCACTGGAAAAAATAATTGATCTTTCTATTATGCTTTAAATCCTCCCCGTGAAGGTGAGAGTAAATTTGATGTGTTACAAGTGCCCGGTCTGAATGACATTAAAAGACACTCCTGCTTAGAGGCCCTCAGATTGAATTAAATTGACATCACAGGAACAGAGAAGGAGAGAACGGCAAGGGAGGAAGGGAGGAAGAGAGAGAGAGAGAGAGAGAGAGAGAGAGAGAGAGAGAGAGAGAGAGAGAGAGAGGGAGGGAAAAAAGAGAGTGAGGGGAGAAAAAAAACGAAAGGCACAGAATCAAATGGAGGACTTTCAAAAAAGGCTGTGGCGCCAAAGAAAGCAGATAGCAGGGGATTTTTTTTCGCTCTTTCTTTCTTTTTCTTTTTTTTTCCTTTGCTCTTCTGGTTCTTGCCGGGCCACAGCGAAGGCTTTGAGAGGACCGTGTTCCCTCAGTATTTTGGGAAATATCATTTGATGGGATTCTGGCAAACATTCTCTCCTCGAGGCCTTTCATGTACTATCAAATGTTGCTTGGCGGGGACACGATGATATATTATGAATTTAGAGATGATAAATTATTAATGACAAGCGTTGCTGTCAGATGTCTGAAATGTGTGAGTAATTATTTCCTCACAAAAATATATTGTAAGATTAGATGAGAGGAAAAGTGATTTTATTTTAGGTTTTTTTTTTATTTCTTTTTAGCTGCCCCTTTTCACAGAAAGAAAAGAAAATAGAAAAAAACAACAACTCAAAATACTCTTTCTGGGATAGACTATCCAAGCTTGTGGATGTGATGGTAGCTGTGGTAAAGTGGCTAGCCTGGAGTCACTACTGTGAAGCAGGAGCGGCTAGCATAGCGACCGACCACAAGCCTGCCTGTCTGCTTTTCTGCTTATGCAGAGAGCTGTGCCCACCACCTTGGCCCAAAGGTGTGTGTGTGTGTGTGTGTGTGTGTGTATTTGTGTGTGTGTGTGTGTGTGGGGTGGAGACGGGGGAACGCGGTGTTCACGGCCAGTGAGGTGCGGTGTGGCGGAGCTTCAGTGCTGTAATCATGATCCATTTTCACAGTTTCCCTGCAGCCACGCCAAAGTGGCACTCCATGGGAGACATAGAGAGGGAGAGAGAGCGCACTACAGTAACACGGCTGTAGTCACACACACACACACACACACACACACACACACATAGACACAGAGAAAGTACAGATACGCACATCTACATGTTCATACATAAACACACATATCTGCTCACTCTTTCTCTCACACTCACACACACCCACTCTTACACACACACACACACACACACACACACACACACACACACACACACACACACACACACACACACACACATACAAACACACACACACACACACTCTACCATGGTACTCGCCTGTACCAAATGCCACCCTAATAATACGCTTGGCTGTTCTGGGCCGGAGAAAAAAAGATGACATGGGCCATGCAGGCATGGTTGGGATAAAGCACTAAACCATCCATTCTCCATAGTCAGAATCGAATCTAAGTGCACCTCTCTCCACCTCCTTTTTCATTAACCCTTCCATCTCTGCCTTTAACCCGCCAGATTTGGTGTTCGCCCAACCATTACTGCCGCATTTAACCACTACTGTTCTGCTTGGCTGACAAAGAGAGACAGCAGAAAGGGAGAGAGAGAGAGAGAGAGAGAGAGAGAGAGAGAGAGAGAGAGAGAGAGAGAGAGAGGTTTTGGTTTATCTTTCTCGCCTGAAATTGAATTAATCATATTGTACTGTATTGTGTGTTCCTCGCCACAGTGAAATGAAAACAAAATTTGTTTTTTTAGCAACTCGGGGACCCCCCTAATCAAATTCCACTTGTGCGCTGGTTCACTCGCTCGTAGCCCCTAGAAACCCCCCACTTGGAACACCTGGCTCAGTGGGGGGGTTCTGGAACGCAGCGTAGGAAAGATACAGTAGAAACATCTAGAAACATCTGGTCTCCCCACATGTACAAACGCACCAATCATTTGGTTCTGGTATACGCCATAAAACCATGCTAGATTCGGCTACATGGTTTGGGATCTGGTTAGGCAGTTAGGTTGCGTCACAACGTCTCCTACCAGGGAAGGGACAAAACCAATGACATGCTCGCACACTCCTGAATCTCCCATATGTTTGGTATAAAATATAATATATAAATACATAAAATATACAGAATATACAACAGTGGTTAGGTGGTTAGATTAGATTGCGTCATGACGGCTCCTACAGTATCTGAGAAGGGACCAAACCAAAACACAGCAGTGTATCTTGTATCTTGTCTCCATGACGACTGAGCTTCCGAGAGCGTGTGGACAAACTGCCCTGTCCTCTAGGCCTCTGGAACACTGGAACATGATTTTCTATTATTATGTGGACAGAGAAGGTAGGGGGAAAAACACCTTACATCCACTAAAAGGGTGTGTACCTGTAAGTGCCTCAGGTGTATGGTAGTATAGTTCATCACCATTATCCTCCACAAGGGGAAAAATGACCATCACAGTAGTTACCAGAAGTACATAAACACCCCCCCCTCCCATTATATAGAAGCACAGCTCTTTCTATAGGTAGTGGCCCATTCCAGATATAAGGGGGAAGGGACGATGAAGAGGACCGAGGGATGAATTTGAGGTAAACACGGCCTAGGTGACCTCCACCTCCAAGCTTCTCTGACTGTGACAGTCATGCCATCAACACAAACACCTGTGTGTGTGTGTGTGTGTGTGTCTGGGCGTAGTGGTGTGTGTGTGCACGTGTGTGTGTGGAAGTGATTATGTGTGTATACGTGTGCGGTGGACATCCGTGGTCCGGGGGCTCCGTCGCACAGCATCGATTTCCATTTAAGGCCGATGCAGCCGGCGCGAAACCTCTGGCCCCCACAACAGGCAATATTTATCCCCTGGCCAATGGGGGACATCCTATTGTCAGCGCTTTGAAGGGACAAAGACCCCAGAGCCCGCCAGAGAGGCCCATTCACTCCTAACTCCTCAGGGGAGCTCGCTCGCCCGCCCGCCCTGCCGCCAGCCTGCCTCTCATTTCCTCTCTCTGCTCCTCTTCCTCTCTCTTACCCTTTCTCTCTCTCTCTATCTCTCTTTCTATCTCTTTTTCTTTCTTCTATTCTTTCTTTCTCTTGCTACGAGGCCCTGTCTACTCACTCTGTGTGTGTATGTCTCTTTCCACGTCTTGCTTCCTTTCTGTTTGATTCTTTGTCATGACATGAATGACTGAATAAACTTGGTCAGTTCATGAAAAAGTATTCAGAGTAGTGCCAGAATGTCTACAGCTGATGAAAACTTCAAAGGAAAAATAAGGACAATATGGTGTATACACAGAATATATTTTATTCATTTTATATATTTTATAGAATTTTATACAATCAGCATATCTAGTATAACACACCAAGAACTTCAAACTTGGTCCTTGGTTTGGACTAAGCTCTGCCATGCTCTCCATTTCAAGGAAAAAATGAAAAATACACCCAAAGGAGTTGAAATCCAAACCTACACATACATATTTTCCACTGGATATTGGTACAATTATTTGGTACTATTTCCTCTTAATACAGAATGATGATAAATTCCATATCAGGTCATTAAGTGATATACATTTAATGTTGTCATACAATTAATATATTCAGTTTGAATATATTATAAATTAGTTAGCTATTATAATGTATCATGAGCCATAATCATAAACTGTTATATCTTCTACTGACACGTACTGTATGTTGGAATTACGGTACACAACATATACCTAATTATTAGTGTTATAAATGTTTATATAGTGCTTATTACATTAAAAAACTCCTTAGTCTGACTGTGTATCATTACTGAGGCTAAAGTGAACTCCATCATAACTAATAACATTTCCAACTGAATGTATGATATCAGCATATTTCAAGTCATATATTGTGGCCTATATTACAGGGTTTGGTCCATGCCTAATAGACTGGCCATGTCTGTAGAAAATGGAGGCTATGCTTCATGTCATGAAGATTCTCCCTGCCCCACCCAGGCAGTGTGTGTGTGTATTGAGTGTGTGTGTGTGTGTGTGTGTGTGTGTGTGTGTGTGTGTGTGTGTGTGTGTGTGTGTGTGTGTGTGTGTGTGTGTGTGTGTGTGTGTGTGTGTGTGTGTGTGTGTGTGTGTGTGTGTATGTGTATTGTGGGAGTGTGTGTGTGTGGGAGTGTTTGGTGTGAGCATGAGCGTGAGCTGCTGTTTGCCAGGCGTCCCCCAGCGGGCTGGCGTCTGGCCCCGGTACCTGTGACATGTGACAAAGGCTGTGCCTCAGTGCCCCCCGTGGGGCCTGATGAATGCCCGGGGTCTGCGCTCCCCTCCAGGTGGCCACTGGGAACCCACTGAACTTCTCCAGTGCAGGAATGCTGGGGTCAAAGGGCAAGCTGCATCGGACGGGCCGAGGTAACATTGCCTCCCCCCCCCTCCTATCCTCTCCCCGCCACCACACCTCCTCCACCCTCGACTCCGCTCCTCTCCTCGCTGCTGTGTTCTCCTCTCCAAAGATGGATGCTCTCCACCTACAAATCCCAACACCACCACCCCACCACACACACACACACACACACACACACACACACCATCACCAATACCACAAACACAGCCAGCACCACCACCAGCTAGCTCTGCCACTGCCTCCCCCACCCCACCCCACCCCACCCCACCCCCAAATCCTGAGAAAGCTGATATTAGTCTGGCCTGTGAGCGGCAGGGTGCTGTGCTGTGGGGTTGTGGGGCTGGTCTGTTCTGATGGAGGGGCTGTTTGAAATCTAATCAATAGCAAAACAAAAGACGCAGGAATATGAGGAGCTTGCCCTCCGATTGGGGCCGCCCCTTCTTCATCTTCATCTCCAGCTACAGCCTCCTCTTCCTCACTGCTCTGATGGAATGATCTGGGAAGGAGAGAGAGAGAGAGAGAGAGAGAGAGAGAGAGAGAGAGAGAGAGAGAAAAACACACACACAAACACAGACACACACACACACACACACACACACACACACACACACACACACAATCAGTTTAACTGTTGACAATCTAAAGTGTACATGTTTGTCATTCTTTGTACCCCATTGTACTTTGCATGTAAACTTATGTTATGCTTTGGCAATGCAAAAAATGTGTGTCATGCCAATAAAGCCTGATTGAATTGAATTGAATTGAGAGAGAGAGAGAGAGAGAGAGAGAGAGAGAGAGAGAGAGAGAGAGAGAGAGAGAGAGAGAGTGTGTGTGTGTGTGTGTGTGTGTGTGTGTGTGTGTGTGTGTGTGTGTGTGTGTGTGTGTGTGAGTGAGTTTATCCATGCTTGTATCAGGAACACACACCCTGTTCATGGCGGTCTTGGAGTAGAGTTAGCTGCGGCTGGTAGAGTGGATTGAGGGAGAAAGCCCCACTGATCAATTCAAATCCAGTGCATTACATCAAAGTAGCTTTCAGCCCACTAGGACGCCTATGAAACCTTACAAACAATACAAACACCTCCCAAGACCCCCCACCCAACCCTCACCCCTA
>JAODXP020000016.1:31412503-31415003 GCA_027497455.2 Sardinella longiceps | reverse complement strand
CACGAGAGGATGAAAGTGGACTTGACGCACGAGGGAGGGAGAGATAGATGGAGAGATAGAAAGAGAGAGAGAGAGAGAGAGAGAGAGAGAGAGAGAGAGAGAGAGAGAGAGAGAGAGAGAGAGAGAGAATACAGAGGGAAAATGCTGGCAGCTGCCAACACAAGCACCACTCAGGAAGAGCTGCAGGCTGTGTTGGGCAAAACTGCGGTGGCATGGCGTGTGGCCGGCACGTTGGTTTGAGTGTGTGTGTGTCTGTATGTGTGTGTGTGTGTGTGTGTGTGTGTGTGTCTGTGTCTGTGTGTGCGTGCGTAAGTGAGGTAGAAGGGCACAGGGCAGATCATGGCACGCCTAAACTGCTTGGCGACAGTGGTGGGCAAACAAGGCAGCGCGTGTGTGTGTGTGCGTACGCCAACCAGAGCAGCACGCCTCTGGATACACTGACCGCAGCGCACACATCAGCTGCTGGGGGCTTGTGGCTAATGGGCTTGTGGCAGTGTGTGTGTATAGAGGGTCACTAAAGGGTGAGCAGTGCTGTGTGTGAGTGTGTGTGTTTATTTGTCTGTCTATGTGTAACGTGTATTTGTGAGCAAGTGTGTAGAATGTGTGTGTGTGTGTGTGTGTGTGTGTGTGTGTGTGTGTGTGTGTGTGTGTGTGTGTGTGTATGTGTGTGTTTGTATGTGCAATGTGGATTTGTTAACACGTATGTGTAGAAAGTGTGTGTGCGTATGTATAATGTCAGTCTGTGAGCATGTGTGTGTGTGTGAGTGTGTAATGTCTGTCTGACAACGTGTGTGGAATGTGTACATGTATGTGTATGTATGTGTGTGTGTGTGTGTACAGTATGTGGACATGTGTGTGTGTGTGGTGTGTGTTTGTGTGTGTGTGTGATGGGCATGTGTGTGTGTGTGTGTGTGTGTGTGTGTGTGTGTGTGTGTGTGTGTGTGTGTGTGTGTGTGTGTGTGTGTGTGTGTGTGTGTGTGTGTGTGTGTGTGTGTGTGTGTGTCCGAGAGGGAGAGAGGGGAAAGTTAAACAAAAAGAGAGGGCAAGGGTGTAACAATGGCCACTGAGCCCTCATCAATCACTGGCGGTCTCTTCCTGCAGGAAACACTGAGCGGCTGGTCCTGAGCGCACTCACACACGGGCCACACACACACACACACACACACACACACACACACACACACACACACACACACACACACACACACACACACACACTCACACACGGGCCACATGACCCGCGCTGACCTCTCACAACCTACCGCACGTCAATACCCCCACTCATACGCCATCATTACAGAGTCAACCTCACTGTGTGTGTGTGTGTGTGTGTGTGTGTGTGTGTGTGTGTGTGTGTAACAGTTTCAATGTTTTCATGCACATTACATGTAACACTGTGTGTGAATGTCTTTGTATGTGTGAATGTATCTCTATGTGACTGTGTGTGTGTGTGTGTGTGTGTGTGTGTGTGTGTGTGCATGTGTGTGTTTGTGTGTCATTTTCAACGTGTGCACACTAACATTGTTGTGTGTGAGTGTCTTTATGTGTGTGTGTCTCTCCGCATGTGTGTGGTAGTTTGCCGCTTTATGTGTGTCTCTCTGTGTGTGTGTGTGTGTGTCAGCTTCAACATGTGCACATTAACACTGTGTGTGAGTCCCTTTGTATGTGGGTCTCACTCTCTATATATGTGAGGTAGTTTGTCTCTGTAGGCCTATGTGTGTGTGTGTGTGTGTGTGTGTGTGTGTGTGTGTGTGTGTGTGTGTGTGTGTGTGTGTGTGTGCGTGTGTGTGTGTGTGTGTGCGTGTGTGTGTCATGTGCATGTGATGAGAGATGATGACAATCTGTACCGCATGTCTGTTAGCCAGAGAGACATTTTTAGCTGTTTGTGTGTATGTATGTGCATGTGTGTGTGTGTGTGTGTGTGTGTGTGTGTGTGTGTGTGTGTGTGTGTGTGTGTGTGTGTGTCTCCAATGGAAACGCTGGCACGCGGCACAGCTGTCTGTCTGATGGACAGGAAGGTATTTCTAAGGTGACGTCCCCGCGGCTGCTGGAAAACAGTCGCCCGTGCCCAGGTCGCCCCCAGTGCCCACCAACGCCCCTCCACAACAGGAAACAGAGCCGTTGGAGCCCTGGGAAAGGTGTGTGTGTGTGTGTGTGTGTGTGTGTGTGTGTGTGTGTGTGTGTGTGTGTGTGTGTGTGTGTGTGTGCAGGGGACACAGGATCAAATATGACCAAGGGGGCCTCCACATCAGAGGCAGACACCCCTCCTAAAAAAAAAAGCTTTTCAAAAAGCGTTCTATCATCAAAAAGAGATTCTCTCTCCTGCGCTCCCCAGCACAGCTAAAGCACCAGCACAGCTCTCGGCCTGGGCCACACCGCAGGGCTACACCTGGACATGCTTCACATGCTTCACGTGTGTGTGTGTGTGTGTGTGTGTGTGTGTGTGTGTGTGTGTGTGTGTGTGTGTGTGTGTGTGTGTGTGTGGATGGGCCTGAAAGTG
>JAODXP020000016.1:31402503-31405003 GCA_027497455.2 Sardinella longiceps | reverse complement strand
AGAAGAAGAAGAAGAAGAAGAAGAAGAAGAAGAAGAAGAAGAAGAAGAAGAAGAAGACATTTAAAGGATGTGTCCCCGTCATATCAAAATAATAATCTATGAGATTTCCAGTTGTGTATGAAAAATGTATGAAATTGAGTATTAAAAAAAAAAACAGCAGTGTCTTCATATGCCAACATGGCTGCCATTTTGTGTAAAAAACAACAACAGCAACAATAAAACATTGGTGATATACTGTAAGTGGCTGAGAATTAAAGCACAGCTTTTTAATGGCAATTCACCAAGGAAACCATTTCTTTCTTTCATTTTTCACCCAGATCCTATTTCAAAAAAATGTGTTCAGACTAAAACAAAGGATTCTGGGAAAGAGGGTGTGTGTGTGTAATTTAAAAATGACCTCTGTCAGAGTTCATAAGGTCCCCATCTGGGTGCGTGGAACAGCTCGCCTAAAGAATGATGACCCTCCAACAGCTTGCCTGCGACTACCTGCTGCTTGCAAAACACAGGCCAGACATTAAGGCCTGCATACACAGAGGATCAAACAGGCCCCGTAAATACTGCTTATTTTGGAGAAATGGCGGAGAGACGGAGAGAGAGAGGAAGAGAGAGAGAGAGAAAGAGAGAGAAAGAGAGAGAGAGAGAGAGAGAGAGAGAGAGAGAGAGAGAGAGAGAGAGAGAGAGAGCAAAAAAGAGCCCTGCTTCACTGAATCTGGACCAGCTTAGGCCACCAGGGGAACACTGGAAGAAGAGGAGGAGGAGGAGGAGGAGGAGGAGAAAAAAGAAGGGGGGATAGGGGGAGGGAAAGAAAGGAGGAGGAGAAGGAGGAGAAGAGAGATGGTGAGGAGGGAGGATAATAAAGCACAGCCATCACGATAGTGGGAGGGGGAGAAAAAAGGGGAGCTTTTAAAAATGGGAAAAACAAGAATAATGAATTATTGCCTGCCTTCAACGTAACCCACACCTCTTGATGCCAGTGAGGATCTGTAACACCAACGCAAGCATTTGAAACCTAATCCGTTTTCTTTCTCCTTTATCGCCCATTTGCCTTTTATTCTATTATTTCATTCTTTCCCCCTCTTCCTCCCCTCCCAAGAAAAAAAAATACATTTTTAATTAGAGAGAGAGAAAGAGAAAAAAATATATCACAACCAATAAGCTCCCTTTGTGTTTATCCCTGTGTGTATGCCGGCGCTGGATAACAAGGCATTGCACATTTGGAGTGTGTGTGTGTGTGTGTGTGTGTGTGTGTGTGTGTGTGTGTGTGTGTGTGTATCTGAGAAGGAGGCCCTGCTGGGGGTTCCAGCGATCATTCCATTTGGACATGACCCTCTCAGACTGTTCCATTCTCACCAAGACGCCAAAGAAGCCAAAGCCACAGCCAGTGCCACAGCCAGACACAGCCAAAGAAGAGAAGCTGAACCGCCGCCACCGCAAGAGTCACCACACTGCTTCAGCCGGGCAAGAGGAAAAACAGCACAGAGAGAGAGAGAGAGAGAGAGAGAGAGAGAGAGAGAGAGAGAGAGAGAAGGAAAAGAAAGATGGCCGCAATCGCAGTTTATCATAATTCTGAGACAGTGGTTGTCTTTTTTTTTAGTCAGATGTGTAATTTTGCACCATTCCAGTTTGAGTGTGTACAAAATGGTGGCGGAGCATAGATGAGAAGGGAAAAAAGACGAGATCAAGCAGTGTGTGTGTGTGTGTGTGTGTGTGTGTGTGTGTGTGTGCGTGCGTGCGTGCGTGCGTGTGCGTGTGTGTGTGTGTGTGTGTGTGTGTGTGTGTGTGTGTGTTTAAGATGTCTGACACCGCATGAAAGATGGGAGGACCGCTGCTATTGGTGAGATCTGGTAGAATGGGGTGGAGGAGTATTTCTATGAGGTGTGTCCACTTGTCATAACTGACACCAGAACAGTAAAAAGCCCATCAGATGTAGAGCCTTCAAACCAGCTTTGGGGAAGAGAACTGCCATGCAGTATGTCTAAGATTGATGCATCATGTTCGCTTCACATTAGGACGATAGCACACACATAGAGTCATAGATATACACACACACATACATACACACACACACACACACACACACACACACACACACACACACACACATCAAAGAACTACTTCCGGAACAAGCACATACATATTAGCACATTTGAACACACACACATCAACCCCCAACAAACATGGCACACGCACACACACACACACACACACAGAGCCATACAGACCCACTCAGACTGGCCTGTGTGTGTGTGTGTGTGTAGGCATTAATGAGGCTGGCATGGTGCAGAATGGTGTGTACACATTATGATTATGAGCAAATGACCTGAGAATAAGGGCCCCCCAAATGATGAAAATTGAGATGTGCGGCCTAATTTGCATGTGGAACATCACAGGCAAAAAGAAAAAGAAAAAAAAAAAAGAAAGCAATATTTTCTTTAAAAAACCCATTGCGTTGGTATAACACACTGGGGTCTTTAATGAAACTAATCAATGAGAGCACGCC
>JAODXP020000016.1:31380003-31392503 GCA_027497455.2 Sardinella longiceps | reverse complement strand
AAATTTACTTTTCTTCAGACATTTAATTTTACGGAAACACATTTTAAAGTTTTTATAATTTATTACATTATTAATTATATTATTAATTGTTCTATATTTATTTAAACTTTATTTCTCTAACATTAGATTAAACACTTCCCTTTCTAAAGGAAACTCTTCTTTGACTAAATAGGCTACACATCCTTCCCCTTCATTTTAGGAATGCCATGCTAGACCTTTAGGAGCAGGCATGTTTTAGTTTTAAGGAAGCAAAAGCTTTCAATTTGGAGAACAAACGCAACGTCGAGGAGGTCCCCTTGAAGCTTGTAAAAGGTTAAGGACCAGCTAAATTAAGGACCCCTCACAACACACCACTGCCCCCCATCCCCTTCTCCTACCATACGCATACACACACACACACACACACACACACACACACACACACACACACACACACACACACACACACTTCCCTGATCCATGCCCAAGATCCTGTAAAGCCAGAGGATCTTTTCCCCTCTCTCTTGTTTCCCCTCTCATCCTGTAAGAAAGGTGCCATACAGGGAGAGCAGAGGCGCGTGGAACACGTTAGCGCGAGTGTTAGCTACGGACGCTAGCTAAGCTAATCCTCATGAGCTACAGTACAGCCAGTGAGCTAAAGCCCGGCTATTAATTACTCTATGTGTTTACTTAGCAGTACCTGGACACACTGATAATGGAGGAGCCAGCAGCATCCCCTTCCCCATGCCCCACACCACACCACAGCACACCACCCCACCTCAGGGGTCCACACTTCTCTGCCCCACCACCCCATGCTAAAACAGACCAGATAAGAAGACCCTGAGAAGAGATGAGAGAGAGAGAGAGAGAGAGAGAGAGAGAGAGAGAGAGAGAGAGAGAGAGAGAGCAGAGATGAGATGCAAGTTTCCAGCTCAAATACCTCAAACATCACTTCTCACATTTTAAAAACAGAGTTTATCCACCTCTTAATAGAGCTTATGCACCATATACAACTGTTAACATTTCCAAATCACTTACCCTAATTTACAAGGCCATGTTAAAATGTAATACCACAGCAATAATTTCCCATTATCAAACATGTCTTTTTAAACATCTGGAGCTGCAGCCCACTTTACAGTGAACAACAAAATTCATAGTTTACCCACTTTCAACATAATGTACTTTACTGTTCTCAGAGTTCTCAGGTGGATATTTGAGTTACCTCTTCATGTGAAAATGGATTCTTGAATCACATTAAAAATAATTTTAGGTTCTGTGAGTATCCTGTTGAATATTGGAGGCACTTTCAATTTTTTTTACAGTGGTTTACTCACTTCTTATTTTACCAGTATAACACTGTCAGATACAGAGGACAAGCAGGCAGTGTTATTGCTGGGATTGGCCCTGTTTCAAACAGGGCTTCATAAGTATCTCTCATCCTCTATCTGTCTCTTCTTTTTCTCTCTTTCTCTCTGTCTCGCCCTCTCCCTCTTTCTGTCTCTGTGGCTGAGAGTGAATGTGTGTTTGAGTGCAAGAGAGGCAAATGGGTTGTTATGACAGGGTGATGAGAGACGTTCATTGTATCAGAGAACATGGTGTGTGTGTGTGTGTGTGTGTGTGTGTGTGTGTGTGTGTGTGTGTGTGTGTGTGTGTGTGTGTGTGTGTGTGTGTGTGTGTGTGTGTGGTTGTGATGGTGGCGGAGTATAGTAACAATTTGTGGCCCTGGCAACCAAATCTGATGTTCCATCATCTGACCCGAAAGCCTAGAAAGATCTCAAAAACAAAACAAAAAAAGGAGAGAGAGAGAGAGAGAGAGAGAGAGAGAGAGAGAGAGAGAGAGAGAGAGAGAGAGAGAGAGAGAGGAAATCAAGGAAATTATGATTCCCCACACAACACAGATACTGCAGATATAACTGTGAAAGGCTTGGCTTGTTATGAAAGATTAGATTCCATTGCTTTAGAGGATGAGTTGTCTATATCTAGATAGATGTTAATCTAACTATGCAAAATTCAATCAAATGTTTGATATGTTAAATTAAAATAAATATGGAGTTTGTTGTGCACTTAAATCAAATATGAAATTTACATTATTCATGTTATACTAAATCATGTCTAATGCAGGAATCAAAATTGGAAGGGTGGATAAAAGCATAATGGTGGTATTGGTGACATACTCTCTCTCTCTCTCTCTCTCTCTCTCTCTCTCTCTCTCTCTCTCTCTTGTTCACTTGTTCTCTCTCTCTCTCTCTCTCTCTCTCTCTCTCTCTCTCTCTCTCTCTCTCTCTCTCTGTGTTTCTGTACATTTCTGTTTTCTGGACCATGGCATACAGGAGGAGAGGTAGTGGTCAGCTGCCCCTAACATGCACACACACACACACACACACACACACACACACACACACACACACACACACACACACACACACACACACACTCCCCAGAGCCTAGAGTCACCCAATGAGCTACAGGCTGTTGGGGTGGATTTGCAGTGATCCCAAGAGGAAGCCGAAACAGGAGGAAACATTAACTCTTAAATAAAAACCAGGAAACAAGGTTAACTGCCACTCCTCCGACTCCTAGCCATTGACCGGGGCTATTTTTTGCCCAATTATCCTTGGTTAACAAGATTAATTACTCCCCACTTCTTCCCTTTTCTTCCCCCTCCAAGCAAATGGGCAATAAATCTGTAGCCGGAGCAGAAAGGCTGGGAACGCCACCCTTAATTAACATAACAAGTTGCAAAATCATTATGGCCCTAAAACGCTTACAGAGAAAACAACATCTAAAGCATCCAGGATGTTGTCTGGAATTTAGGAGGGCTATTAAATTGTATAATAATGTTGTGGGGTGCTTGTGGTGGTGCTGGTGGTGCTGCTGGTGGTTGTGGTAGGGGGCAACCAGGCCTAGTCAGGAGAGCCCAGGTGACGGCAAGCCTGGATGTCAGGGGTAGAATATTCCGGAAGTAAAGGGCCCTTTGGGTCGCTGGCTACGCCTTACGGCGGGGGCAAAGACTGGCACTTTGTGAACACTGACCTGTTATTGCCTAATGTTTTGTGTCTGTGTTGAACAGTACAGTATATTGTTTTTGTTAATGTTATTTTGTTTTCTATTTTGTCTTGTGTATTGGTCCTGAAACAAAGACATCCTATGTGGGTTGTATATTGACAAGTTTCAGCAGGTGGTTTGCTAAATTCATAATTATGCACTGCCTGAGTTGCTCTCTCTCTTTCTTTTTTTTTTTTTTTTTTTTTAATGCAAACAAATTATGATTGAAAATAATTAAAACATAAATTGCATTCTTAGTACAGCTGCTGAATGGTAGCTGAAAATTGGTAGCACAAGTATTCTCTATCAACAACTTTTTTAAAAGGATTAAAATTACCCAAACCTGTTTGGGTGAACAAGTCAAGTATTAGGCCTGTACTGCACTTGTCATGTGACTTAAACTGTCAAAGAAGGGGGCGCTATAGAGTCTAATTGTAGGCCTAAGACTTGGACAGGCTACTTCATTTGACTATATGGGGGATTGAGTAGACTATATGTTAGCATTAAGGCTACAGCACTTCAGTATGGACAAAAATATGTTACATTATACACGCATTCTAAACACACACACACACACACACACACACACACACACACACACACACACACACACACACACAACAGACTCAACAGATAAAAGAAACACACAACACAGAGCAATTTTTAGGACTCAATTCTTAAGGGATAAAATGAAACGTCTTTGACAATCAGCCAGTAAAGTCAAGACAGAAACTGAACAGCTAGCTTTATGTTGTCAACATCTCATGCAGCAGGCAACATAGCTGATTATAATAGTGATGCTGTCAAGTCAACAAATCTGCAGGAGTTTTATGGATAATAACTTTTATATGTGGGATTTATTAGCCTAATGGAGGGCAAACACACTGAAAAACTTAAGGTTGAGTGTTTTTACCACCTCACTGTGTGTCTGTTATGCCACAAAGCCAAAACTCGCTTTAGCTGCAATGTCTCCGGTTAAAGTAATATGATGATGGGAGGTGTCTGTTTGTGTGAACTGGACAAGTCTTAGCCTAGGTTTGCTACAATGGCACTTGCTATATCTCTCTTAGTGAGCCTATAGAAAGCTGCTTTCATAACATAATATGATGTGATTCATGTTTCATTTCAACTGATTCAAAACCTCACATATGCGTATTGAAATTTTGTGAGTTGACTGTGTATTGTGTATAGTGTACATCCCCTCCTGTCACATTTGGTCTCCAAGCAACACCTGCGCTAACCTCTCTTCACTGACTGAGCCTTTCAGAACAAATCTCACTTATATCTTCAGTAAACCACATAAATTCACTCTCTTACATACAGTATGAACACACACACACACACACACACACACATTAAGAATGTTATTGCCATGTGCCATGTTACTGTCATGTAAGTGCCATGTAAGCCATGTCAATACTATGAAAGACATACGTAGGCCTGTACCCCAACACATACAGTCACAGTCACACACACACACACACACCCCCACACACACACAGACACTCTCTCTCTCTCTCTCTCTCTCTCTCTCTCTCTCTCTCTCAGACATGACTAGGACTAGGTCTGGCAGCAAGCAGCCTCTGTCTGCGAAACAGAGAGTGCACAACTGTAACATGCCCTGGCCCTTGTGTTTCACTGGTGCTCACTTTACACACTGGCTGAGCAAACACGCATCATCTTTTCACCATTACATGTTATTTGTGTGTCAATGTCAAGGCGTCAGACATGTCTCTCCCCCCTGCTTCTCTCTCCCTCCCTCTCTTTCCATTACCTCCTCCCTCCTTCCCTCCCTCTCCCAATCCCTTACTCCCTCTCTCTCTCTGCCTCTCTCTCTCTGTCTCCCTCATTCCCTGTCTCTCTTTCTCTCCCTCTCTCTCAAACACACAGACAAACAGTGTGTGTGTGTGTGTGTGTGTGTGTGTGTGTGTGTGTGTGTGTGTGTGTGTGTGTGTGTGTGTGTGTGTGCGTAATGTGTGTGTTATGTAGCCTACATGAACAATCTCCCTTGTGGGACTCATGTACTCCCGTGGCCCAATCACGACACATGTTTGCCTGTTAAAATTTACGACTCTTTAAAGTCTTCAATTATGCTCCGGTCAAGCAGGCCTGTTATTCTGCTAACTCATAATATTTTCACAATGGACACAAATATGTAAAGACCTCATTAACCCACTGCTCCTATTATTTACATTGAAACACTGTTATTAGAGCAGAGAGAGATGGAGAGAGAGAGAGAGAGAGAGAGAGAGAGAGAGAGAGAGAGAGAGAGAGAGAGAGAGGAGATGAAAAAAAAGGAACAAAAACACCAGCAGTGCCTGCAAGCCGTTCTGTGGACTGTGGTAGAGAACGAAATACTGGTATTTTTTCAGCCAAAAAAATGTAACACTCCCCAAGACTGGAGCCAGAAAACCTCTCTCTCTCTCTCTCTCTCTCTCTCTCTCTCTCTCTCTCTCTCTCTCTCTCTCTCTCTCTCTCTCTCACACACACACACACACACACAAACGCACACACAGTCCACCCCACACCCCAAATCTCCAGCGTCCGCGTGCTTTCACTAACCTGTCCTGACAAGCAACGAGATTAGCGTAATCTTACATCAGTGCAGGGGAGCAGAAGGAGCAGATGGATCCTTCAGCCCGCTACCACCCTCCCCTCCCTTCTCCTCCTCTCCTCTCCTCTCGCCTCTCCTCTCCTCTCCTCACCCCTCCCCAAACTAGTACTACTACACCCATCCAACTCTGTCTTTGCTCCCTCTCTATCTCTCTCTCTCTCACTCGCACACACACACACACACACACACACACACACACACGTACATACAAACATCGACCAACATGCACACCCCAGTGCATACATTCTCACACATATTACATACGTTATAAACAAGCACAAACAACAAGCACAGGCACACACAAATGCACACACACACACACACACACACACACACACACACACACACACACACACACACACACACCTACATGCACACACAACGTCCCCATAAGGCTTTGGCAGAGCAATGCTTAGCATGCACAATAGTTGGAACTTGGCCGTTGCAATCAATGTGCTATCAGCAAATTGCCGCTAACAGCTTTGCATGATGCTGTTAAGGGAATAGCACAGGCCCTCGCCTTCCCTGCACATCCCTGCTCTCGGAGGCTTGCCACACACACACACACACACACACACACACACACACACACACACACACACACACACACACACACACACACACACACACACACACACACACACACACACACACTCTTGGAACAAGGCTATTTATCTAATTTATTCTCCTCTGATTCGTGCTACTGAATACAATCACCTGACATAAAATGCTTTCAGATTCAGATAATATAAGGTGTGATGAATAATATGATGGAGGAGAGTGAGTTAGTGCTGCTTAAATATGACATGTTGTGTGATATTGTTCATCTGCTTGTGTGTGTGTGTGTGTGTGTGTGTGTGTGTGTGTGTGTGTGTGTGTGTGTGTGTGTGTGTGAGAAGGACAGAATGAGAGTGAGGGCAGGTGACAGAGGTAGAGCATTTGCATCCGTCTATGAATGTGTGTGTGTGAGTGCGTGTGTGTGTGTGTGTGTGTGAGAGAGAGAGAGAGAGAGAGAGAGAGAGAGAGAGAGAGAGAGAGAGAGAGAGAGAGAGAGAGCATTTGCTTGGTTGCTAATTACGACAGCCAGACCAGGCTGGGAGTGACAGCGGAGCAGCAAAAGCAAATCTGGAGGAAAAAAAAAGAAGAAAAAAAAAAACAGATTCTGAATGAATAATAACATCAGCACCCAAAAAGGACAAGAGAAAGCAGGCTGGGGAATTGAACTGCGATTTCTAACACTTGTCATCTGCTCGGCAAAACTGAGCTTGTCTTTTTACAGTTTCCCTAGTAAATAGCACTAACTTTGCTCTGCCCAACAGATGGGCTTGCTAATTAGCTTGCTTCATGAATCACGTTTGTTTATACAGAGAGAAAAGTGAGGTTTCTGGACACTTTGACACATTTTATTATCATATCATACATTTAAAAGTCATACCTTGTGACTGCTATCAAGTATTATTGCACACATGCTCTATATTGCACACACTGCTCTATATGGAGACCTCTGATAGATAACACACACACACACACACACACACACACACACACACACACACACACACACACACACACACACACACACACACACACACAGATAGATACACACAATGGAACACAACTTTGTGACAATGGCAGAGAACTTTTGAGCAAATCTTTGAGTCAGATGAGATCTTGTATATGTTTATTATATGTTTATATGTGTGTTTCAGTCAGTTTGAAGATGCTTATTATATGTTTATATGTGTGATTTATATGTGCGACGATGGATCATTTATTTATATGTGTGAGTGTATAAATGGTTGAATATTTTTGTGGTGTACTCATGGTGAATCCATCTGTAGCTACTCATAAGTGATGATATGTCATTATATGTGTGTGTGTGTGTGTGTGTGTGTGTGTGTGTGTGTGTGTGTGTGTGTGTGCTCTGTATTTGTTTGTACTCTATATTTGTTTGTCCCCTTCCCTCTAACAGTGCCCAGCTGTTGTGTGTAAGAGTTGAAAGGGGATTGACAGGATGATATCATCGACCACGCAAAAGGAATACTACAGACCATCCGATTGAGTCACTGACTTTTTTATTGTATTTAATTTTTTTTATTTTATTTTATTTTTCTATTAAACCAGCCACAGTCTGCTCACGTCACTGCTTGCCTCCACTGCCCATACCTGCATGGCGGTCGGTCGGGGATCCCTGTCTGACTCCTGAGCGGTGTGGCGTGCGTGGGACACCCGCCGTGCCTCGCTGCGGAGAGGAAGCGGGGCCTCAGGGCCACACGCTGTGGTCGCTGCATGGACGCCGCATGGACGCTCGCATCCCTCACACGGCCGCGGCAGTGGTGGCACGCAAAGCTTAGTAATACTCCGTGACTATATGCTTTTCAGTGGAGGCTGCATCGGCTGACACTAGGCTAGCAGAGCCAACAGAGTGGGATGACGGTGCAGGATATACTATGGATGAAAATGGCCAAATGCCTTCCCCCTCTAGTCACAGTGAATATTGTGCATTATTCCATAGAAAAGAATGGGAGTTTAGCAGCATTCAAGTGAATGTTACAGTGGTGGTTGTGAAATGGCTCTAAAGTACATTGAAAAAAATAGCACCAAGCCAGCACCCATATTACACAAAGGCCTGCACTGTTTTATTCAGCTCATCTGTTTTTCTGTGGTGAATTATAGTTCAGTTCAAATCTGACATTTTCCATCAACAAAACAGTTGAAATCCTATCTGCTGAGAATATTGTTCTGTGAAAACAGTGAATCCTCCACTCTCCTAACACATATATCCAGTGCAATCTGGATTTATTTACACTCAATTTATATCCATTCATTTAAAGTGAATGAAATGAAATGAAATATAATGAACAAATGCAAAGCAATCTCCAGGAGAAGTATCTAAGAAGAAGGTAGTACTTCTTGCATTTGCCTGTATTTTTCCACTCCCGTATGAAAAACAATACTATCCTTCACCCTCTTTTGTCTCTCTCTTTCATTTTTCTTTTCATCTCTCTCTCCCTCTCTCTCCATCTCTCACTCTCTTTTTATGCATCCTACTTCCCTCCATCTCTTCATCCCTCCCTCCCATCCCTCTGAACCGCTGGCAGGTGTTTTATTGTTAGAACCACCACTGGTCTTCAGGCAGCTTACACACACACACACACACAGACACACAGACACACACACGCGCGCAACCCCTTTGCCAGACTATTCCTGCTGTCCGGCATCCATTTTGTAGATGAAGGGGAGTTTGTGTGTGTGTGTGTGTGTGTGTGTGTGTGTGTGTGTGTGTGTGTGTGTGTGTGTGTGTGTGTTGGGAGGGGCAATGACTGACAAGATTCAGCGAGGAAGGGAGGACACACGCAGGCCTAAAGAACAGCTTTCATGGCCAGGCACGAGACACGATGGCAGATCAAATGAAGATAGTGGTGTGTAGTACTCTCTCTCTCTCTCTCCTTTTTGGTACGGTAAGATGGGGAAGAGAGGGTTGTCTTAGGGGCTTAGAAAGGGACACACACACACACACACACACACACATTTACACAAGCACAGTGGGAAAAAAATAGATACACACACACACAGACACACACTGATCGTCACAGGCCATGATGCTTGTGCCAAAGCCACGGGTTTATTGCCATGGTGACGGTAGACACACACTGGCACACACATATTAGGAATCAACACACACTTGATCCACAAATATGGAGATTTCGTATACTTCCCAAGTACATGACAGCTAAATAGAATATCATAATAATAAAAGAATAATATGAACATCATTAAAAAGCCAAAAATAACAATAGCAACCACAACTACAATAAACAGTACAGTAATTAGAGTACAATCTAAAATGTAATTAGCATAAATAGCGTAGCCCTAAAACAAGCCAGTAAGGGCTTAAACAGAGAGAGAAATAGAGTCGGATCAAAGAATGCAAAGCACATCAGAAAAGCGGAGAGAAGAGAAGACAGAGGAGAGAGGAGATGTGAGAGAGTGAGCCAAGATGACAAAAGAAGGAAGAGTGGAGAAAAAGGAGAAGACGAGTGGAAAAAAAGATGTGAAGTGTGAATTGAGGAATACCAGAGAGTTTTGCCCTCAAAGCAGACAGGCTGCATCAGCCAATCGATAGCAGCCGAAGCGTTGTTTCCTTGTGAGGTTACAAAGCCAGGGAAACCTGTAAACAAGGCGGAATTATTAATCATAAAGGAGAGAGAGAGAGAGAGAGAGAGAGGGGAAAAAACAAAAACAAAAAAACCCACAAAGCTTGTCGATACAAACAATTCTTCCTCTTTCTCCAGGGTGATTGGATCTGGAGAGAGAGAAAACGAAACAAGAACCAGAAACACACACATTGATTAGTGAAGTGAAATATTTCCCCCAATGTTTAATGGCTGAAGGGGAAAAACAAAGTTTTGGAACGCATCACGTAAAACATGGACAGAGGCCCTACAGCCCTAAGGCTAGGATGAGAGGCAAAAAAATACAAACATATACACACAGACATACACTTGGACACACACTCAGACATATACACTCAAATATACACTCAAACACAAACGTATTGCAAAATCTTGCCGCACAAACATATAGTGTTTACTCAGACACATTTAGTAGGCTACTTATTGTGAAATCACAACAGGAGTAGGATTGCTGGTGTTGTTGATTGTGTTGAAATCAAAACATAAATAGTATTGCTGGTGTTGTTGATGGTGTTGAAATCAAAACATAAATAGTATTGCTGGTCTTTCCACACAAACATATTCACTCAGATACACACACAATACTTATTGTGAAATCACAACCTAAATAGTATTGGTGGTGTTTCCACTCAAAGCAAGAGTGAACAAATGCCTCCGTCAATGTTGCTGCACGAGAGGCTCATTCATGTGTGTGGTGGTGAAATGTCAGACTTGTGCTAGTGAATGGCTTTAAATACCCACGCATGAGCACAGCGCGCAGATATTCATCAAAAATCAATGCGCTCTGTGCACGTGTGTGTTCTGGGACACACACACACACACACACACACACACACACACACACACACACACACACACACACACACACACACCACTTCCCCATTGACTGCCTTGTCTGTTTCCATTTGCATGTGTAAGTGTGCGTGTGTGTGTGTGTGTGTGTGTGTGTGTGTGTGTGTGTGTGTGTGTGTGTGTGTGTGTGGCTCTGTGCATTGGTGTTTGATTTACACTGGTAGAGACAGGTGTATTGATCACTCATGTCAGAGCTGTCAATCATGACAGACAGGGAAGTCTGAAACATGCACACGCAATAAACACAGTGATGGTGTCGCTTTCCCTCTTTCTTTCACATGCACACACACACACACACACACACACACACACACACACACACACACACACACACACACACACGCACACAAATATACAGTTGTTCCAGTGCATTTTTAATAAGCCAATTTGCTCTTTTGCTTTGTGTCTACCTTGCTTTGTGTGCACAGTAAGTATAGGCTACCGTGTGCATCTGTGTATGCAGTGCTACATGTATGTGTGTAATTGTGGCAGGGTGTGTGTGTGTGTGTGTGTGTGTGTAAGAGAGAGTCAGAGACAGAGAGTGAGCACATTGCAGTATGCTGCTTTGCAGTGTGTGTGTGTGTGTGTGTGTGTGTGTGTGTGTGTGTGTGTGTGTGTGTGTGTGTGTGTGTTTGAGAGTGAGTGAGAGGAGGGGAGTGGGCCAGCAGTCCAGAGCCTGCAGGCATGGCGCTGGTCCAAAGCCCACATCGCTCCACTCCTCTCTGCCCCATACACACACACACACACACACACACACAGACACACACACACACACAGACACACACACACACAGCATCACACATCCCCACGCACCACACAGCACCACACAGCCCCACGCACCACCACTCCACACAGCCCAATACACACACACACACACACACACACACACACACACACACACACACACAGCAGATCAGCGCACTGGGACAATCTAGCAGGCAGGAGGGGAGAGGAGGAGAGGAGTGGGGAGCAACAGCAGCAATTATAGCCCCCTCCCTCAGTAAACAACCTACGCTTCCCCCGACTCCATTCACACATTCTTACACACACACACACACACACACACACACACACACACACACACACACACACACACACACACACACACACACACAGACACACACACACGCGTATAGGTGAGCGTATATGTACACTCGCAAACAACCCATAAATACACACACACTCTCTCTCTCTCTCTCTCTCTCTCTCTCATCTCTCACACGTGCGCACACACACACACACACACACACACACACACACACACACATGCTCTTCAGGCCACTGCGGGAGAAACCCACCACATAAACCTCATTACATGCCCCTCTGTGATTGTCTGTAGGGATCAAATTGGGTCTAAAGTAAGCAAGCCCTCTTTCTCATATTTGTGTACACACACACACACACACACACACACACACACACATACACACACACACACAAACACATTCATACAAAAGGCACATATACGTATAGAGAGCTAATTTAGATAACACACACACACACAAACACACACTTACAAACACTTTTGACTGTGTACTCATACACACAACACACACACACACACACACACACACACACACACACACACACACACACACACACACACACACACACCACACACTTCCCTAGCACTGCCCTCACACTCCTCTCCTCTCCCCTCTCCTCCCGTCCCCTCCCGCTGTGTTCCTCTTCTCCAAAAGCAGGGGGATTCTGATAGCCCCAAAACTGCTGATCCCCAGCAAAGCACAGAGGTTCGTCTGGAAAAGGTCACCCCCACCCAGCCACCCCGGCCCATAAATGCCCTAACCCCCATC
>JAODXP020000016.1:31365003-31372503 GCA_027497455.2 Sardinella longiceps | reverse complement strand
TTTATGATGACAATTTCCTAATAATGAAGTACCGTTTTTTTTTTTATGTATTCACAATGGCAAGTGTATTAACGTGAACCAAAGTATGGTGTCCAAACAAACAGAACACCTGCCCACTTCCCAAAGTCGATAGCTGTCAGAATTCTACTTTCTACTCAGAACAAGTATCAATAAATAGAATTGATCCACAAATACTGAAGTCTCTAATTAGAAGCTTTGATTGCCCGCTCTGGTAGCGCCATGCAGTCTTGTTAGGTGACTAACTTTGCCACGCAATCTATGCGTACTAGCCTGACTTCTAGTTGTATTGAGTTATTTTGGTCATAAGAGCCACCAGGAAGAGTGGTTTCACATTAAAAGCTAGAGAGAGAGAGAGAGAGAGAGAGAGAGAGAGAGAGAGAGAGAGAGAGAGAGAGAGAGAGAGAGAGAGAGAGAGAAGAAGAAGAAAAAGGGATATATGGAAGGGACAGGAGTGAAAGAGGGGAGGAAAAGAGATGGAACAGAGAGAGAGAGAGAGAGACAGAGAGAGAGAGAGAGAGAGAGAGAGAGAGAGTGTGTGTTTGATGGGTTCACAATTAGACGGCTATGTGTGTGTTCCCATTGCGGTGGGGCAGAGGGGGCATCACAGGGAAGGACAGGCCCTGGTGGGAGACTCCCTACCCAGCACAGAGGGGCTCGGCGGGTGGGCACACACACTGGCTGGCCCAGGATGGCAGGCCTGCACCTCGGGCCCCCCTGCCAGCCATTTACACACACACACACACACACACACACACACACACACACACACACACACACACACACACACACTCACACACACACACACACACACACACACACACACACACACACACACTCAGAGGCCCCTAAAAAGCAGACGTCACCTGTGGGTCGCCCACCTACCTGCCGCTGCCCCCATGTGAGCACACCTGTCGCCTCTGTCTTTCTCTCTTTTTTCTCTTTTCTTTTTTCCACCCCTCTCTCTCCCTCCTCTCCTCTCTTCTCCTATGTATTTACTCTGTTCTCTCTTTTTTATCCTTTTTTTCTCACTGTTCATCCAAAAGCTGCGGTCTGAAACCTCCCATTAATAATAAACACACTTCCCCCAGGCCACAGCTCTGATCCCACCTCATGGGTCTGCGCTCACTGTGCACAGGTGTGTGTGTGTGTGTGTGTGTGTGTGTGTGTGTGTGTGTGTGTGTGTGTGTGTGTGTGAGGAGAGAGAGAGAGAGAGAGAGAGAGAGAGAGAGAGAGAGAGAGAGAGAGAGAGAGAGAGAGAGAGAGAGAGACTAAATCCACCACTATGACAAGCGGTGAGCCAGAATCTGTTTGTATATGTAATTACAGAGAGAAAAGTACATAAAAGAGGTGTGTGTGTGTGTGTGTGTGTGTGTGTGTGTGGGTATGTCTGTGTACAGTGTCTGTGCTGCAGACATGACAGGGTGCAGCGGACCCCACAGATCTCATACAGACTTGCAGGAGGGGAGGCTTGTATAGGAGAATGAAAGAGGAGTGTGTGTGTGTGTGTGTGTGTGTGTGTGTGTGTGTGTGTGTGTGTGTGTGTGTCTGTGTTGGTAAATATGCTTGTGCGTGCACATGTGTGTGTGTGTGTGTGTGTGTCTGTGTTGGTAAATGTGCTTGTGCGTGCACGTGTCTGTGTGTGTGCGTGTATGAGACAGACGGCATGCCCTGCCCACAAAGCGTAACCCGGCCTCTGGCACCGGCTCATCTGCATAACTAAAATATGCAGCGATAAGCTTGGCTTCACTGACACTGCGGCCCATAGCAGCCAGGCCAGCCCACGCTCTCTCCTCTCCTCACCTTTCCTCTCTCCTGTCCTCTCCTCTCCTCTCCTTTCCTCTCCTCTCTTCTCTCCTTTCCTCATCTCTCCTCTTCTCGTCTCTTCTCTTCTCTCCTCTCCTTTACTCTCCTCTCTTCTCTTCTCTTCTCCTCTCCTGTCCTCTCCTCTCCTCTCCTCTCCTCACCCGTAGGAGACACAGCGGGCTTGGTTCATCTAAGCTGAGAGAGAGAGAGAGAGAGAGAGAGAGAGAGAGAGAGAGAGAGAGAGAGAGAGAGAGAGCAAAGGAAATAGAGGGAAAGAGAGGGAAAGAGGTAAGCAGAGAGGGGGCAAAAAAGACAAGAGTGGACAGCAAGTGAACAAAATGACAGAGAAAGAGGAGAAGAAAGGGTGGACTGCAAGTGTTGTAAAAAGAAAAGATGCATGTAGAGAGAGATGTAAATGCATAGTGGTAATTATGAAAGATAAAGAGAGGTTATGGAAAGATAGAGATAGAAAGATAGAAGAGAGGCAGAGATGGAGGGAGGGAGAGAGGGATGAGGAAAAGAGAGATAAAGAGAGGGGAAAAGAGATTATGACAAAGAGCGATAGACACAGGGAAAACTAGAAAGGACTAGAAAGATGAGAGAGAGTGAGATGAGAGAATGAAAGAGGAGAAAGGGCAAGCATCTATAAGAGAGAGAGAGACAGATCAAACCGGACAGAGGAGAAGAAGGGGGGAAAGAAGGAAAACTAGAAAAAGGCAAGCGGGGCGGGAAAGTTTCTCAGTGAGTGAGTGATCAAGAGGGAGTGAGTGATCAAGAGAGAGAGAGAGAGAGAGAGAGAGAGAGAGAGAGAGAGAGAGAGAGAGAGAGAGAGACCGTGGCCATGATGGAAGTGGAGTCCAAACAAACAAAGGATCAGAATTAGGATGAACACAGCTCAGGACTTAGAGAACATGAAAGACTGCAAAGCCCTGGCGAGGTGGTCTGGGCAGCCTGAGCTCTCTCTCTCTCTCTCTACAGCCCGCCTGCCTGCCTGCCTGGGGGGCCCGCCCGGGACGGCTGGGCTTGGGTGTGTGTGTGTGTGTGTGTGTGTGTGTGTGTGTGTGTGTGGGTGGAGGATCGATGGGAGGCTGGTGGTGGGTCAGTGGGGGCACGCCGGCATGAGTCACTCAGAAGCAGCGCTCAGCATTTATAGAGGGTGGGAGAGGCTGGGGCGGAGGAGAAGGAGAGGTAGGTGTGTGTGTGTGTGTGTGTGTGTGTGTGTGTGTGTGTGTGTGTGTGTGTGTGTGTGTGTGTGTGTGTGTGTGTGGCGGGGTGGGTCAGGTAGGACTAGACTGGACTGGGGCCAGACTGATTTAGAGACAGGGCCTGCCTGCATCATCAGCATTATTGACATGAGCAAATCAGAGACGAGATTCCCAAAAGCATTGTTGCTAACCAACTAGCAACTTAGTTAGTTTACATTGGGCAACTGCATGATAACCAACAAAGTTGCTAACTTTAGTAGTTTTGAGAAGGAGGGGATTGCAATTACTAAAAACTTGTGTCTTCATCAATTTACATCACTACTAACAAGCTTCACACACACACACACACACACACACACACACACACACACACACACACACACACACACACACACACACACACTTTCTTTTTCATTACTGATTTAATCTCAGTCATGAATAACCCACCACCACCACCACCACCACCATCATCATCATCATCATCATCATCATCATCATCATCATCATCATCATCATCTTCACTATCATCAACACACCCATTAATGCTTGTTTTTGTGAACTTCTGATCTGACCAGGATCCATAAAGAACTGACACACATTAATTCCAGCCCTTCCTCACTGTCATCATTTGAAACAACAAGAACATGGAATAACTGACAGTGAATTGTTTCCACCGGCAGACTGATCTGATTACGGTCCTCTTGAACGTCCCCTTTGAGTTTGACACAGATGAACACACAATGTCATCTCAGTAATGCGAACAGACCCCCATCCTTTCAATGCATTCACACCTCAGTAAGCCCACATTATTATTGCATAACAGGCAGTGAGCGCTCACAGTGGAGCTGTCTGCTAGTGAGCACTGCTGGCCTGGCATACTGAATGAGACACCATTGAGGATGGAGCTTCCTGTGCTGCTGCTAGCGTAGACAGATGAAACACAAACACACACACACACACACACACACACACACACACACACACACACACACACACACACACACACACACACACACACGTTGGAGCACACACACAGACACACGCACATTCACACACACACACACACGCACGCACACACACACACACACACACACACACACACACACACACACACACACACACACACACACACACACACACACACACACACACACACATAGGCTGAGGGCCTGAAAGGTTCTACTGTAATGCCTTTGCTGACGGGCCTGTAAAGGCTGCTATTGAGACAAGTGCTGAACATCTGTACAGTATAAAGAACACCCACACAGACAAGACGAGCCTTCACACACATTCACACACTCTCTCACACACACACACACACACACACACACACACACACACACACACACAGACACACACACACACACACTCACACACACACACACACACACACAAATCAAATGACAGGCAGAGGGCACAGCCCATACAACCCTCCTGATTACACACACACATACACACACACACACACACACACACACACACACACACACACACACACAATCTGAACGGACAGCTCCACATGCAGAAACCCAGTGGGCAGCGGTATGAGTCCAGTCGTCGACCGATTTGCTCGAACCGGACAGTTGTCCGGACTCTCCTTGGGCACAGAGACACGATGCAGCCTCGAAGATCCTGATAACAAGCGTTCTTCACACCGGGGCGTGAATCATCCACCGCATTAACGGTAGCGCCCGAGAGGTGCACAGTCGGCACGCCGCAGCGTTCGGCGTTCAGAGGTGCACTTTGATCACGAGTCGGTGAAATATTTATGAGTGGGTGGGGGAGAGGTGTGTGTGTGTGTGTGTGTGTGTGTGCGTGAGTGAGTGTGTGTTGAGGTGGTGGGGTGGGGTGCACGGTGGGTGGTGGGTGCAGGTCGGGGGGGGTGCACGAAATGCCTGCCCGAGAGGCCTGTGCACGTCGGCAGGGGGGCGCGAGGATCGCCGAGGATGTGACCTCTCGCCGTATGCACCAATCAGAACGCAAGCACTCACACTGCAGTGACCGCAGAATCTATTCCACCTGTTCTGTTTGGGTCTTTTTATATCCCAGGGAGAACCCCACTATATATACACGTGTCTCTGTGTTCTAGCTGTTCTAGCCTGTTCTAACTGTTCTTCTTCTCTCCCCTGGATATGCACAGAGAGAACCCGAAACGGAGCTGAGCTCCTGTGTTCCTCTGGGTTCCACTCAGACAGGATTAGAAGGGAATTTTTAAGACACTCAAGCGTGGGCTAATTAAAAATCCACACTCTGCGCAGCTCCTTCAGCACTGATCAATATGCTTAATTAATTAATCTATACATCACAACTCAGGGACTTGGCTCTGGCCTTAACGACTGGGGCCTGAGGGGATTGGGAAGGAGGATGTGTGTGTGTGTGTGTGTGTGTGTGTGTGTGTGTGTGTGTGTGTGTGTGTGTGTGTGTGTGTGTGTGTGTGTGTGTGTGTGTGTGTGTGTGTGTGTGTGTGTGTGTGTGTACAGTATGTGTGTGTGTGTGTGTGTGTGTGTGTGTGTGTGTGTGTGTGTGTGTGTGTGTGTGTGTGTGTGTGTGTGTGTGTGTGTGTGTGTGTGTGTGTGTGTGTGTGTGTGTGTGTGTGTGTGTGTGTGTGTGTCTGTGTGTGTGTTGAGGGGCTGAGACTTCTGCCAATAATGGAGAAATACTCTGTTTGACTGAACTTTTTCCCCCTCAGTCAACTCTCTTGTTTCTGTACTAGACAAGACTGGATCAAAGTCAAATGAAGTTATCATTAATTTCATTAGCCAGACAAGAGTCTGCGTTTCATCTGCATTTCACAAGAGTTGCCTTAACGGATTTATCATATAGCTGACACCACCGTCATAGCATAGTGCGTCTGATTAACTGCACAGATGGCTATAGTTCTATGTGTGTGTGTGTGTGTGTGTGTGTGTGTGTGTGTGTGTGTGTGAGTGAGAATGTGTTTACCGTGTCACTTCACCTCTAATTGAATCAAACGGAGGACGTTAACGAGGGAAAGACTTCCTGTCTGCCGTAGTGGCTCAGGAGCCGAGCCATCAGCACTTCCTCACACCTCTGGCTTCACAACACACTCCACATGTTAATCTCCCTCCCCACCCCCACCGTCAACACACACACACACACACACACACACACACACACACACACACACACACACACACACACACACACACACACACACACGTGCAAAAGTGCTCATTTGAAAACCTGTCTGTGGAGCCTGTGTGTGTGTGTGTGTGTGTGTGTAAAAAAGTCAACCTGTGTGTGTGAGAGAGTGTGTGTGGCAGTGTGTATGTGTGTGGTTGTGTGTATGAGTGGGAGAAAGTCAATGTGTGTGTGTGTGTGTGTGTGTGTGTGTGTGTGTGTGTGTGTGTGATTTCCTATGACCTTGTGTGCTTTAGATAAATTACAATACACAGCCATGTTTAATTATTGATTTGTGCTGTCAGTTTCGTATAGTGTCCTCATGGCTAGAAGAAAGTGCAGCGGTAAATCTGTCAGTAATAGACTCTGACGTCCATCCAACGATGAGGTCACTTCCTTTACTGTAGCACACAATCACCTCAGGAATCAGTGAGAAAACCTCTCTCTCTCTCTCTCTCTCTCTCTCTCTCTCTTTCTCTCTCTCTCAGGATATTAGTTGTAACAATTCAATGTCAACCGTTCAAATGAGTATTTTGTAATACAAGCATATTTAATATTAATAATTCAATAACATGGAATGCTTCAATATTTATTTATTTAGATCGCTGGGTGGAGAAAACAGACAAATCATCCCCAACAATATCACCATCATAATATAGATAAAAGAAATAATTCACTGATTGATATTGGCAAAATGTTTTTTTTTTTTTTACAAAAGCACAAAGCAAATATTTTACATGATATTATGATATAAAAGAACAATTCAAACTGTTGGGTGTATGAGCTGCATACCCATTCACAATCCCACTCTTTTCTCTCACCAGTCTGTGTTCTAGAAGTTTCCCAAGGCTTCTCTTGTGTTCCTGTGAGTTCCATCTGGCCTCTGGCAGGCCCATTGGGTAGGCCCGTGCGTGGTTCTCCAGAGACCCTGCTGGCTGTCTTGTTTGTGTTGATGTGGTGGAACAAGAGGGAACTTGACCATGACCACGCACAGGGCTCTTTCATGGAGCTGAGAGAGAGCCCACAATGAAAGTGCAAACTCCTCCTTTTCGGACTTTCATTCCCTCTCTTTTTCTTTCTTCCCTTTCTCTCTCGCTCTCTCTCTCTCTCTGTCTTTCTCTCTCCTAGGTTTAACCCTATGTGTTTGTGGAAGGGTTTTTGTTGTCCAAAAAAATCCAATTAGGGTTCATTTGAACAAGACTCACTGTGAAAGGGTTGAGCCATGCATTCAAGCCCAGAGATAGCTAACCTAATTAGGACTAGCCTCGCGTTAAAGCGCCTTTGAGTTTGCAAATTAAAAATGCAGCCACAGATTAGATTGGATTAGATA
>JAODXP020000016.1:31355003-31357503 GCA_027497455.2 Sardinella longiceps | reverse complement strand
GGAGCAACAGCTCCAACCCCCTCAATCTTCTTTCCCATTTAACACAGACCTTCCCCTCTCCTATCCTCTGTGCACAGGGATGCTTTTTTATGCGTACACACACACACACACACACACACACACACACACACACACACACACACACACACACACACACACACACACACACACACAGGAGCGTATGTAAGGAAGAGAGAAAGAGACAGTGACTTTTTTAACATACTCCTTAAATTCTGATATGGCAGCATCAATACTAGTATTTGTTGACTCTGAATAAGTACATGTATGTGTTGTAGTGAATAAGTATTTACAAGTATTTGGGATTATTTTGAGCTCAAGACAAAAAAGATAATACTTAAGGCTCACCACGCATGTTGCATTCTAGGTGAAGTAGCTTGCTCGAGGACTGAAGTTAAACACACCTCCTAGTTACCAATTAAATTATGTTTTTTTTTTTTTTTTTTTTTTTTTGGAGGGGGGGGGGGGAATTGTGAGTAGATCTAATATCATATGATAATGTGCTTTTGTTTACCAAACAAATTGCGTTAAACGTCTCTTCAAATCCACATCGCTGGCAGCCTCTGGTGCACTAGGGTGGCATTCTGTTTAGGTGCCTAATGGAGGATAGCGCCATCTTCCCTTCTGGTGATTATAGTGGAATTTCAGTCTTGAGAGACCTAGAGGGAGAAAAGGAGGGAGAGGGAAAGAGAGAGAGAGAGAGGGAGAGGGGGATAGAGAAGGGGAGAGAGAGAGAGAAAGGGAGTGAGGGGGGAAGGAGAAGGAGAGAGAGGGATTGAGAGAGGGAGGGAGTGGGGGATAGAGAAGGAGAGAGAGAAAAGGAGGAAGAGGGGATGGAAAGAGAGAAAAAGAGGGAGAGGGGGAGAGAGAGAGAGAGAAAGTGAGGGAGAGAGGGAGAGAAGGGGGCGAAATGGCTAAGGCATGGCTAAGGCATTTTCCAACGCCTGCAACCATCTTAAAATGTTCCTCCCGGAAGCACGCCGGCCGGCCCCTGCAGAGCCTTCATTAAGCCGCTCAATGTTTTAATGTTTTTGAAACATCTTTCATTAGGAAGGAGACTCCCCCCTCAACACACACACACACACACACACACACACACACACACACACACACACACACACTCACATACACACATCTCTCTCTCTCTCTCTCTCTCTCTCTCTCTCTCTCTCTCTCTCTCTCTCACACACACACACACACACACACACACACACACACACACACACACACACACACACACACACACACACAAACATAGGAACAACATTGCCCCCTCTCCTCATCCAAAAGAGAGGGAAGGGAATGAAACTGTCCAAATGGGTTTCTGAGAGATGGCAAAGATGTCTCACATGAAGGTAGGAGAGTTCAAAAGGGTCTGGATCTGTTACTTCAGCCCAGATGACTGAGAAGAGTCTGTTCTACCGACCTCACACACACACACACACACACACACACACACACACACACACACACACACACACACACACACACACACAATCATCCTTTTTCCACACCACATGACTGACACTGGTCATTTGCGATGGATAATGTGCCTGCACATATGTGTGTACGCACGTGTGCGTGTCCACCTCAGACACCAGTCCAAATCACACACAGACACACACACACACACACACACACACACACACACACACACTTTGACCAGGCCGAGTGTGCGGGGGCACGGCGTTGACCTTGGCTTCTTGGCGGCGATTAATTTGCGTCGGCGGCTGCGCTGGCCTCTGGGCTCCCATGGCTTGAGTAGCGTGTGTGTCAGGTCCGATGAAGGTGACACCTTCTGCGGCCCGCCGAGATAATGAAGGCTTTAACTTTACAACTCAAGCATATCAGATGGCAGCTGGGTACTCCCGTTCACCCCAGAGAGAGCGAGCCGGAGAGAGGGAGAGAGAGGGGGAGAGGCAATGTGTGTGTGTGTGTGTGTGCGCGTGTGTGTGTGTGAGTGTTTCAAAGAGAGAGGGGATGGAAAGAGAGAGAGAAAGGGGGTGCAGTCTCTCTCTCTCTCTCTCTCTCTCTCTCTCTCTGTGTGTGTGTGTGTGTGTGTGTGTGTGTGTGTGTGTGTGTTTGAAAGAGAGAGGGGATGGAAACACATGAATTGTTTAGCCGCCTCGCTTCCCTCCATTTCCTGTGCAGGGGGTGAAGGGAACCATGAAACTCCTGTAAGGTCCGCAAACACACACACACACACACACACACACACACACACACACACACACACGAGCACAAGCTTAGCCGAGTGTGTTTGAGTGAGGCGGAGATGAACACAACGGTGTTTCCAGGCTGTCTCTCCTGTCATGTACACACACACACACACACACACACACACACACACACACACACACACACACACCAAATTTGCTCAGCGTCTTAGTGTGGCTTGGACCTGCATGGCAGAGAAAATGGTTAATTGCTACCTGACATGTTGATGAGAGATCAACCTGTGTGTGCTACAAAACACAAAATG
>JAODXP020000016.1:31345003-31347503 GCA_027497455.2 Sardinella longiceps | reverse complement strand
TTTTTTTTTTTTTTGGTTTTATGAAGGGGCCCCTGCACTGCCGTCACGTTAGTGTTTGACTCAACTGTAAAAGTGACGCTTCCGACATCTGCACTCTGCTGGGAAGAAGTGGGTGAGGTTGGGTGTGTGTGAGGCATGTATGAGTTAGTGTCAGGATACCTGTGAGTGTGTGTGTGTGTGTGTGTGTGTGTGTGTGTGTGTGTGTGTGTGTGTGTGTGTGTATGAGTTAGTGTCAGGAAACAATGTGTGTGTGTGTGAGTGTGTGTGTGTGTGTGTGGTATGTGTGTGTGTGTGTGTGTGTGTGTGTGTGTGTGTGTGTGTGTGTGTGTGTGTGTGTGTGTGTGTGTGTGTGTAGACAGTATGTGGCATAATATATGGCATTTTGATCACTTAACGACACTTCGACATCAGGAAAGCCCTATAAAGCCCTAGAATAACTAAAAGTCCTCAAGGAAATCCTATGCTAGTCTTTTCCATGTGCTCAAGCGGGGCGATGAACAAGTCGTATGGAAACTTCCTCTTTAAGCTCCAAAAGGCGTGTAGGAGTGGAGAGGTCTGAATTTTTGGGTGATGCTCGATTTACTTTAAAGAGGCGCGAATTTTCGCCAACCAACATTCCAGACACAGAGTTCGCTCTAGTCCTGACCTCAGCGCCAATTCTATTCCACACTGCTTACATAAAACAAAGCGGCGACCAAGTAGCCACTGAGAAAACACACACACACACACACACACACACACACACACACACACACACACACACACACACACACACACACACACACACACACACACACACAGCACAAATATACAAACAACTTTCCCACAGCACAATACCACAAATGTGTACAAGCACACACACACACACACACACACACACACACACACACACACACACACACACACAGGTATCCTGACACTAACACACACACACACACACATATATATATGTATATATATCTATACATATATATATGTATATATATACATGTATTATTGTTATTTTGTTATTATCATGATTATTATTTTTATCTGTTTTTTAAAAAGAGCACTTTGGAGCAACTCTGTTGTATGAAATGTGCTATACAAATTAATGTGACTTGACTTGACTTGACATACAGGTACACACACACACACTCACACACAAACCACACGCAAACCACATGCACGCAGTCAAAAAATAAATCAATAACAAATAATTATAAACACGCATAACAAAGCACCTTGCCCCCCTAGGATATCCACTTTTGCAAAGTAGCCTGACCAAGGAGGCTAACACTGCTGAATGGGCCTGTCCATTAGCCTCCATCATTCTCCATCCACTAGCATTGTTCAAATAAACATCTAGGGGTCATCAATGCTATACCAGCTACAGCAACCACCACTCACCAATGAACCAACCTCCAGTTCAGTTAGCTCAGGGGCCCTGAGGCCCTTGGATGGGGCCCATTCATAGGCATGAGCCCCCCCACACAAACAGGTGATGAGTGTCGGGCCTGCTGGTGGGCCATTGTGGCTGAGGACAAGGACAATATGAAGCAGGGCTATTGAGTGCAGAGATCAGGCCTAAGCTACAGCAGGGGCTAAAGTCAGTGGGTTGAGGTGGGCCATCCATCACACAGGGGGCAAACAATAACGCCGGACTATACAGCTCCGCAGGGACAAACACACACACACACACACACACACACACACACACACACACACACACACACACACACACACACACACACTCACTCACACACACATTGAAACACACACACAATGGCACGGGGGGAAGAAACACACACACACATTCTTTGGAATGTAGAAAAACACACAAACACACCACAAACACACACTGAGCCTATATGCATACTTAATCTGTTTGCAAATTCGGCACACTTACTGTATATTAACATACAAGCTCAAGAAATGATCATGCATAGACACGTTCATACACACACACACGCACACAACATCTTATACCCTAGATAAACTGACCTAAGTATGGTATTAAAGGACACAAACACACACACACACACACACACACACACACACACACACACACACACACACACACACACACACAGAGTGATCACATTTGTGTGACCACTGACTTCACACTCACACACTCTCTCTCACACACACACACACACATACACACACACACACACACACACATACAGTGATCACATTTGTGTGACCCATTTTACAAACACACATACACACACATACAGACAAACGCACACAAGTACACAAAGGCATTCCACTGCCACAAAGCGGAACCCAAAGACCCAAATTGCATTTCCTGCTCCACCTTGAATCTCAATCACTCTCTGCCAGTCCACGTCCACCACCTCCATATCCACCACCACCACCAGTACCACCTCTACCTCTACCTCCACCACCTTCACCTCCACCGCAGGAGGACGAGAAATGGGCCCAAGAGCAAACACTCAGTGGGATCCCCAATAACAATACCAGGGGTCCTGCCGTGGCACAAAGCCCATCACAGCTC
>JAODXP020000016.1:31327503-31340003 GCA_027497455.2 Sardinella longiceps | reverse complement strand
TCTAAGAAAAAAAAAATGAATGCACTATACACAATATTCATCCATTTTGTTTTTCAAGTAAATGATAAATACATCCATCAAACGAAACAGGCAGAGGCACTAGTGTGTGTGTGTGTGTGTGTGTGTGTGTGTGTGTGTGTGTGTGTGTGTGTGTGTGTGTAAGGGGAAGAGCTGGCTCTTTGTCTCTGTGATGGGGAACACCCTCCCTAAAGAGCAAGAATGACAGACACAGAAAGAGAGAGAGAGGGAGGGAGGGAAAGAGAGGGACAGGGAGAAAAACAAACATTCCACAATTGATCTGACCCCAGCATGCCTCAGATAGGCCAGACAGGCAGACATAGAGAGAGAGAGAGAGTGTGTGTGTGTGTGTGTGTGTGTGTGTGTGTGTGTGTGTGTAGAGATACACTTAACATCAGCATCAGGGACACTGGGCCTCTGGCATCACTCCCCTCTCTCTCTCTCTCTCTCTCTCTCTCTCTCTCTCTCTCTCTCTCTCTCTCTCTCTCCAGACGCTTGTCCTGCCCACAGGCTCTCTGTGAGGAGGCAACGGCCCAAAAGCTGGCCTGAGAGGCCCAGAGCAGCCAGACAAAGGTGGGGTGGAGGCTGGGGCTGCATGGGGCTGGGGCTGGAGTGGAGGCTGGGGCTGGAGTGGAGGCTGGGGCTGGGGCTGGGGCTGGGGACAAGGTAGACTAGAGCAGGGATGGAGGGATGGGGGGACACTTCCTGTAGGTTTTCTCCACAGGTCTCTGTGTGCTAGAGATGTGAATGCTGTTCACTGTTTGATTCTTCTGACACCTTGCACCCTTCTGTGCTGTTGTCCACTTATTTTTTTGGGAGGTGGGAGGGTGTGTGTGTGTTTGTGTATGTGTGTGTGTGTGTGTGTGTGTGTGTGTGTGTGTGTGTGTCTCTTTGGCTTCCTATTTGGATAAAGCTAATTGGCACCACCCTCCGGATTCCACTGACCTCTTTGCTTGTCATTATTTTCCACCCCTTGTTGTTTTCATAATATATATATTTATTTATTTGTTTATTTATTTTATCTATTTACTTGTTTTTTTCTTTTACTTGTGGTGTGCAAATGAAGTTTTCTAGTCTCTCTTTCACACTCTTAATTCAATTAAAGACGGAGGTGCCAAAGCTGTTGATTGTCTGTCTGTGTGTCTGCGCTGAATGGAAGGGGGAAGAGGGGCCCTGCATGCGGATGATGATGTGTGTGATGATCGTGAGCTGAAGCTGCCTCCCTTCCCCAGCTGTCATGCCAAAACCCACACGTGAATATTCAGCTCTTTCCCCTCCACTTAACTTCTATTTAGCTCTGATGATGTTTTATTAGCGTTTCCCTCGGCGCCCGCTAGCGACAAGCCACCCGAGAAAAGACAGACAGAGAGAGGGAGAGAAAGAGAGAGAGAGAGAGAGAGAGAGTGAATCAGAAATGTTTCTCAAATATTGTTAATCTCATCTTCTCATTTTTCTGGGGTTTCCTGGAAAAGATCAAAGCCTGCATCGAATTTGTGTATGAGTGTGTGTGTGTGTGTGTGTGTGTGTGTGTGTGTGTGTGCATGCACCCATGTGTTTGCTTGTGTGTGTATGTGTGTGTGTGTGTTCTGGTGATTTGATATGCACCGCACCAACAGCCCGGCTTACCAGATCAACAAGAAGAACACACAGTCTTTTTGACTCCATTTTAAGTATTTCCATTGAACTCAGCGCTCTCTGTGACAGCATTATAGACACCTATTAGCTGAGGACTGGGCTCCCAGCATAATAGCCAACATGAGAGCACTTCACTCACCCAGACACACAAGTCTTCATTGGACACAGACAATATGGCAGAGAGGGAACTGGTATCACTCTTTCACCTCTCTGCTCTCATTCCCTCTCTCCTTTCATTCCTCCGTACTGTTCATTCCTCCTCCACTTCAGTGCACTTGGAACTCTACAAACACACACACGAACACACACACACACACACACACACGCTGCCTCTGGACAGGATGGAGAGAGCTAGCGTCTTTGTCAGGCCTACGTTTCTCAATCATTACTTCACCCCCCACCCCACACACACACACACGCATACACATGCATGCACACACACACACACACACACACACAAGCACGCACGCATTTGGTATTGATTGGATGCGAAAACAACTGTCCAGTCCAGATAAACACTATGTCAGCGACCCATTCAAGCTAACAAAAATATTAGCACAGCATGATCCAACCCTGCTTCTGCTCGGCCACGGGGCTACTGGTGCTGCTGGTCTTCGCCCCCGAGCCCCCGCTGAGAGTGAGGTTGGGGTGGGTGGGGGTGTTGGGGTTGGGGTGGGGTGGGATGCATGGGGGTGGAGGTGTCAGTGGGGGGGTGTCTGCATAAGGACCAGACTGCTAACATCATGAAGGCATCTGCCTTCACCACCAAGTGCATAGCCATTTACTCCCTTCCCCACCCCCCTTGCCCTCCACCCCCCTCATACACACACACACACACACACACGCTTCCTCCCTGGTCAGCCTAAAACAGAGGAAGAGCAGGAGAGAGTGGAAGTGACATTGGTCCCCTGTCATTGATTAGTTAAGTCAGGGGGGCTGACAGAGGCGCGACCCGGGGAACCAGAGGGCGAGGGGGCCCTTTTCTGACCCCCCAACGCACAACCCCCCCGCCCCACACACTCACACACCCCTCGCCTCTCCTCCTCCTCCTCCAACCACTCAAGTGGTGTTAATTCAGGGTTAGGGCACATCCACAAACCTCCAACCCCACCACCATCACTGCCACATCCCTCTGAGGACCTCCAGGACCCCCCTGGTGACCCTTCCAAGGGTCCCGAGTGAGGAGTGAGCGAGTGGGGCTGCTGGATGGCTTGGGGGGGGTTGTGTGGAGGTAGGTGGAGGGCTGTTAGTGGTGGTGGTGGTGGAGGTGGTGGTGGTGGCAGTCTGGATGGTGGCCTTAGGATGCCACAGCAGTGTATGGAGGCAGGGCACAGCACAGCATGGGCAAGATGGGGGGTGGGGGGGTGGCCTGGTCGGCCGCGCTGCTTTTTAAGGTCATGCTAATTGCCGTCTCTCCCTCCCTCCCTCCCTCCTTCCCTTCCTCCGCTGCCAAGCGAGCGAGCGAGCGAGTGAGTAAGCGAAGCGGCCGGCCGCCCGGCGCTCGTTGCTTGCTCACCTGGCTGTGGCGGTGGCCGTGGCTGCACTCAAAGAGAAAAGCCGGTGCAGGTGTCAGGTGCCCTTTAGACCCCTAATTAAATACCACTGCAAAGGTTAATGCACCGAGCAGCTACTACATCCTATGTTTAGAGCCAGGGCCATAAAACTCACCTGTGTGTGTCTGTGTGTGTCTGTCTGTGTGTGTGTGTGTGTGTGTGTGTGTGTGTGTGTGTGTGTGTGTGTGTGTGTGTGTGTGTGTGTGTGTATGTACTTGCGAAAGTGTGTGTGTATCTGTGTGTGTTTGCATGCATGTGTGTGTGTGTGTGTGTGTGTATGTGTGTGTGTGCAAAGCAGAGAGGGGAGAGAGAGGGAGAGAAAGAGAGAAAGAAAGTGAAGAAAAATAGAAACCATTTTAATCTACTTAAATACAATAAAAAACTTCATTTTTAATATAATACTGTCTAATCAACTACCATGTTTTGAATCTCCAAACCAACATAAAAAAAATCACTAGCCATTACATGAATAAAAACAACAACTTGGAGGCATCTCCTAAATACTTAAATTTCTATTTATATTCCTATAAATGGCACAGATTAAAATTGCAAAGTGGGCTGTCTTGAAAGGTTATCAGTATAGACTCTTGGTCTTGCACATTGCAGGTGGGATGCATAAACTAGCAGCTGTATGATTCAAAAGGAAATCTATTAGCCAAGAAGGCTATATAAAGACCAGTTGTCACCCTCTAAAGAAGCTAATAGACAGTTTGTGTGACCTCTGATAATGAAGCCCATCTGGTGCCTGAGTTCCAGAACAATCCGCACTCGCACTGAGGACAAAATGCAGCCAGACTCAATGCAATACAGTATATGAAGTTGGATGAAGTCTCTCTGCACAAAAATACACAGATTTTTTTTTTTTTTTTTTTTACTTTTGATGAGAAGATAATGTGGTTATAATGAACACGGTGAAAGTGTTTTTTTCTCTCTCTCTCTCTCTCTCTCTCTCTCTCTCTCTCTCTCTCTAATAAACACAAAACAGGATAAATAATTGGTTTTGTAAATTGCCTCATGTGATACTGCATGGTTTCACTACACTCTCTCGGTTTCTTTTGGCCACCCACACAAAAATAAATTTAAGGGGAAAAAAAATTAAAAGGGTGTCCGAAATAAAAATCAATTCTCCTTTTTTTTAAATATATAATATGCTTAAGACGGCATAAGCAGCTGTGTATTTCTTCAAAGGGATGTCTTAATTATGTGATGCTGTTATATCCGGTCAGTCTATTACTACTACCACTGTTTGAGTCATCATGAAATATTAACATAGATCCTCTTCTTTGGGGATTTTGAGCAAAAAGGGGGATTTCTGAAACGCAGGAGGAGAAACTCGGAAGAGTCTTCTTTCAGAGTGTGTGTCTTTGAAGCGCGTACGCGTGTAGTCACAGAAGAAGAAAAAAGCAAAACAATGAAGGCACTTATGCATGACGGAGCACGCAAGGGCAGATGTGTGTGTGTGTGTGTGTGTGTATGTGTGTGTGTGTGTCTCCCCAGAATCTCTTCACTGAGCAAATCAGACAAAAGACGAACAGATCACACAGTTTGGAGAACAGTATAAAACCACTTACTTCTTTTTTTTTTTTAATATATGGCTATGATGCAGCACAAGAAAAAGAAATGAAATAATGTTGGTTGAGAGTCAGTGGCATTGTCTGGCTAACTAGGCGCAGCTGTGGCCGCATAGCCTATGAGATTGATATGACATCAGGTTCCAGCGCACAATTAACATGGCTGACCCTAATTAACCACTGGCCATGCTCAACTTTTTCACCAGCAACTCTGCCAAAAAAAAAAAAAAAAAAAAATAGAGAGAGAGTGAAAGAGAGAGATTTGGCTCCTTAAGCCTCTTCGTGTCACCACTGAAGACGCATGCACGCACGCACACACACACACACACACACACACAGGCTGAAACTCTTGGGACTCTAGTATTCACGCAGAATTATTATTTTTTTTGTCTTCAAATAAGTCCCTCTGGTACTGGAAATCAGAAAAAAGGCTGCTTCGGCGTAACCAGAAAAAAAAAAAAAAAAAAAAACTGTGGAAGCCCCCACAGAAGGACATGCAAATATCTGTTTAGGATATTGTGTGCAGTGATAGCCTAATCACAAGGAAAAAGGGTTACAATACTATTAGGCACATCCCCATGGGGTGCAGGGGATTTTGAAGACGTCCCAAGCATGCAAACCTTAATTTATATGGTCTCCTTTAAAGCACTTGCTTATACAAAGACTTCCTCTCAAAACATATTTATCAACATAACGCCACTGTCTGTCTGTGTGGGGTTGTGTATCTGAGTGTTTTGTATCTGTGTCTGTGCATGTGTTTGTGTGTGTGTGTGTGTTTTGTATCTGTATCCGTGCATGTGTTTGTGTGTGTGTGTGTGTGTGTTTTATATCTGTGTCTGTGCATGCGTCAATTCAACACATTTAATATTCATCGAGAGCCAGAAGTGGCAGAATAATAATGATAATACATATATTAAAAATACATTATATATATATATATAAAGGCCTTGCAGATTTTGGTGGGCATATTCGGCATATTCTATTCCAGGCAGTCCCAGCAGCCAGTGTAATCTGAGTGAGCATGAAGCCCATTCCTATTCTGCCTTGTGCCGGCCGACTCACCCCCTGCTGGGGTTTTGTTGTTTCCAGTTTTGTTAAATAATTAATTCCTCCCCACCCTTCCTCCCATAATCTATATGCCTCCATATGCAAAGGTTCCCCCCTAACCACACACACACACACACACACACACACACACACACACACACACACACACACACATATCTATTCTGTTTTCACCGCAGCAGAAAGCAAGATAGACACATACGTCTGTCTGTCTATCTGTGTGTCTTCTGCACCTCATCTCCAGAGCCACAGGAAGTGAATGACGACGAGGCGGGGAAAAGGTGACGATGAAGGAAACCACACAGAAGACGATGAAGCAGAAGGTGTTGTATTTAAAAAAAAAAAAAAAAAAAAAAAAAAACATCATTCTGAAATGGAGTTGTTTTGTTTTGGTTTGTTTGGTTTGTGGCTGGTGTGCTGATAGTAGCCATGTGCGGGAAGCATGTTTTTCTAATCCCCCTCTGGAGTGTTAGTAGTGCAGCATGGCTCTCTCCTCCTTCTGGTACCTGGGAGGCTTGAGCTCAGCTCCGACTCCAGGCCTCTCCTCTCCAGTCCTCCCAGCTAACGGCACTCCTCTCACATCCAGCTCAAACCACTGCACTCCTGCACTCAAGCCACCGCAAGCTGTTGTTGCTATTTTTTCTTTTTTTTTAATTTTCTTTTTCAAAACCAGTGTTGAGGCTACTCACTCTCCCTCCCTCTCTCAATCTCTCCCTCCCCCTTACACCCCTTTCTCTCACTCCCAATCCTCTTTCCTTTTCCGTCTCTCTCTCTCTCTCTCTCTCTCTCTCTCTCTCTCTCTCTCTCTCTCTCTCTCTCTCTTCCTGCAGTGGTTCATATTTGGGCAGGATCCGGCCAGCCGGCTCTCTGGAGCTCCCTACAGTGGCGGCTGAATCCCGAGGCCACCTGCAGCATTCGCCAGTGGCACAGCCAGGGCCCAGCTTTGATATCGGCTCGCCTGCCTGCCTGTCGGTCCGCCAGCTCCAGTCCGTATTCACGGCCCAACAAACCACCGCCCGCAAAAAAAAGAAATGAATAAAGAAAAGAAAAAACAGCGGCAAATGTGCAATATCAAACAAGCATTCCCCTTCTCTTTTTCGCCTTTTTTTGTCTCAATCCCTCCCCCCACCTTCTCTCTCTCTCTCTCCATCAGTCACTCCGTTTTTCTCTGTCATCTGTCATGTGCATCTCTCTCTCTATGTGTCGGTGGTGCCGGGCCTTTCTTGTCTCTCTCTCTCTCTCTCTCTCTCTCTCTCTCTCTCTCTCTCTCTCTCTGTCTGTCTGTGGTGCCGGGCCCTTTCTTGTGGGTCTCTCTCTCTCTCCCTCTGTCCCTCTGTCTGTCTGTGGTGCTACAGGGGCATTCTTGCGGGGCTTTGCATTGCATTGTGGGGATGTTTAAGCTGCTGGAGCAGGGGAGGCCGCGGCTCTTTCAGACGCACAGCTTGGGCTCCCCCACCGGCTGCCCCACCACCGGCCTCCACCAGCCAGTGCCTCCATATTAGCACTGCTCTCGCTAGTGGGAGCTGAGCCAAACACACACACACATACACACACATGAATACACAAACATGCTCAAACACTCACACTCACACAGATCTTGTACACACACTTAGCCACAACAACGAACCTGAGCTGTCAAGAGACAACGGCACGATACAGAACAGCATAGAGCTGGTTGATGGCCTAAAGCCATGTGTATGGTTTAGAAATTAAATAATTGAATAGATAGATAATACAAGAATGAATTAAGAAATAAATAAATGGTGCAAAGAGGAAAAGGCAATGGGGGTAAAAGACAGTTGCATCAGAGACACCAGGGAAATATGAGGATCAAATCAAAATGAAGGCTTTACAGAGGAAGAGTAAAATAGAAAAAAAAGAAGAAGAAAAAAGAATAGAAGAAGATTTTTTTCTTTCTTTATGAATTACTAAGGAGCTTTTTAATGGTGCTGTGGCCCCGCCCCTTCTGTACGCATCATCATCATCCTCATCCTCATCAGTCGGCTAGAGTGGTAGTGCTAATTAGCAGGCAAGGAGCCCACTGTGTACATTAAGTTACGTGACAATCCTCCACTGGCATTATTTCACCGATGCAAAGAACCGGTACCTGAATATATTGACATGGAGAGACGAAAGAGAGAAAAAGAAAGAGAGAAAAGGCGAGATAATAAGACAGCGAGACAGAGAGAGAGAGAGAGAGAGAGAGAGAGAGAGAGAGAGAGAGAGAGAGAGAGAGAGGGGACTATATGGGCAGCTGACATTGTTTATGCATTCAGATTGAGGAGGCAACATTCACAGGCGGCTCCTCGGCGGCACCCCGGGAAGAAGGGGATAATTAAGTGAATTGACTAAAAGGGATGCAATGAATATCCCTGCACAGCATCAGGTCAGAGCCGCCGCGTGCAAATTAAAGCCAGGTCCAATTCCATATCAATTCACTGGAGCTGGAGCTGGAGGAGGAGGAGGAGGAGGAGGAGGAGGAGGAAGAGAAACAGAAGAATACATTCAGGGGTGAGCCCTTCTAGTAGCTACTACTCTCCAATGGTCGACAGCGTGCGGCCACCTCTTCATTTGCTAATACCTCTTCGAGATTATTGTTTTGGGGGTTTTTTTAGTATTTTTTTTTTTTTTTTCTTTTTTGGAGTACATAGCCTCCTGCCAAGGGCTGACATGCATGTGCACATTTATCCAGTCATCAATGAGCCGTAGCAAGCCCACTTGACACCATCATTCAGTGGCCCCTGCCAGAGAAGAGGTAGGTAAGGGCCAATTAGCTTATTGATAGTGCTGTTGTTTTGTTTTTTTGTTTTTTTATTATTATTTTTTATTTTAAAGAAAGATGTTGATTGAGTAACAGAGTTTTCAAATACACAATGAGAAAAGAGAGGGGGGGGGGGCAGTCTCTCTGAGAACGTTTTGGTTTTCCACAGCCACATGAAAAATATACAACAAATTGGATAAATAAACAGATTGTGTGTACAAACACACACACATACATACAATTAATACACACACAAATGACCAATCTCCCTCTCTCTCTTGCTCCATCTCTCTCTCTCTCTCTCTCTCTCTCTCTCTCTCTCTCTCTCTCTCTCTCTATCTGTCACTCAAAAATAAACAATAAGCCACACACAAACACACACACCCTGCACCTGAAGAACATGTGGTGATAAAACTTTAGCTAATTAAGTGACAGACAATTGCACTCGGGGGAGGCATTCCAGGGAATTACCATCAACAACTGGATCAACATAGCAGGGGAGAGGAGCTGTTTACAGGCCTGTTGCTCGACACTTTCCCCCCTTTTCACCCAGGTGCTAAAACCACTCATCGCCCCTCACACTCCTCTGCCATTGTTGCAGAGCACTAGATCCAAACCCCACAACTGAAGACAAACTTGCACACACACACACACACACACACACAGCACTGAGATTGAAGGATTAAACATGGAATAAAATGGAACCATGCAGCAGACATGGAGGTGACAAAATGGAACCATGTAACCTAACCTAAAATGGACACCATGTCAGTAAAATGGCCCAATTTAATGGAACCTGAAATGGACAGCATGTCAGAAAAATGGAACCATGTAACGGAACCTAAAATGGACGCCATGTCAGCAGGTGGAACTGGAAATCAGTGTGACAACACAGAATTATAGAGTGTATGCTCAGTTAAACAAGAGAGGCTTCAGGAAGGCAATAAAATATGTCTCAGGATGTTCATGAGTGTGTGTTCATTCCCTAGACCGCATGCTATCATTTCCTGGTAATGGGTAATGATCCTCTTACTACATTGATTGGATCAATCTATTAGTCAGATCCTCTTAGTGCATGAGATAGGCAAGGCTATGCAACAAGACCTTTCAGTGCTAGCAATGCAGCCTGCTAGTTTCCATTGTGATATTCTGGAGGTCTTCTGACTCAAACATCACCTCATGTCACCTTCTAAACCCAGGCCACACTCTGGGCGGCTGCACATTAACACTGCAGCCAAGGACTTCATTAAGGGAAGAGGCAGGTAACTGACACATTGCTCTGCTATTCACAATCAATGGGCCTCATTCACCATTGTCTTCTGAAGAATTTTCTTAAATTTGTTCTTAAGGTCCCATTTAAAACCCTGTATTGGTGAATTCAAATCTTCTGAAAAACTGCATAAGTGGGATTTAAGAAGAAATACCTTCGTAAGAATTGTTGGTAAATGAGGCCCATTGACTTCAATTATAACTATAAAGCCACTTACTTCCTTAACTATGCACGGTTAATGACTTAAAACCAGAATATACTACTTGTAACGCATCTTCCCAGAGACACACACACACCCACCCACACACACACACACCCACACACACACTTGAATCTCGCATTAAAATAAGTGTCTGCTAAACTATACACACACATACTGTATTCCAGCTATTCTACACCCAGCTCCTAGTGAATGGCATTACGCATTCCACAGTACACACACACACACACACACACACACACACACACACACACACACACACACACAGAGAGAGACACACTGCTGTGCATATGGTGCCAGAACAGTGCCAGCGGCCAATGCCAGGTCATCTTACCAGCAGCAGCGGCTAACAGAGCTTTGTGTTCATTCGGTCGGTCCCTCAATCCAGCGTGCTGGAGCCTGGCCAGCCAAGGGAATGGGATGAGGTAACAACAGAGGTCAGACCCATCGCAGCCGCACCAGCCATTGTCCGACCTCAGGCCAAAACAGAACACCCTGTTACACCCTATGCTAGGCTAAGCAGGTACATACACACACACACACACACACACACACACACACACACACACACTGTACAGCTAACACTATGAATAAAAGCTTCTCCCCCCTACACACACACATACAGTAGACTGTACAGCTAACATTAAATGAATAAAATGCACCCCCGCACACACTGTACAGCTAACACTATGGATAAAAAGCCCACAAATACACACACACACACACACACACACTGTACAGCTAACACTATGAATAAAAAGCCCAATCTGTGTAGGGAGTAAACTATCTGTGAGTGCGAGCAATGAGGCTACAAAGTGAGGACAGGCAAAGCAGATTGTGCGGACCCCATTTGCAATACGCATAACAAAACTGTGTGGTCTTGTTTGTGAGCTTTCTAATTACCTCTGTTTTGCATTTCAGATTTTTCAGGGTTTTTTCCCCTCCTTAATTTGGCAGGACTGCAGTTTGCAATGCTAATTCCGTGTCAAGGAATCCATCTGCATGGTAAATAATCTTGAGGTTCATTTTGTTGGCAAGGTAGATAAAAAAAAAAAAAAAATACCATTACCTGTGCTCTGTACATTTTTTTTATTCTGTGAGATTTAAGCACTCTAAACCAAGGAGTGGAAGGAATGCAAATGCCTTAAATGTATTGTGTAGGAAGGGAAGTACTCACAAAAAAGCTGTGAACGTTCCAAAATGTTCCACCAAATAGCCCATAGGTAAAAGACATTGAAGGGGAAGATTCCCTTAACTGTACCCTATTGTGTAGTATGCATGGAGGCTCAGAGATTCTTCACACAATGAAGGAAGTGCACATCTCCTGGTTAACTGACCTGGGCTATTCAACTGCAACCACCAACAATCTGCACATATAGAAAAACTCCCTCCATTTTACTCTCAACAGCCTACAAAAGCCTGCAAAAAAATGTACAGCCTATGTTCTCCCGAAGGAGAAGACTTGACAATTTCTATAAATTTCCACTCAAGATTGGAGCTGTTTTATACCGACAGAGTAAAACCTGGTCTGCATTTTCAAATCTTTGAGAGCTAGCAAGGTAAAGGGACACAGGGGTGATGAACATGGGAGTCGATAAGAGCGAAGGTTCTTTTTTTTTTTATAAACGTTTGCATTTTTTCTGGTTCCCAAGGTCCTCAAAGGTTAAACTGAAGTGGCTGGTAACAACTCTATTATGTAGGCGAGGCCCTCATTGGCAAACAGGAGCTTGGCATGTATAAAAAAAAAAAAAAGAGAGAAAGAAACGTAACTGCAGAGGAGTCGGCTGTCCCGCGAGACCCGTGAGCACAGCAGGTTAACCTGCGAGGGCTTTTTTTAAGGCCTGATTGCCAAGCCCCCTGTAGCTCGAGGTAAACTGACAATTTTCCATCAGCAGGGAACGGGGCTTTATTAGCGGCGTTGGAGGAGAGAGAGAAAAAACAACAGAAGTTAATGCAGACGAGCAGAGAGAGAGAGAGAAAGAGAGAGAAAGAGAGAGAGGCATTGTGCCTTAACGACGGCAGATTAACACGAGCAAGGCCCGATCAATTAGCGCGATGCTGTGACATTACTGCGAAAGGCAATAAATAACAAGTCTGTTCCAAGAACTCTGGGGTCAAATTAATCTGACATTGCTTAGAATGCAGAGAGATAACACATTAGTATTCATACAAAATGCTAATCTGCTGTGCTTACATCAACACACGGCTATAAATATGCCGCACTGTAAAGAGAGGGGGACCTATTAGCCGTGTTGTTGGTTAGCGGCAGCTAGCTGCATGTGGTAGAGGGGTCGTCTCCGAAGGATTGAGATACCTGAAGCAAAAGCTCACTGCCACGGAGAAAGACACAGCTAGCTGTTGATGAAACAGTTCTTGTACTGGAAAGAGCTGACAGGTGGGGTAGGTG
>JAODXP020000016.1:31287503-31322503 GCA_027497455.2 Sardinella longiceps | reverse complement strand
AATAAAATTAGGCAGCAACGGCATCACAACTTACAGCGCGCCGATAAAGGAGAGGAAAAAAAATATATCTGTGCAACACAAGTGCGGTTTTTGATGGAACTGTTCTGAGCTTCACTTGGCTGTTTTAATAACCTGTGGCTGACTGCGTCTGTGACGCACCCCTTCGCAAGCACTTGATGCGCGTAGAGAGAGTCAGTAAGTTGCGTTTCCCGTTTGATTGCCATTCCTCCCACTGATTCCAGGCCAAGTCTTTCCAGAATTAAGCGCCGTTTAATGCGCGAGGCTTCCCCTGGCTAGCTTCGGGGGAGTTTGTCAGAGGTGGCTGCTGCAAAACTACAAACAGCTGACAGGTGCTGGAATGCTTGTGGGTAGGCCACTCCTGGAGGGGGTCTCTCCTTCCTCTTCTCTCCACATGGCCAGCATTAGTAGTCACTCTTGTCAACTAAATCTCTTCCTCTTTGTTTTCGTTTGTTTTTTTTTGTTTGTTTGGGTTTTTTTTTTTTTTTTTTGCTTGTTTGTTTTTTTCATATTTTTGAATGGTGTTTAGTTTACAAACTATTGGGAGCCAGTGAAGGTCAATTTAAATTTGGCACTCTTTTTTCATTCCACAAAAAAAAAAAAAAAAAAAAAGCGATGAAGTTGCCAAACATACATTTCCTGCCAGATATACCTCAGTAAAGCTTATCAAATGTTCAGAGCTTCTGAGACAAAAAATCTGAAATAAGAAAGTTTCAGGCAAAGAAACTCATACAATATAACTGTCTGAACTTGTGACTTCTAACAAGTATTCCCAAACTTCAGCGTAACTCGAAAAACTAAATAACAAGAATGATGACAAAGGAAACTGCAATAAGTAGCTTTGCTAAAGTCTTTATGGCAATTTCCATGACAAAGTTTAACAAAAGGTTAAGACTGTTCCATTACATCATTGAAGCCATCCTTAAGAACTTAGGGTGCTTAACACTGGTGGTCCCTTAGGGCAGAATGCAGGTCTGTTTGAAGATCAAAGGTACTAAGGTGAGATATTATGTTTATGGGTGGTGAGGAATTGAACATTTCCTCACTTTAATAGTTAAATGCATCCTATAAACCGTCACAGACAGTACGCAAACCAAGCAAGGGCAGAAGGATACTTTAGGGCTTACCAAAATGGGGTCGAAAAGTATACTGGCTCAATTGAACACACACACACACACACACACACACACACACACACACACACACACACACACACACACACACAGTTACACTGACACACACACTCACACACATAATATCTTATCACACAATGAAGCCAAATAATTAGCTATTACAAAAGTTACAAGGTACTACAAATCATCTAGTAAACCCAACAATAACTTAAAAAAAAATGTTTATGATCATTTTTTGTTTTCGTATAGTGTGATTCTCAATAGAGCTACATTAACAGCACAGGCCTTACACCAACCTCTATACAAGTTGCCCTAGTGAATGGCTAAGGCCTATGGCAACAGGAAAGAAGCCCTTAGAATGTTCTAGAGAACACCTGTGGGAGAGACAGAAAAAGAGAGAGAATGCCTCTTTCACCAGAGGATTTGAGTCATGAAAAAGTGGACCAAAACACCATCGTTGCGAGCACAGATTATTTAGACAGCGTGCAGGGATGAGAGGATGAGATGAAATTGACCAATGTTCCGTTTCACCTGGACAACTTTCTGCCAAGTAGCCGGCAGGAGGAAAACCACACCACACCACTTGCCCTGGCCAAACAGAGAGAGAGAGAGAGAGAGAGTGTGTGTGTGTGTGTATGTGTGTGTGTGTGTGTGTGTGTGTGTGTGTGTGTGTGTATGTGTGCATGCTAAACTCCACTTGCATGCATGTGCATGTTTGTATTCATGTATGTATGTCTGTGTGTGTATATATATGTGTGTGTGTGTGTGTGTGTGCGCACTAACCTCCTCTCTCTAACTCCTCTCTGACTCTCCGGCCACACACACACAGGCTCGTGCCAACAAGCGAGTCTGCGAATGAAAGAGAGTAACTGTGTGCGGACCTCTCAACCGACCGCCACTGCTGGTGTCTGTCTGTGCCACTCTTTAGCGGCATACAGGCCTGCCCTGGCATTACCCCGACTCTCCAGTCATTCCCCGTCCCCCACAGCCGCTCCCTGTGTGTTTGGCTTGCCTCTCCGTGAGGTGGCCGAGGTGACAGTCACAGCAGCTCCCTCACAAGTCCACATTCATCTCGCTGAGAGAAAGAAAGGAGGCCGAATGGTCGGTCGGCCGGCCGGCAGGCTGGCCAGAGCGCGGTGCCCACTAGACCGCACGTAACAGGCAAGACTAGTGTGGAAAACACAGGAAGCTCGGCTGTGCACAGACTTCCACATAAACAGGGCTCCGGGGATGAGAGAGGTAGTCTTAAGAAGAGCATGGAAGCACCGTGTTGGTTCTGAACACTGTAGGACATGGACTAGTGTCATATCTTGACACAAATTTGTGCAAAAGGTCTGGGACTCAAGTATAGTAGAATCAGAACCAGAATCAGATTTATATATATGATCTCACAGCTGAAATATGACAAGGAAAAAAAAATCTTAAAAGTATAGTCTGTATGGAGTTGTGTTACATATAGTATCTGGTTTGTTGGAAGGAAAGTGAAACTGTCGCCCATCATGTGTATAGGGAGACGGACAGGGCAAGCTACATTCTTTCCAAATGGAGCGACACTGGTGCCTTGGCGCTTATGTGGCCATTATGTTCTGCCTACAAACCCGGATCTTAAGTATTAGCCACATATCTCCGGCATGTTTTAGGAGCGCTGTGACGCACGACGGGAAGGCATACTTTTGTTATTGCGCTATCACGACTCTGCGTGGCAGCCAAGTAATTTCACGACTGGGTAATATTGGCTCTGAAAAATACATTGCTGTTGCATAGGACCAAACAGTTGCCTACACCTGAAAATCTTTATAAACATCACAAGTGGATCTTTACAAACAGTGAAAATCTTTCAACAGAAGAAGATGCAAACTTAATCAATCCTAACAACAACTAGGCTACCTGTTGATCTTCGCTGATCAATAATTTATCAGCGACAATATTGTAATACCTCAATACAGTATTGTAATAGCTCAGAGTGCTCTTAGCCCCCCAAAACAAGACTGGTTAATAGGCTATAGGCTACCACAGCCACCTCACATCTGGATGAGTCAAGGGGAAATTACACGTCCAATCTATCATTTTCCATGTAGATTATTTTAGAATCATACATATGTTATTGCGTGCGATTTTTGTTTCTTCCTGGGAGCATCATATATAGGCTAAAGGCATACTACTGTCTATGATATAGTCAGAACTGTTTATAATATAGGCTACTGCTCGACAATTAAAACATGAAGGTATCATGGCCTCTATGAAATATCATAGCCTTATTGCGAGCTTGGTTGACTGTAGTCCATACATTTTTACATGCATTATCTGTCAAATGTGAAATAACACTGAGATGCAAATTTGCAAAAGAATATTCCTTATGCTTGTGTATGATAAGTTGATTTGAATAGCCGAGTCACGCCCAAGGCGCCGCTAGAGACAAATAAAATACTTTTAAAATGTAATCTTAAACCATGCATTTATCTTTCAAATATCTGTCGAACCATGTCGTCAATTAATATATATTTGTTTATAGATATAATTGAAAAATAATAATATTAATTTAAAAAAATTGTTGTCACATATAGGGTAGTCATAAAGTATTTTGTGGATCCTTTGTGTAGGCCACGCATAGGCGTAGGTTGTGCAAAAAGGCTTAGGTGAGTTCACCAACACAGAGTCCATAGAACAGTGTATTTGCAGGAATAAAAGCGAATTTTATTTTTGGTATCAAAACATCAAAGAGATGTGCTTTCTTTATATTTTCCGTCAATGAAAGGAAAAAGGAAAGATGTTTTATTAACTAAATGGTTGTTTGCACCTTAAATATAGTATATATGTGAATATATACTGTAGTTCTGAATTAGCTGAAATGAAAAAGATATTGGTGTCCATCAGAAATGTCATTAGGTTATATGACCTCCTTGTAATATGCTGCTGATATAACAGAAAAAGAAAAAAACACCAGTCATGCAAATTGTAGGCTAGGCCTAATGCATTTGACAGAAATGATTATAGGCTACTTCAGTGTTAGGAAGTGCATAAGAGTAGTAAATGCCTCTCGTGTCATTAACCTTAGTGACTTGGTTTAACTTTAATCATTGATCTGGGCCGGTCTTGGCATAAGGCGCGTTCCCTAGTCATAAAGGGAAAAATGGGTTTTTATGAATTTTCGTTACGTCCAGGGACTGGTCAATGGATAAAATGAATTCAGTCTATGCAAAATATCTGTACCTGGCTACTGCAAACGAATACTTCGATGTCCTTTTGTGCAAAATGAAGGGCGACTCGTAGTCTTTAGCCTTGTTTATTCTTCAAGAACTATACAAGACTAGGCCCAAAAACACTCTTATTCCTCATTATCTTACTGTAATGATACGACTTCCCTATTGGATCATTATGAATACACTGCAGGTCTGTGAAATCCCACCTGTGTAGGATTGTTTGTTAAACATTCAGTCTTTTAAAATCTATTAAACGTAGTTCCATAGTATTTATCGAACAGTTATAAAAAACAGGTGGATTGCCTCTGATGCTGGATTTCAAGGACTGCCTATTTGCCGAGAACGGAAACCCTTGTAGCGCCACTGTAGCCGATTCAGCTGTCTTTGCAAAGCCTAAGTCGATGGCCACACATGTAGTCTGTTCAGTAGGCATAAACACTATTTAACATAGGGTGCATAAACACCCTTAACATAGGGTGCATATTAAGTAATATGTTTAAGTCACAACAAAGCTGTCAACGTTGTACAGAATAAATGTATGCATTATTACACTTGTGGGTGTTACGGATTAGTTGGAAATGTTCAGATGTAATTATTTAAGAGAGATGGAGAGATATGTGCTGCAGGTGGTACGCTGCGTTTGTGTGTGTGTGTGTGTGTGTGTGTGTGTGTGTGAGAGAGAGAGAGAGAGAAGAGAGAGTGTGTATGGTGCGTGTGTCTGTGTGTGTGTGGGTGGAGAGAGAGAGAGTGCGTATGGTGCGTGTGTGTGGAGAGAGAGAGATAGAGAAGAGAGTTAGTGCGTATGGTGTGTTTGTGTGTGAGTGTGTGTGAGTGAGTGTGAGAGAGAGAGAGAGAGAGAGAGAGAGAGAGAGAGAGACTGTCCGTTTATGTTTGATGTAGCTTATGTGGATATGCGTGCTGGTGTGAATCAAATCGTTCGGAAAATTAAGCCCACCATCACCATAATAACACAGAATTGTCAAATACTTTCTCAATTTCTTATAGTTCAGTCTATTTGTTCCACCTATCTTCAAGTCCAGTGGCCTCTACTTAGCCAATCAAAACAACAACACAAAATGAATTCATATTCAAATAGCCTATATACTTTTAGGCAATTTCACTAACATGTTTGGGCCATATTCATGAAAAGCATTCGGTAGCCCTCTCTTTCGCATCCGTTCTGTTAAAACACTGATTGAAATGCTTTGTATAATTTCATATTAAGTTTGAATTATTCATGCCATTTCCCCCGATAGCGGCCTACTGGGAGAATGAGGAGATTGAAATACTACAGAAGAGATAGTGTACAGGACTTTTAACAACCATGTCTTATTGTGATGATGTTTTCTTACAGAACTCACGTACACAGTGTGCCGCGCGCGCGCGTGTGTGTATGCTTCCGCCGCAGGTAGGCTCTATCAGGAGACATGGTTGTCAACAGTCGAGGTCAGCCTCATCATTCAAAGCAAAAAGTGTACATGATAAAAGAGCTCGTAAAGAAAATCAATCTTCCTTATGCTCTTCTTTGAAAGCCATGGTTGTCCACGTCTTCATAAATCTACATAAACCCCGGTGAATGAAATAACATTAGGTTAACCTCATTAGTTCACATATTGCGCATGTTCATTCCATCAGCATAATTGCTACGATAAAAAGGGCGAGAAAGTCTCCTGCTTTTCCGGTAGCTGCCATTTCAATTCATTTTAGAGGCTTATTCTCAGATCAATAAAACTCCTGGCAATTTTAGATTAAATACACCTGCCCAGGTTTCCGAGAAACACAAGTCTTATTTGCAACTGCTAGCTAAGGTGGAATTGTACACACATTAGACTTGAAGGCAAACATGAATTTCAAAACATTAATATAGCAAGGTTTTAGATCTAGATGCTCCCGTCAAAAGGGTAGATTGTATACCAAGAGAGAACCTGTATTTTTCGTTGCTTTGTCTTTCTTCATGGATCAATATCAGAACAGCATGTGCCGTTAAGGAAACGGCATCGACGCGCTGCATGAGGCTGACCTTTCACTCTCCCTACAGGTCATATCATTCTCTTCCGAACAGGTCAACACGCAATCCAGGAAGACAACAACTCTTGATTACACTTGCGTTGGACAAGAAAGAAACAGTAAAGTGAAATAGGCATCAGATAGTGGCCTATTGTTGTACGCAATGTACACTGAGTAAGTAAGTAAGTAACCTAATATTTTATATTGAAAAGTGGTGCCGTTAAGAATTGTTATGGGGAAGAGGACAGCATTCACAACAATAACAGTTTGAAGTCCCGAGAGTAACTTCTGGCTGAAAACTAAAAGGTGAGCTACACAGGAACACTAACACAAAAATGGGGGCCCAAGACGGCAAGCTAGAACTGCAGTCATATTTGCCCAAGACAATGACTCAAGCACACAGGCCCTTGCCTCTTCCCCTTGGCTTCATGCGTAGACTGCCCCATTTTTATTTCCTTTTGCACAACTTACAAACAACAGGATAACTAAAGTTAATCGACGTGCTCCGAGTTCGGGCTCTGAAGTGATAGGACTCATGTTATTATAACCTGCGTTAAAGTGACGCTACCCTCGCAGTGTGACCACACTCCACTGTGTGTCGAGTAGCCTCATGTACGAACTTCTGTCACACCACAACCAGCTATATGAAGTTGTAAAGTGCTGTGCTTTGCCTTGTAGCCTACTTCATATTCCCCGAGGGTACAGCTCAGTAACTGTCCCGGAGTAAAGCTCTTACAGCGGCACAAGTCTCCTGTAATATTCACTAAATATATCCACTGCGTGGTGTTATGTTGCCTGTGTAGGCTATGTGTATAAGTTTATTGCTATTATTAATATTAAACAATAGGCTGCAGTTAGAAAATAGCCTCGATTCACCACTGGATTGATGGCGAGACGTGTGGGATGGTATCCCGAAACGTGTTTAAATATTTACAGCTTCCTCAACAACGCGCTAAACAGAGTCAAGTTCAAGTTCATGGACACTTCATTTTGAACTCTGGTCGGTCCAAGAGATAGAAAAGGGAGGGGTTGGCCTATGCCACACCAAGGCTCCTAAATTTAACAAATGAGACGGGAAAAGACAATGGCCGCGGCCTCCCTCTCACCCCCACAGACAGAGCGCACGAGCTTTACTGCAACAACTCTATCCATATTGTTGATAGTTATAAACTGTGGAGAAGTCTCATAACTGTCCATTACGTCCAGACTCATCTCAAGTAGACCTGCATTAATACTGGAAAGTCCCAGATATATTTGAAATCTTTTCGGTATGTTAGGCTATTCGCCTCTCTTAGGCCAAGTGGACAGTTACATATGACTCAATTGCCGTTACACCTCTCACCAAGAAAGAAACTTCCGAAGCTCAACTTACAAACATTGATTCATTTCAATGCTGCACTACAAACATACCAAAATCGCTTACATCGCGCTTTCACAGCCTACTATTCACACACACACACACACACACACACACACACACACACACACACACACACACATACTTATCTTACAAGTATACTAAGCTGTGGTTAGACCTCTGTAATTGCTATGGGTGTATGGGAACCTGTCTTAAGTCCTGCAATAAATCAACTTCTTCGCCCTGCACCTCACTGAGCGTCAACATTAGGCCTACTGTTCTCCCACACAAAACCATCCAAAAGGGAAATACACTTGCAACACATTTTTATTATATTTGTATGCAGTAAAATTCTTATCACAATAATGGAGAAAACACCTCTTAAACTTTGAACAAAAACACTTAACAAAACAACTGCCAGAGTTCAGCTCATAATTGTACATATTTATAGTAAAGAAACATTCTTTATAAATATTGTTTCATCTGTAGCAAGTAAATACCATAATTTAATTACAAATGGATAAATATGGCAGTCGATATTTACAAAAGGAAGTTGTAGTTACAGAAAATTGAACGACACGACGTTTATTTTCCTCACAATCTTCCAAATAGTTTTTCACAATTCAAACTTGCAAAGCACAAAACGTCACAAGTTAAGCCCAGCGAACTAAAATATACATTCACAAGCAAATATTGTGTCTTTCGTAGTTGTGTTGACTTTGGCACTCCTTCCTGTTTATAGATGTTTAGTTACAATCAGTTTGCCTCAACGGGATCACAATATTTAACATCATAATACAACTTTTATCCATAATATGTGCACTAAAAAGTCCAGTTAGAGAAATAGCTACCATTGAAGGAACATCTATACACCAAAAACTGACAAAATCTATTACAACCATTGGGAGAGAGGATGTGTATTAATTATTTACAAAATAGTGTGTACATGATTGGCGCAATTCGCTCGGCTGATCCTCCATGGTGCCTTGTCATAGCGCTTAGTGTAATAGCGTTCGTATCTTTACATTAGTTCCTTTTTACAAGTCTGTTAGGATCTTGAGTTCCTTGCTGTTTTCTGAATTGGTTTTGCGCTGTTGCCACAGTCCTAAACATACCACTCACTGAAGTTGGACGATAAGCTGCTGTGGCCGTTGTTGTTGTGCACCGCTGATGCTGGCGACAGATTGTTGTTGCTTTGCGTCTCAGTGGAGGGGGACACCAGACCGGGGGGTGTGGAGGATTCGTAACCGGAACTGGCTGCGGGCGACGAGTCTGATGCGGGCGGGGAGGCTTCATGAACCTGGTAAATACAAAAAAAAAGCAATGCTTAAAACGCTGCACCAGGGAAATCTGTGTGTCCTGTCATGAGTCATGGCCCAACACTTCCAATCAAGTGATGCACATAGTTAGATTTCGTGTGTTCCCAAAGTGGCTCTCCCGTTCCAACCACAGTCACCCCTACAGGAGGCCAAAATGGATCGTGGAAGAAATAATGTCGACAATGGCGGGCTTACCTTCATGTGTTTTCGTAGTGAGCTGGGATGCGTGTATGACTTGTCACACATTTTGCAGAGATAGGGTTTGTCCGAGGTGTGGACGTGCATATGCTTCTTTCTGTCGCTGCTGTTGGCGAAGCGCCGGTCACAACCCTCAAATTCACACTGGAATGGTTTCTCACCTGAATAATAAAAAAAGACGAAAGAGTTCATTAGAAACAGAACTGAACTTGGATTAATAAATTCGCATTAGCGCTGTTTGCACACAGTATACATTGATTGTCTCAGGCTAATTTGATTCACCACGTTAACTCTCCACAAATTGTGGGATAGGCTATTAGGCTAACCTAAAGGTTTAAATTGAACCGACAAGAAGAAAAGAAACATGGAAATCGCAAATGCAATTCAATAAATGCAGCTTTGGAAATAACATCTCACTCTTATGAGAAACCGTGAAATCTGAAAATATAGGCGCCGAAAGAAAAAAAAACATTGGTAGTCTTACTGCAAATTCAGTTCTGTCATATACACTACACTGACACCCTAGTAGGCTATCAGCCATGGCTTCTGAAATTAATTAATAATTTCGTGTAAAAATGAAAATATGGCCTTTTGAAATAAGTTATAATACCCTAACACACTACTACTACTGCTTACTACGTCTGTGCACCCTAGTGACTACGTCACATTTGTTATTTGGTTTAGGTTGGGATTTTTTTAGCAGCATACAAACAGACTTTTTTTAAAACAATAAAAAAATGTAATTAACACGTGAGCACTCATTCAGAACTCCCTGACACTCAAATGGGAAATAACCAAAAAGTGAAATGTTGGTAATAGCCTGTCTAGCACCTTCACTATCAATGGAATGTGTGAGAACACAAAAGGCCGTGTCGTTCTTTCCTGGAAAGTAAACAGTAGCCTAGCCTACTACATGCTTTTATTGTTTATTCGCTCGACTTCACCATAATCAGTTTAGAGCTTTGAGTTAGTGAACTTTGTTTAAAAAAAACGGTATTGATCTACGGTAGCAGAACACAACACGCAGACAGTTGAATGAGGGAAGCACAGGCACACGCGAACATTAAACCGGGTGAGGAGATTTACTGCCTCTCTGCGCACGCGATGAGCTACCAGCACAGAGCCCTCATATCGCCTTTGACCCGTTTTAAAGTTTATGAACCACAAACCCTCGACAGTCTGTTACATAATTTAGTACATTGTTTCAAAACATCGCATTTATACCGGGGTAGACGAGCAATAATCGTTTCCAGACGCATTAGCGGAATGATCGCTATAAAAATTAAATGCTACAGACTACCCAAACGGTCTTTTCAAAAATGCGATTGTGATTTATTTCATTTGAAAATATTTCCCATTAATAAAACAAATAACACAGAAGCAATAGTGAACATATCCATTTTAAACGGTCCAAAATCCTAGGTGTATTTAAGTAATTTCAAAACAAATAAGCTATTTATCTTCTACTCATTTCGTTAATTGTTACTCTCAAATAGCACAACCTGTAAATGTCAGAATTTAATTACAACAATAGATAATAATTACCTGTATGCGTTCGCTTGTGGATCTTCAAATTTTCCGATCGTGCGAAGACCTTGCCACATCCTGGAAATGGGCATGGAAAGGGCTTCTCGCCCGTGTGCACTCGAATGTGGTTGACTAACTTGTATTTGGCTTTAAACGGCTTGCTTTCTCTGGCGCAGTCTTCCCAGAAACATATGTGGTTGCTCTGCTCTGGCCCCCCGACGTGCTCCACGGAGACGTGGGTGACCAACTCATGCATGGTACTGAAAGTTTTATTGCAACTCTTCTTTGGGTTGCTGAGCTGCTCCTGGTCGATCCACTTGCAGATGAGCTCCTGCTTGATGCATTGCTGCCTCATATAACGGAAGAAGGCACCCGGGTGATGGTGATGCGCTGCCATGTTCATTCCCATGTTCATATTCATGGAGCCATACTGGTTGTGCAGTTGGGCGGCAGAGTAAGGATCGGTCCTGGGGCTGGATACCTGATGATATTGATCGGATCGCCCGAAAACTTCCCCCGGTAGTCCAAGTCGCATCTGCCCGTTCAACACGTTTGGCGAACTGTGAGACCCATGCTGCTCGTGGATCCCGGGGAACAAAATGTGACCCTGACTGTCTGTATGGGAGTGATGCAGTGACCCCGCTGTGGGGCCGAAGATCGCATGCTGGCTGCTGGCCGGAGACGATTCTCCGAAGCCCCGGCTGCGAAATAGAAAGTCCCTTGTTGAGTTAAAAGGCGAGCTGGCGTACGATGTGACATGAGCTGCATGGGCACCCAGCGCCGCAGCGGGGTAACCTGGAGCCTGCGAGGTGAACGCAGAGCTCTGTCCGGGGGAGAGATCGTGGTTCAGTTTGAAGGCACCCATGTGTGCCGTGTCGACAAAGCTATTTTGTGCTAAACTCAAATCTCTGTCCTGCATTTCGCTTGCTGAATGATGCCTTGCAAACGTGCCAACTCCCAACCCAGGGAACTGGTGACCAGCGTCCAGTAACATGATTTCTCAAGAAATGAAAATTCTCTTCGATTCAGTCTATTTACAACTGTTCAGTCTGTGGCAAAATAAATCAAATGCCTCGGCAATTATGAAAGTGCCAACTTCCAAACACGAATATACTTCATCAGGCGAACTTCAGCGCAATCCGCTAGTATAAAAACGATGTATATTTTACGCACGTCTATTTTTCTCGTACTTAACTTATTACTCAAAATTCCATGAAACGAGTTGTGTCGACTCCCCTTGCTTAGTCTTCTCAAAGGTATTTTTAAAAACACGACGAGTCTGAATTATTCTTTTCGGCTCTTCCTCACCCAGAATGCGGATCCTTGTAGCATCTCGGTTTGGAATGTTTATTTCTTTCGCTACTCGGTGTTTATCTCGGAGGGTCTCTCTTTCTCAGTGGACTGGCAGTACCTCCTCTTACGCCCCCTTTAACTGGAGCCCGGTCATTCATTTGCCGCAGTCTCATTGGCCACTGCGTCTCATCAATCCCAGGTGCCCCTCCAATCGTTGGTACCCCTTTAGCGGCTAATAGCTGATCGCCATTTTCCACTCATAATTACCGCCTACTTTTTCGGGAAGGCTTTTTTCGGCGGACTGATAGAACGAAAAAAATAACCTCTTACGAAAGGTCCAAAGCCTTGATTTCATACATTAATGATCATTTGCCAAGTGATAATAGTGTGTTGCGTTAACACAGTTCATGAAATCTGAACATAGAAGTATGCAGCATAGCCTAAATAAAACCAATCGCCCGTATCATGGCAAGACAGGGGGAAATGGATTTATGGCCGGGTACATTAGAGAAGATACACCAATTCCATATTCAGCTCACGATAGGATGTAGCAGAAATGCATGAGATATTTCCCCAACTATTCCACACGGCCGTGCTTCTCCACTGCGGGGTACGCACGTGAGTATAGATAGCCTCTAGTTAACTCTTTTCATATTAGTGGCATAGATGTGAATATGACAGATAACCTGCACGTGTTCTTTTACAAGAACTTAACTTGCCTTTTCGGGGTCCAAACAGACAAGGTCCTCCTATCTAGCAAAACAGCCGGCCTACGTAGCCAACTGTATGGGTTAAAAGCAGAGCTCTGCGACATTTTCAACGCAAGCCATCCAAAGCCTGTACTAAATAACAGTGTGGGGCAACAGCCTTATTCACATCAGCTTATACCGACATGTATAACATTTTTATAGAAATTTAATAACACTCAACAGTGCCAATGGCCTGTTATCTGTTGTTCTCTGCAGACTACATCAAAAATCCATCAATAATATAATTCAGATACTAAACATTTCCAATATTCTCTTTCTATAAGATGGAAGTAGTGACATATCGAGGAATCCCACACAATAATCACTATCCGTCATTAACACTGAGTGTCACAGCCTGATTCCACTGTTACACGCATGTTGTATGTTTAATAATTTAAGCCACTCTCCACCCCCCCCCCTCTCTCTCTCTCTCTCTCTCTCTCTCTCTCTCTCTCACACACACACACACACACACACACACACACACACACACACACACACAATAAACACAAAATCCTATATAATTCTATAAAATTTGTGTAACACTTCTAATATTTTTAAGTATATTTGCATATTATCTCTGCTTAAGAATATACCGCATAGAAACAATGCCATAAGCCTCTCTCTCTCTCTCTCTCTCTCTCTCTCTCTCTCTCTGTGTGTGTGTGTGTGTGTGTGTGTGTGTCAGAATACTAGTAAAATGAATGAGACAACCAATTCAGGGCGCCACGTTAACAAACGTTGCCATGCATTTTCAAAAAATCAAATAAATAAATGAATACAAAATAACGCACACCCATGTATATGGCAAAGTCTATACAATTCCGTCAGTAAAAATATATATTATTATAAACTGACACCACTTGAGCTTAAGCTTGAGAGGGGTTCAAGAGGTTCTATCAGCCAACAACAGCCGCAACAGCTGGTCACTGAAATGGCAACATTAAAGGAAGTTTACTTACATTGTCATTGAACTGGAGTTTCACAAGCTCCCTCTCCCAACACAGAGCAACGTTACTTTGGTCTTCCCCTTGCCTCCAAACGTTCGACGCAGTGAATAATAGGGCGGAAGACGTATAAAACTCGGGAATTCTGTCTGGCTCTGCTCAAAGCCATGCAGCTTGAACGTTGTGTACCATTCTTCCAAGACTATTTCTACCCTCTCCGCAGGAAACACAGGAGCTGATCCAAGTTCAAAGTCGCGTCTGCCGACCCCTCTGAGAAGTTCTTTATTTCTGTGGAAAAGCACAAAAAACCTTTCCCCCGCCACCTTAGACAAAGAAGAAAAAAGAAATTAAAAAGAAAGAAAGAAAAAAGAAAGAAAGAAAAAAAAATGAATGGCCCACAATAGGCCTGCGGGCAGAGGTAGCAGGCCTATATTCTGATTTGCACGGAAAATAAAAAATAAAAAACCCACTCTCCTAAATTTTATTTTTCCCCCACCATGGCTCGCATAGTTGCAGATATCAAATATAAATAAAATTGAAAGAAAAATAGATCATTAGATGAGCGTTAAAACGACATATTTGACATTTAGACATTGATAATGAAATGTGTTGTATTTCAACGAGAGGGGGGGAAATGTTGAATGGTTGCTGTGTCCAATACCCAGGCGCGTCATATTATATGCCCGGTGAGCGTCTTACTGTATGCTTTAAAGTCACATAACATAACATGAGTTTCCCATTACCCTATGGACCTGTCTACACATGTGGATAGAGTTGACACCATCCATATGGTTTCACATTGTTGCTTAGCTCAAATGACCTTGAGTGTTTCAAGGGCGTTTGACCTATGACCTGGGAAGACCACATACGCTGCCCTTTGAACCGGTTATGTAAAATATACCTCTGTTAAAACAAAGACGTGTAAGATATATTTTAGAGCCATCGCGTTAAATGGGGAATAGCAGATTTTAGCAGTTAACATGACTGTCAGACTGGATATGCTGATAAAAGTCACGACATCTAGAAATATAAGTTGTTTGCCTCAACTTTCTAATGGGGGGTTTCACTCATCACTGACTAAAACTTTCATACCGTTAGCATGCTCTGGTAAATCGAGGTCTAATCTTATTTGTGTGTGTGTGTGTGTGTGTGTGTGTGTGTGTGTGTGTGTGTGTGTGTGTATTAAGGGATATTGATTATTTCAGAGTTCAAAATATTTTTATTACGTCTGTCTCAGCGCCAAAGCAGGTGTTAAGTGTTTGGCACTTCAATGGGCACTTGTAGAAATCCACTATTGGGATATCAGCACACTGAATTACTGCAACGATGGTGAACGAGGGGGCATATGGGTGGGCATGCACATGCTCGACACTAAATTGGAATGTTTTATGACATGATTGTATTGAATCTTACATAGGCTGCTTTCATGGACTGACATGACTTTTTTTTTTTTTTTTTTTTGGTCAATTCTGTTTAAGCTACAGGTGCGCATTAGCCCACAGATAGCCCGTCTTGTCCTAAGTTTATCCAAATTAAGAAGAACATTAAAAATTATAATATCTTTAGACATGATTACATGATTTATACATGAATGATAAATCTAAAGACTTCCAGCACTTTGTTTGGATAACACAATTCGACACACAAAAAAAAGAAAAGAAAAATATAAAGAAAAAATAAGTAGCCTACAGAAGACAGGCGACATACAACCATAGGCTATTTAGGCGAACAACTTCTCTTTAATACAAAAGTATCACTTGTTCTCACTGTGAAAAAATACTCTAAATTATTATTTTACAACTTTGGAATTTTTAGTATTGGTTGTTTTCTGGCCCAAATAAAACAGGCCTATTTATTGGCCGAGTAGTGACCCTTCATTGTCATATAGCTTAATAAATACTGTCCGATATGCTTTCAAAATGATCATTCAATATGGGATCTATTCACTGGCATTTTCAATTCCTGAAAACTTTCCTGAAAAACACGTGTACCCAACCCCAATATCATAAATCGATTACAAAGGTGTTTTGGAATTAAGACATATTAAATCGATGACAGATACGTATCCTGCTGAGTTCAACAAGGAGTCTACAAGAGGGCGTGTGCGGCTACCATAAAGTGCAGCAATATACTCCTTTACAAGTTTCACCCTGGTACATTTAAGGGGTGAAGTCATAAAAAGTAGTCCAAGCACAGTTGCACAAATACATTTTCGACTACTCGTTTGGATGAGAGCACAAAGTCTCTCACTCAAAGACATGAATTGCAACCCAAGTGGTTGTGACTATGTTAGTAAATTAATTTGATTACATTGCAATAGGCTTTCAGTATAAGTGCTAGGGAAGTTACAGTTAAGTGTGACACTGTATTTCTTGTGATCATAGCAAACTCAAATTACTTACACAAATCACACCAGGCAGTTGGTAGGCAATTAAAAACAAAATATAGGCCTTAAATATATTGAAAACTCTACTAGAAGAAAACGTAGTTGGCACAGAGAGCTATGTTTGTAGCAGTCTTATACCAATGGACTAAATGAGGAATTGTGGCATCTTTTAAGGTCATTGTTAATAAAGATCATCAGAATAACACAGGTCTTTCTTAAAACCAAGCTGCATTTCACTGTCACGCACACTTTGTGTACACATATTGTATTATTTCAGCAATGAAAATAAACTTACGGCACATGTTTTTAAGAATGGCCAGACCCCTTGTGCCTTGCTTTGATCTCTTGAACAACAAAAGAATATTTGGATGTTTGCGTAACATTAGGGCTATATTAACATGGAGTAAGCTACACTTCCTTTAGTTGTTTTAAGCAAGAAAGAGTTTGCATTTTGTCTTTTGAATGCGTCTCCAATCTAAATCTCTGGTTATGCTACAACTTTACATAGGTCTTACTTAAAAGGTGATGCATATCCTGGGTTTTAGTTTACCTTTTAAGAAATAAAAAATATATATATTTGACCAAAATGCAGTGACAAAATTGATACATTTTTTTTAAAAAAACTAATGTGTGTGGTTCATTTTTTCCCGCGTATATTTGTGTCTGGATAAATAAAGCCGAATACAGATTTTTTCTCTCTCTCTCCCTCTAACTTTGGGAGAACAACTTTTTGGAGTCAACAGCGATAAAGAGAGTGAGGGGGCGGAACCCCGCTGAGCCTCTGCGCTGAAAGACAGCCAATCGCTTCGTTCTCTTAACTGCCAGTCACCGAAATCCGTCCAATACCCGCAGTGCCATTTCTAAACTGTATTCCCCACTGTGTCCTCCAACTGTTGTACGTTCTGCCAATCGCTTGAGGACAGAGTGGGAAAAGGAGCAAGCAGAGTTAGAAGCAGGACAAAAGAAGTTATATAGACCGCTATATACATATATTTTAATGTTTTAGAAAACGTGTAGTGTGAAAAACAATAGCGGAGAGTGTGGATGGACATGCCACTGTAGTTATGGAGCCCCCTTTGAGCAAGAGGAATTCGGCGATAAGATTAGCGGATTTGGCAGCAACTCAACCCCTTCCTCATCAGAATATGACAGGCTTCCCGGGGATAGGGGGGCATCACCCTCACTCCCACCATGCCCACCTCCACCCTGGGGAGATGGGCAACGACCCCGGAGTGGCTCTCACTCCATTTGGACCTGAGCACATGGCACAGACAAATGCTCTCAAACTTAGTCCATCTCAGCACATTCAAAGCCATCCCGAAGCCCAGACCGCGGCATCTTTCACTTCTTCTCAGACCACAGTTGGTTTCCCCGTGGCTCACCCCCACTCAGGCTACACAACCAGCAGGGACTACATCCTCAGGAGAGAGCTCTCAGCCTCTGCTATGCATGCACTTGGCGACCAGCATAGTTCCGCCTCCTCCCCTCATCACCATGGCATGTTCATTTCCCCAACAGGTGCTTATGGGCACGCGGAAGGTGGTGCCCATCCACTTTTTACTGGACTTCACGATCAAGCTGCCCCAGGTGCCCACCACCATGCTCTCAACGGGCAGATGCGTCTGGGTCTACCGGGGGACATCTATGGCAGGCCAGAACACTTCGGCCACAGGCCCGAGCACTATGGACCATCCTCACTCCACAGCTACAACTCCATGAACTTAAATGTGAACATCGCTTCGGCTCCTCATGGAGCCACGGGGGCGTTTTTGAGATACATGAGGCAGCCCATCAAGCAAGAGTTAATCTGCAAATGGATTGATCAGGAGCAAACTTCAAAGAAGCCCTGCTCCAAAACTTTCAGCACCATGCACGAGCTGGTGAACCATGTCACCGTGGAGCACGTCGGGGGACCAGAGCAGAGCAACCACGTCTGCTTCTGGGAGGAATGTCCGCGCGAGGGGAAGGCTTTTAAGGCGAAGTACAAACTGATAAATCACATTCGAGTTCACACGGGAGAAAAACCCTTTCCCTGTCCGTTCCCCGGTTGTGGAAAAGTGTTTGCGCGATCGGAAAACCTAAAAATTCACAAGAGGACGCACACAGGTCAGTTAGAGTTTGTTAAGATGACATGTTTTATGTTCTAACGTAGACAAAGTTAACTTACAAAAACTTTTGGTCAGCATAACTGGGCATACGTAGTTCATGGATAAATTATCGCGTGCTGAGACGTCAACCTAACCTACGTGTCAAGAAACGCTTAAAACAAGTCAAACGAAACGAGTCCGGTTAAGATTGTGATTCTGCCGTGAGATATGAGTTAGTTGTCACAAAAGCGAAAAAGTTAAAGTTTAAGCATTTCAGATGACTTGTATCTTCTAAATCATATGTCTGAGCTGAAAGTTTAGAGCTACCACGTACGGGATAGGTCGCAATGGCTTGGTCGTTTTATCTTTAATCTATTACGCGTCTGACAAACAACATTTGCTTCCATGACCTAGAACTACAAAATATCATAAACAACATTAGAAATTGTGTGAACATATAGTATGTAGTTGGCAATTTGGCATATGCTAGTAATTAAGGGATGTGTTCATAGTAAAGTGACTAATTGTTTGTCCTATGTGTGTGTGTCTGTGTGAGTGTGTGTTTCTCTGTGTGTGTGTGCAACATAAACAAGGGTTCGGGTAGTGCACGATGGCAGCACATTGGCCTCTGCAGCCCGTAAATTGCATTGCAGCCCGCAAATTGTAATGCCTGGTCATACGAAGGCGTCCTTACATTGTGTACGCTACACTAACACCAACAAAATAATTGTGTGGTATCGTGCGTTTTCACAGTTAACGCAGTAATGTGTAAACATGCGTGTCTTTAGACACATTGGTCTTTAATTATGCGCTACTGGCTGAAGACTTTGACAATGGCCTTTATTGCTAAAAAAAACAGCTAAAAAAACAGCAAATGCCTCACAGTTTTGAACTTGTGAAGTGAAAAGCCAGCACGATGGTCAGACCTTGTCATAGTCTGTGCCAGTACCGTGCATAGGGATAGGCTGTGCTTGCGAGAACGAGGTCCCTTGTAAGCGCCATTGCAAAGAACCTTGGTGGGAACGGGATTACGAGTGTCTGAGGAGCAAAACAACCGCACAGGGTTAATCTTTGAAATTCCTGCTCTAACTTGAGTGGAGGTGATCCCACTTCACACGTGTGCGCGTATAATTACCATACGATGACTTTGGTCCAGTGCTAGATGGATATTATTCGTAAAAAATGTCGCAACACGTGCTGCACCGAATCAAAACTGCCCTTGCAGTGTGCACCAACGCCCATTTCTGTAATAGACTGGGCTGGGGATTACTGCATGTTTTGTTTTTCAAACTGTAGGTCATCAAAATTGTGATTTAAGTCAGATAAACGCATGTGCATATCCCGAAAAAGGTCAGGATTGGGCATTTCCTAAAATCTCTCCATATCATATTTGCAGGGAAAGCACGTCACTAAATCACCCATATAGAAAACATTTTGGGTCACCATCCAGTTACTTTAACCCTTGCATGCCCAAAGCAGACAGATAGCCTAGTAGAGCTAAGGCCTCTGTTATCCTAACCGAGTCTTAGGCCATGCTGAATTGTGGAAAAAGGTTTATTTTACTTATCCCATTAATGTTATGCAAAAAGACATCCAAAGACCATGATTGCTGAATTTAGCCACTGCCTGCCAGACCGACAGAGGCCTGCATCATGTATGGAGTTGAGATGTTAGTGAAGAGCGTGCAGTGCCCAGGAGTATGTGCGTAACGGTGGCGAATATAAATGTAATAAATAATATGGTAGTGTGGAGAGCCCGCGGCTGCTGGGGGGTTGGGGCCACTTCAAAGACAAATATGGAATCAATTATTCTTGACGTGATAGCCTACTTTACAAAAACAACATGAGCCTATCTATCTATCTATCTATCTATCTATCTATCTATCTATCTCGCAGGAAATTGCGTAGCCGATTTATTTGATTTTAGAAAATTTGGAATCAGGCTCCCGGTGGACAAATATTGTTTATTGTTTACAGTAAGCGTATGAAATTAACGTCACTATCATGGGTGTCGTCAGTGCTCTGAAACTTAATCCCTGTGTGCTTCTGTCTCTTCCAGGGGAGAAGCCTTTCAAATGTGAGTTTGACGGTTGTGACAGGAAATTTGCCAACAGTAGTGACAGGAAGAAGCATTCCCATGTCCACACGAGTGACAAGCCTTACTACTGTAAAGTAAGGGGCTGTGACAAGTCCTACACACACCCCAGCTCCTTAAGGAAACACATGAAAGTCCACTGCAAGTCTCCCCCGCCCCCTTCTGCCAACACAGGCTCGACATACCACTCCTCGTCCACGAATCTCGGAGATCCCCTCTCTGAGACTCACAGGAGTCGTTCGGCCAACCTTTCACCTCAGGTTACCAACCTCAATGAATGGTACGTGTGCCAAGGGAGTGGTGGACCCAACAATCTCCACACACCTTCAAGCGATGTGCCAACGTCAGACTCGGAGGACGAGGACTCTTACAGAACTACAGACCCAAGGACAATGCTCTAGTGTTTGTTGGGGAGAATGGATTATTATATTTACGATGAATTCGCTTTTCCTTTCCTCCTTTCTCACATTTAACATGCCATTGCCCATCGGAACTGTGCGCTTCTCAGTTTTGGCGAGAACAAATGTGAAACAGCGCCGCGGATGTGTCTGTTGATGACGAGCATTGGCCCCTTCATATCAAACCCATCCGCATACTCAGCAGTGCTGTACAAACATATCGGAGATGCCTCCCCCCATACTTCATGTCTGGTGTGGCTTACAACTGATTGTCATGTAGTCAACATTGTGTCATAAAATTGTCAGCCATCTTGTGTCAACGTTAAAGCTTTATTGGTTAAAATCAATTAAGCGTGTCAGTAAAGCAAACATACAGTATGTAGTTATATGAAGCACTGCTGTCGTTATCCATAGCTGGTTTATCAACAGAAATATCAGTTCATGAATATTTTGGATGTGACGATGAAGATATCTCATTTATAAATGTGCCCGACATCGGACCACTTACCCGTTCCTTTACTTACACACTCTGCAGTGTCTCTTATGTATTGCTGTCTTATTTGAGGGTATGTCTTTACTTGATATGATTTAATCATAACCTGATTGGCTAATCCCTTGAACCTTTGTGCATTTATATTTTTTATATGTTCAAATTTAAGGGATATTTGTTCTCTAACAATAGTTATGCATTCCATCAGGATAGCTCTATCAGTTTACAGTGAGAACAACTTAGTAAAACAAACAGTGGCTTATAGGCCGCTATGAGAGGGCCTATGAGGGGGAAGAAAGATTTTAAAGGGGTTTATAACTTTGTTCCAATTTATACATTTCTGTGTATGGGGCGATTTTGTGATATTTAAGAACTATTTAAAATGTTTATTTTATGCAGATTCCATCATTGTATCTCTCGTAAACGAGTACGACTATGTCCTTGGAGACCCTAAATAACCTATGTAAAATTGGTTGGCCTATCCCAGACTGGTTTGTATATAATGCTGTTGATGATGCTCGTGAATGTTGTAGTTTTTTCAATGATGATGTTTTTTTTTGTACATTGTAATTTATTTGTTGGTCTTAAATGTTTTGAAATTACAGATACACCAAAGAATAATATTATTGGTTTTGGTGAACGGTAGTGATGCTTTTTTATCGTGTTCTGTAAAAAAAATGTTTTACTTGAATAGACTGTATAATGTGAAAATCAGTCCTTCGCATGCCCAGTGTAGTATCTCTGTTTTTCTTTTTTTATTCGAGGTGCATGGTGCTGTTTTTTGTTGTGGATAAAAATGATGAAACATCTCAGACAGTGAAAGTCATTGATGTTAAATTTTAAATATAAAAATGTTATAAACTTGAATAATGAATGGTAATTGGTCTTATTGCATATTCACAACCATTATTTTCATTTGCTCTTTCAAACAAATAGTCAATATTCAGTAGAATTTAATTTTACAATGTGTTATCCTTACATTGCGTAACCTAACCTTACATTGCTACAGTATGTGCCATAAATATTTTGCGCACAGTGTGGTGAAGGACCACCTAAATCGGAAAGTTTACACAGTAAACACACGGATGCGGCAGGAAATAAAATACCTGTTTACTGTGTTCATAGTCACTCTCTAAACGTAATGGCTTCTTTAAATGGGACCAACCCATGGCCCTATAATGGTCATCAAAAGCATGCGCGTAATGAATCATTCATGCCAAATATAAAACATAAAACGATGCTTGCCAATGAGAGAAGTCCTGTTCTTTCACTTATTTTTTTCTATTTAAATGCACAAAGCCGCATAGTGTCACTTTAAGAGTTCCTCTGTCCAATCTATAGATTCAGAATTGTCCGGCACAAACCCTCCACCACTTCAAAGTGAAGCGGAAGGCAAGGCGCTTTGACAATGTGCATGGTGCGTTAAGATTTCTATGGCAATTGGCTACCGAGACGTTCAAATTTGAATACGTCTAGAAGCCAACCTACGCATGGTGTAGGCGAGTATCAAAGCGGTGTATTTCTTAGGCTACTAAACAAACTAGATCTCTCTCTAAGTATGAAATACAGAAAGGGCGTCAGCCAGAAAAGGAAATGTTAAATGATGAAACAAGAAGGTGTTGTCTTAATGTCAATGGTGTCTTGCTCATTATGCATTAATTAGGTATATGTCTATATCACAACACCACCACACACACACACCCATCATCTAATGTTATGTTTCTGTGCCTACGTCATGACAAGACTAGATGGTTAGTTCTGGGGTTAGACACCATAAAGTTGTAAACGGACAAGTAGGCTAAACGATGCGCTTTGCCCTGTAAAGTTCTATTCTCACGACATCAATTGCGATGACCAAAGAAGCCAAACTAATAAAGGCTGCAAAAGTTTGAAAACAGGAGTCTAGAAAACAATACTTGATTTTATGGTGACCTTTCCAAGCAACATTTGGATTGCTATGGCAGTGTGCCGCAGCATCAGACAAAAGAGTAGCTCCATCCTAAATACTCCACAACTGTAAGGTATGGTTGGCTTGACCCCTGGCATTGCCATTAAAGGAATCAGTATTCAGGTCAGATGTATACATCATATTTAGCCCAACATCATTTCATCATCAAGTTTAATTGAAACGAGCACTGTTGCTTCTCCACATCTTTTGCACAAAACCATTATTTACTGAAGGAGTAAAAGAACTCCTTTATTTATTTAGAACAAGTGTCCGATGAATGGAGGAAAATAAACACGATGAAAAATAACCAAAGAGATGGTCCCTTTGGCGTGAAAAGGGGAACTTCATAAAAGAGTGAAGCAGTCACCGTTGAATGGGAAACGCTTTGAAGTAGAACTTATTATCTGACAAATGCTTCTCGGTTGTCCTAACGACGCTACTGAATTGAAAAGCCTCTCCTTTGTCACCGATTTGTTCTCCTTTGGCGAGAAGCCCGTGGAAATCACTTACACGGACTACCTTAACATGCAGCCTGCAAATCAGTAACTTTGGAAGGCAGACATGCAGACGCCACTTCACAGAGGACAAAGCAGAAGTCACTGAGAAACACTGCGACTTTCCCTCTTTCCGCCTTTATTGAGCAGAATAGGCATAACAGAGAAGAATGTCTATTTGGAGACATCAGTGACAAGTGAAAATGACTGGTCATCCCATCACTTTGTGTCATTGTGGTGTTTTTTTCACCCTTCTCAAATAAACATTTGCACCCACTTGCATGACAGAATAAAATGACAGGCACTTTCACCTGTTACTAGTAAAAACCACAACTCATTATATAACAGGTTCTTTGAAAATAATAAGCCAAATGCAATTATTTTCGCAACATCTGACACAAGTAAAACAAAAGTTGTGTTAAATATTGACATTTTATTGCTGTACAAGAGATTAACGATTAATAGCCAAATTAATTTTAACACAATGATTTTACACATATTTTTTTGGGCAAAGTAGCCTAGTCCAAGGTTTAGGCGCAAGGTGTTCTCCACAGAACAGAGAAGGGTGCACATGCATAACGCATCACGTTCTGTACTTTCTATACAGAATTGCTGAGGGTCTTCCTCACAATTTCCCCCCTGCGTCAGTGAAGTCACAAGCCAACATTAAATCTACAGTCAGTTCCCTCGCCTATTTGGCCAACAAATCTACAACAGCGTCTTATATGATACCATTAGTAATTTAATAAGTCTACTCGACGTAAAGAAAAGGAAAATGATTCATTTCAAATGTGTCTATTTATTAGAATATATTTGTTCAGAATCTGTAACAGGAATAAAATAGCCTACATAGGATTAACAAACATTTTGTGAAAGATCTATGAATAAATGAGTTCAAGTTTAACATGGACTTGAGCATTGAAAGTAAACATTATGATTCATGAGAACCAAAACCACACACAAACCTACACATTAAAATAATTATTTTAGTTTAACCAACTTAATCCAACCAACTTCTTAAAATCATAACATTAACCGCTCTGCCCTACCACAGCATGTCAAGCAGGGAAGACCAACAAACTGGGCACATATTCATTATCCAGGCATTCTGCCAAAATCTTTCAAGCACCCTACCTGGCTACTATCTTAAGTTTCCAGAATAAGTGAGAAAACACAATCCCGCAGCTGTGCGCTACTTCCTGCCTTAGCCTCCAGTTTAAATCTGCCTTGCATGTGGAACAGTAAACTTTCAAGCGAAAAGATTCTTTTCTACTCAGCATTCTGTAAGTACCCTATGTGCACTTAGAATTTCTCTTGCTGACACTTTTCACAACTGACAACTGTCTGATGTTAATTCCCGAAAGCCAGTTGCCTACCGGCTTTGTAACCTACATACTGTAGCCTTTGCGAGTTGTTCGTGATAACTGTGAATATGCATTCTATTTTGTACATGAATTAGTCGAGGAAGTTTGATGTCCCGTTAAATTATGGCTGGGTGAATAGCCGTAGCCAACTCTTGAAACTCTCGGGACGACGCGTACCCTACAAGTCCCATTCGAGCAGCTGCGCTTTCACCTATTAGCCCTGATGTCTTTCCGAAAAGACTGGAGGAGTTAAACATCCGACAATGAGATCTCCAGGGGGGGCTCTTGCCTGACCTATACCCGATTTTAATAGTTTCATAGGAACTTCATTAAATCAATTACTTAGTGAGCACATCATAATTTATTTGTAATTAGTTCTGAAAAGCTCGATTTTTTGTAACGCAGTAAAGAAGGGAGACGCTGCATGGGACTGCTGTGTTAGAAGGAAGGATATCTGTTTGTCTTCGACTTATTATTATTATTTACCCGCTGCATTAAAAAAAATACAGTCTGGAAGTCTTAAACTATGAGTCCGTTCAGCAATTCATAGGCTTTTGCACATGTTAAAAGAGGAGGGAAAAGTTCGTTAAGAGGAGAGATTTCCCTCGGTTACTGCACTCAAGAATTCTCATTAGTGAGGTATGCGGCCATGCAACAGACCAGAAAAAAAAGTGCAAGATTTTGGGACAGGCCAGCGTACAAAACAAGTGCATGACTCAAATAGTTGTTGCTGCCCTTACACAGTAGTTGTCAGAAATATGGTGTGACATTTAGAATGAAAGCCTTGGTGTTGCTACTTTTCGTCCCAAGAAAACCTTGGCAGAGCTACTATAGCCTATATTGCAAATGAGTAAAATGATTGGTCTTCTACTCTTCTTAGATGGAGTCTCAGGGACATTTAGATTCTGCATCAAGATAACACATATAATCACAGACACACTACAGAAAGAGGAAATACAAAACAACTTTACAAATAATTTGGCTGTTTAAAAAAATCATTTATTTGTAAGACTCTGTTTCTTAAATTACAAAACTGATTACATTTATTTTATTAACTTATAAATCAGCCATATGTACACATGGTAGAGGATGGGCAAGCCTTCTATTCTTCATTTTGGTAATGGTACAACTGGGTGCCTGATATTTTTTATCCTGACAGCGATGCGAGGACACTCCACCTGCAGCCAGGATGAATCATTTGGCCTGTCTCCTAGAGAAACTGACATAATATCTGGCCATTCAACAACATCTGTGGGCATAGAAACTTGGTTCGGGTCCAAAAGTGCATCGGCAGGACTGGGAGGCTTTCCAAAGCGCAGGGTGAGAAGAGCAAGGTCGTCCACGGACAAGCACTTGAGCCAGGCCCTCATCCCTGGCCCACCCGGTCGCCCTACCAGACGGCAGAAACCACACAAGAGTGCAAGTTGCTCACTGTTTTGCCTTGTGTTGGACAGGGCCTGCTTAAAAGCCTCTAAATACGGGCCTGGGGCAGCAGGTAGAGAGATGCCCAATGACTTCACCCAGCCCATCTCAGGTGCCGTAGGAACTATTTTATCAGGTATTTCAACCAGGCTGGTTTATTGGTACTGTTGGGGAAATGGCTGTATATGTATGTTTGTTTGTTTGTATGTCATTTGTATTCATGCATGCAGGCATGATGGAATGAAAGCATGTAGATATGAGCATGTGAATATATAGTATCTATTCATGAACGTGTGACAATATGTTTGTATGCTCTGATATATGTGCATAAGTTCTACAATTGCTCCAAGCTGGAGATTGCTAGAGGAATTGAGGGAAACAAGCCTGTCTCCAGAACTGTGGCCTTGTGTTTGTCTCAGTTACATACTGGTGGCCACATCTCAGGAGGTTTATCGCAGGCAAAAATACGGAAAGGGGAAATGCCTTTTTCCTCCAATTTGCTGAATCATCTAATCTATAGCGTTTCATATTGGCACGCCACTGGAGTCAGGATAATTTGCTCTGGCTTAAGTTAGTGGGTCAGCATCTGACTGTGAAATGTGTTAGGCTCCCACAATAAAACGGACCACAAACCTGCGATCCAGAATGAGCTGTGTGTGTGTGTGTGTGTGTGTGTGTTCACCTTTTTTTCTTCCCTGGTATCCCTCATCTGTTGAGGCATCAGATTCTGATCTCCTCGGTGTATCAGTGCGTTACTATCGTGCTCACATCATCACAGGTCTGCCGGTGAATGCAGTGCCTCTTGTTGCAGAAAAGGTCAACATGCGGTAGGAGGAAATCATTCCTGCTCAGCTGGAAAGGAGAAGAGCAGATCATCTCTGAACAAAGAGAGAGAGAGAGAGAGAGAGAGAGAGAGAGAGAGAGAGAGAAGTGGGAATCAGCAGAATCAGTGGCTCAGGTAGAAGAGAGATGGAGAGAGAAAGACAGAAACAGAGAGACAGAGAGAGAGAGAGAGAGAGAGAGAGAGATTATCCATTAACTGCACAGACACAAAGTCTGAAGTGTCAGAGGGCCTGAGTGACATTGACTTTGAGGAGCAGATCTGTGGCTCTCTCATTCAGCGGGCCAGTTTGCGGAGCTGAGCACCTTCCCTAAACATCCCCGCCAAAACCATCCCCTTCCTTTCAGTGGGATTCTAATCCGGGCCGATAAGCCCACTGTAGATTCTCCCGCGGGTCAGTGCCACTGCGTCACTGGACACCCAATCTGCCTGCTGGTTTTATTAAGGTGACAGAATGGTCTTAAACTTTACTAGCCACTGCCATTCTGCCTGGCAGGGTATATTAGGGATGAAGCATTTTTTGCAAGATTTTATATTTGGAGGTGGCAAAGGGGGTTGATGAAATCTGTCTGGGTGGACAGTGATTTTGTTCGAAAGATAACTTTTTTTTTCTTTCTTTCTTTCTTTGGCGCCCTGTAGGATTGTAAAGCCATTTTTCTTTGTGGCAGTAGGTAAAATCCTTTCAGGTGACATCAACCAACTTGAATTGTGATAGCTAAAGTTAAGATAAAAAAAGAAGAAAGGAAAAAAAAAGAAAACGCTTGGATATTGTGTGGTCTTTTGGAGTCGGCTGAGTTCAGTAGAGACCTATAGAGTGAGAAAGCTTGGCTGTGGAATTTCCTGCAGTTCATTGCCAAAACCCACAAATTTCACCATCCCTAACCTAACAAAAACCACCGACTGCAATCAGACGCCACACAGCAGAGAGGGTTGGATCCAGTTCCAGCTCCTCGCTCTAAAAGAAGCCTGGGCCAGCGGGTATGCGCCGGCCGCACTAGGCACAAGGCACAGTGACATGCCAACTCGTAGCCTGTTATCCTCCACACCTTGGAGTGAGGAAGGCCACTTCGTGGACCGAGGCCACGACCAGGCAGGTCTTTGTGGCTGAGAAAATGAATTAACTCACCCGTTGAGCCCGAGCCCCAGCCCCAAGGACCAGGCCTCGGCGAAGCCAATGATGGACTCGGGGCTTCGAAGAAGTGGTCCCAGAGGAGACTTTACAGTGAACTGTCCCGATCACAAGACAAATTGTATAATTAGGAACAGACCTAATGGGAGGCCAACCTTTGGTCCTCCGCTGACACTTGAAATGGTAAATGACAGCATATCTTACTAAAATAACACCGCAAATCCATCTTGGTGACATGGAGGACTCAGTCAAGAACCATTAAGGCGGTCTTCTGTGTGAAGCCATTAGGCTTTTCCAAAGGCTTGACAACCCAAATCATCAGCAGTTAAGCTGATTTTAATGTGCATCAGAGCCCCTTTCAATCTGAAAATAGTTTATTGCTAATTATTTTAACGAGGACCCATCCTTCATCTAATAATAACTTAATCATTCCTAATAAATCATAAGGTTCTGGAAGTTTGAAGAAAATATAGTTGTTGTGGTGATGACTTTTGTTGATAGTTAACAAAACTTCAGAGTATGTCCTGTCCAATGTCAATGGGAATTCACTTAGGCTACCATCCTGAATAAGCCTAAATTAATATTTTTAAACAAAATACCATCAAAATTGTTGACTTCAGTTTTCTGTCACATTTGGTTCTGTTTTAAGGACCTACTGTATCATCATAATGATGCGCCTGGGCGCAGAAGTCTGCATTTGAGGTCCTGAAGAGCATTCTGGCTCAGAATGGGGTGAAGTTCCACCGATTCAGCATCACATTTCCAGATGCACTGCGCGCCATATTCAACCCCACCGGCTCACTCACACCCTGTCACCCCCCAATGATCGTTTTCCTTTCAGCACCGCCGCGCTCGTCATAATCATTGTCAAAATGTGCGCCATGGCTAGGCTCACAGTCGGGGAGGGCTTGAGATTGAAGGTGCTGTGCTCAGGTTCCTTGCTGGACCAGGCGGGGTTAACCACCTTTCCATCCAGGAGGGCCTCAGCGGAATTCTCATTATACCACAAGCTCCAAGAGCAGTCAGTTGTGTTGCGGTGCAGAGAGCACAGCTAGGCTACTTACCTGAGAGCCATCAGTCCAGTACGCCAAGCTAAGCATATTCAGCGTCAACATTTTGGCGGCTCAGCGAAATGTACATTGGAACGTAGAAAAAATGACAAAGGGCCTGGTGGAAATAATAATAATAATAAAATAAATAAATAAATAAACAAGAGACGTCAAAATTGGCTCCAAATCGTGTCAGGTGAATTGAACGGTTAGACAGTTGGCCAAACCAAGTTGCTAATGATATAACCATCAGCAAGCCAATATTTGTTTGTTAAATCAAAAAGAAAGTAACTTGATGTTTCCATACATGATTATATCCGCTCTGTGACAAATCTTTGATCTGCAGGCTTTGGCGGAAAGAAGTCCAATTTAAAAGCGGAAGGGATTTGACAGTTGTTTGGTGTTGTCAAGAGACGTTGCCTGAGAGATGTCATAAAACTGCCTTAATCAATTGTATGGATTTGTGACTCCAGTGATCATTATTCATGAGGGCTCCGTGCACGGGCATATTTGATTTTTTAAAAAATTCTGCATGACCCAATAGGCTAATTTACAGTCTGGCAAGTAGGCTAAGGCAACAAGACAATTTGGTAGTCTCGTCGATCAAGTTAATATATCTGAAAACTGGTTAGATCTAGGCCTACAGTGTAATATGGGATCTACTCAGAAATTGATTTGCAAAAGACAATGTCCAAAGTTTTATATCTTAATAAAAATATCAGCAATATAAAATATAGCCATATCACTGAAATGTTGAATCTTCGTTTTAAAACCTGTGTATAGCCTACGTACAGATGACAAGTGATCATATAGCACAACTTTTCAAAATGTATTAGGCCAATAAACTGAGGGAATATAGGTTGCTATCCATCATATTATAACCTCTTGCCCTGTCATAACATCGCGCAACACTGGTACACCATGTTCCATACAAGGAAACTAATGTGAACTGATGAAGTCTCCTCCAAACTTCACTGCTACATACTGTGCGGAGAACTTTAGGGTCAAGTGCCGGTTCATTAGCCGTGTCCCCTTTACCTCTCCCTTGTGCGCCCCTCGAATGACGTGCTCCTACGACTGAGTGGATTAACTGCAATTAAACTGCCATTTCTGAATACACACTAGCTGTATGATTCATGGCAGAGAAGTTAGCCCAGAGGTCTTGTTGGGGAAACGATCTTTATTGAAATGTAGGTTACTCGGTCTCGGACCGTCTCCGTAGCCTCGGTATTAAAGTGACAAAAATTGTGTTAGCTTCATGGGGGGTGATGCAAATTCGGTCTGAAACGAATTGTTCACAAACATCAATATACTGGCCTGTATATTTAGAAATGTCAAACTTGCTTCGGTCGTTTAAAGTGAGGTTGTTACACAATTAAAATGATGTTTTTTTGTCTCCGAGGAGGCTTCTTTAGGAAAATGCACATCAGTCATAATCAACAAACAAGCAGAACTTTCAGTGCGACAGTTTGCAGGCTGCAATTTTCAACATTGGTGGCGTAATAAACTTTTCTCTCAAAATGTCCGTCAGCTATGTTGAAAAAGTTGACAGGCGGAATCTCTTTGAGAGTCACTTACCATCTAAGGGGGAAAAAAAAACCATTAGACTACTCACTATTTCGTTCATTCTGATTCTGTATTGTGTAGGACAGTGAGAAACTACACCTTAATCAGCTATTTGTTGTAACTGTATCGTTTTAACAGTAATCTAGTTTTATTTGACAACTCATATATTTAATCTTCAATTAAATTGTGTACGAAATGTAAAAAGTGGAAAAGTGGATTAAAATAAATAGCCTAGTTAAGAATAGTTCATACCAAAGTCCAACATCATTGAGGGCGATTTACGGAGTGAAGCCAAATTGAAAACAGAAATTATTTCTTCAAATATAGGCCTAATACAATTAATTTATAAAGTTGGGTGGGAAATATGACATAAAACTGTAAAAGCATAGGCCTGCAACGCTCTGAAAAAAATGTATTGGAAAAGAAAAACTATAACATCTGCCACATTACAACATACATTTTTCCATATAATGACCAAGGAATCCTTCTAAAACGAATTAAACAAATTTGTAGGCTAAATGGACTAGCCTGTGTTAGGACTTTTCTGATGGAAGGTAAAACAAACATTGCCTCTAATCATTGTTGCCTGTAGTCATACCGATTACAGGCAACATCTAAATAGCTCAAATTTGACTTTTGAACCCAGGACACAGCACCAAATAAAAGCTGTAACCTACGCTTGTCAAGAACTTCTTCAGGAATCAGACAATATAATACCCTGTGCTGCACTTCGGGGTTATCATGTCTAATTGGATTACCAAAGATGATGTCACAGACCGGACTTCGGAGCATGACTATGCAAACAGAGACACGCGCGGCTCACATCAAGTGGCTAGCACTTGCTCAACTGATCGCTGTTACACCTTTACCTCAAGACTGAGAAGCGCTGTTCGTTAATTTTTTTCTGCTACGCCCATTCAATTATTTAGGCTAATTTCAGACCTAGTTACATTTTCGGAAACTTTCGTTTAGGATCGTCGTTCTGTAGCCTACCTTCGAGTCCTTTAATCTCACTTTCGGGTTAGAGTTAAGTAAAGGCTTGATACAGAACTTGGAGAAGCAATATCACACCTGCGCCTTTTCAGGTTTAACCAGTGGGGGAAAAATCAATCATGGGTTTAATCCTTGAACAAAAAAATTGAGAGAATTCCTGAAAGCCTGTCTTTCCACTTTGCATGGAAACGGTAAAAGGAATTAAAGTGGCCGGGCCTAAATATCCCCCAGCAATAAAGAATCCAATTTAATAGTAGGCTATCTTTATCTGTTGTTGAATTCACCTACAGCCGACTTCAAATATATTTGACATTCAAAGACATATATGGTTGATTCGAATATACCGGTGATTTTAGCGGAACAATCAAGGGGAAAAAATAGACAACAGGACAATCAAATCACTGGCCGACACCAGAGTCTTTGCAGTGCATTTAAAGAAACTGTGCGTTGTCGTTGCCAAGAAGAACTAAAGAAAAGTTTTATTTGGTTAACAGTCTTTGTCTGAAACGAGGGCCTCTATGGTCCCGTGGAGTTTTACCGAGGTCACGCACGCAGGCAACCATGCGCAGACTCTACCTGTGAGAGCGCTGACTGTTGACAAGGAACGCGCTTCTGAGATGATCAGCAGACAGGCGCGCGTTCGCGTGTAAACGCCGAGACAGTCTTGCTCCGAGAGGGCGGGAAATGGTGTATGTAACCCAGGGCGGCACGGTGGCTGGCTAACAAATTCCACCCCAGTGCCCTCACAGCGCCCGCCAACAAATAAGTGGAGAAAAGTATGACAGACGAAACTGCCAGTCTATCCACTGGCTACGGACTCTCAACCTCAAACCAAGAAAAAGAGGGAAAATATTTAGACATGCAGGAGAGAACCATGACGAACCGAAACAATGGTTATCAGCCTAAAAGGACATATTGCCATTTTGCTACCTGTCTTTTGCGCAAGGCGGGACTGATAACTGACTTACCCATTAGCTTCTGAAATCTGATGTACCAGGGGGGAATACTGAATTAATGTCGCGCAGCTTTTAAAACCTGATGCTTTGAGGAGCATGATTCATGCTATCTGTCGTGACACTATATTATAGGACACTAAGGTGATTATGGTGTCTGTGTCCCAAAGCGCCCATCTGTGGTTCATGGACACGCGCTGTCTAAATGATTATTAAATGCTGTGGTCTGTCATTCCGCTTTACGAGGAACGTCATACTTCAAGCTAGCCTATTACATAGGCCTAAAAAAGAGGACCTGGAGGAAAGTCAAACCTAGGTCTGGCAATTTGGAAATAATCCATGACATTGTAGAGGGGAAACTTAAGTGCTGTAGCATGGTGTGGCCTAAACTTCATTTAAGTTTTTTCTCCCTTGAACGTTCCACATTGGTCACGGTAGACTACACAGACCACTCTAAACCAGACAATCTTGACAGCATCCACAGCTACACTTTTGAACTTAAGGCGCCTGCACCACGCATTGATCATTAGAAAGTCAGTGGGGGAATTCGCAGTGGCAGAGCAAGGTAGACAATCCTCACAGCAAGACATCTCCCATTGAGATAGTTTTCTCATTTAAGCTGATATACAACGGGGAAATGCATCAATAATTTTAATTGTGTAATTAACACACAGCTAATTATGCGGGTCTATTAATAACCAATTGAGTAGGATATTCTATTTGCGTAATTTCTGTATCAAAATTCGAAATATGCCAAAGAAATGTGTACCAACAATAAAAGACAAACTCAAGAAGAGTGCAGTCTTAGAAGTGGGCCATTCCACAGACGGGCTGCTCCTCAGGAGAAAGACTTACTGGGTTGGAAATTGCACCTGCTCGCCACAATAAACCTATTTTGTCTGTTCTTTGTCCATTTCCGGGAGCCACTGAACTCGCAAATGGAGATCACACACAGAGTTATAGATGGCGGAAAGATGAAGCCAATTAAGAGGAAAGTGTCTTCAGACATAATTTGAACAAAGAAAAAAATGAAACACATCCTTCACGAAAAACAATTTGAAAAGGGAAAACAAAGTTTTTTTTTTTCTTTTTAAAACAGGCTAACGGTTTGATAGCAGTCAATAAGCTTAGGTTTTACTTGGTTTTAAAATTCAAATAAAAAATGATGGATTCTTAGATTGCATGTGTTTAATAGACTTAAGCCTATGGGCATATGCTTGGCATCTTAATTTTAATTTAGTCTGCATGGCCCTGTGTAATAAAAAAAAGTTACTGCGGCAAAGATATCAGCCCATTTCATCGAAATTACTTCACTAAATCAGCCTACATGAGTTGGGAAATCAATTGCATGACTTTATTTATTTAAAGACACAACCACAACGTCGGGATGCTTCTCAATAATGATTCCAGGGTTTAATTGAATTGTAGAAATATTGTTAAAAAACACACAAAACAAAACAAAACAACAACAACAAAAAAACAATAAAATAAAAATGCAGGATTTAGCTGGAGGTGACACGACAAAGGCCCTCTGTCTCCTTGAACAAACAACAGTTTCGACCGCCAACATTATTGTGCGTTCATAAAAGGATCCGACATCAGACAAGCAATATACCGGCAGGTACACAGGGTCAAACCATATAAAAATGAAAAGTTGGGGGGACTTTGTCACACTGTAACGAGTCTGATTATCATGCTCACGACACCCTTTCTTAGTTGACCCGAATCCTAGCAACCGCGCACAAAGACCGAGGGGTCTCGGAAGGGTCCGTGGGGAAACAGCCCAGTCTTTGATCTCACCCCATTTAGAGCGAGGGAGTCAGCTCAAACCAGCCAAGGCGCAGAAAAAGACTGGCCCAATCCGCAACCTTCACAAGTCCAAGCCTATTCAAGAGGAATTATCCTTCACTAAAAACACACAACAATCAAGCGCAAAGAGCCCCTTCACTTCAGAGAAATTGACTTAGTCGGACACGACAACTTGAAATTGTTTCTACAAGAACCCCTAAATGCTGAAGAGCATCCTTTGATATTTCAC
>JAODXP020000016.1:31280003-31282503 GCA_027497455.2 Sardinella longiceps | reverse complement strand
AGAGAGAGAGAGAGAGATGGGAGTTGTAGGATAAGAGGAAGGAAGTGAGGAAAGGCAAGTAAAGAAAGGAAAGACAAACCTGTGAGTTAATTTCTGAAATTTGAAAAATTTTGGTACCAGCACTACAAGCAGTCAGCATACAGTAATAAAGATGTGTATCTCTCTCTCTCTCTCTCTCTCTCTCTCTCTCTCTCGTGTATCTGTGATTTCATTTCTGGTGTAGCTCTCACTCTGTAGAACGTTCGCATGGGTCTCACTTTTTGACTGGGAGATGGGAGAACTCAACTCGTCCAAACAAACAGTACTCTGGTCTCCCACAGTCTGCTCTGCTGTAGAACATTCAGTTCTCTGCAGACTAATGAATAGGCGCTTCCGTAAACTTACATGAACTACATTGTCATCTTTCGGAACTACGATATCTATTGTCTATTCAGTTATCAAATGGAAAGTATTTTGCTGAGAAACACCTGACTTAACTGCTACAGTGATTAATGGGATCAATAAAGCCTTTTGAGAGGGCAAACATGGATTGCCTGCTTTCTGCAACCCTAGTCTCAAGACATGCATCGCTAGGTAGCTAAACACTCGCCTTCGGAAAGATCTGTACTACTTCAGATAAACGGAGAGTATCCGATCAGTGACATCCTTGCACAAAATCTAATGGAATCAATAGAGCCTCTGTCCTCGACTAGAATTTAGAAGGATGCTTGACTTTGGAACAGTACTTGGCGACTAATAATGACGTGGAATGCTCGAAAAGCAGCCTTCCAAGCATGCTTCCTCGACTTTGAGAAACACTCATGATTGGGGGTTGGGGGGCAGGACAGATGGAATAACGGCAGATGTTATTTACAAATTGAAGATGCCAAGAAATAAAAAAACAAAAATATATTAAAAACGAAGATCATCCAGTAAGTATCATTAGTTTTAATGCAATGGAACAGAGAACAGCAGTAACCCCTCAAAACTTTCCTCTAATGAATAGTATTACTGAGCTGTGTGCTCCAAATGTGTTTTTAAATAGGCTCAGTAAATGAAATGCCATAAGTGTAATGGAAATTACACTTGGATTGAACAAACAAACAAACAAACAAACAAACAAACAACAAACAATATTTGAAGATCAAATAAAGGCCTGTGGCAGTGTGGAGGGGTAGAGAGGAGGATCTGGGGGAGGCCCTTCTCTGATTGGGCTGCTTGTGGGATAATGATTCCTAGACTGAGGGTGGAGGTGGTTGGGGCTGGGGTTGGAGGGTTGGAGGGGGGGGGGGGTGACAGGACCCACTGGAGGTGCCCCTGAGGCTATCCTTAGTGTGGGAATTACTGCGAGCAGCAAGGTGCGGGGCAGATTGTGTCGCGCTCGTTCCCTGCACCGCCGTTGTCGCTCGCGAGAAAGAACACGCACGGCAGCGAAACACAAGAGTCAATGATGCACTAAATTGGGAACAATATCGCCGGAGCCTAATTGCTCTCCCCCCAATCATCCATAATGCACTCCGAGTCCTCGTGGCTCCAGAGCCATTCTCCCACCAGGGTTAGGCCCGCATTAGTGCCTGCGCCAGGGTGAGGTGGGGCACCATTACTGGGCAAAGCGGGCAGCCAGCACAACACAACACGTCTCACACAAAACACTTGCAATCTGTGCATTAGACAAAGTGTCGCACTCAATTTCCCAGGGCTGTTTGTTCAATTAGGAGTTGAAACGAGCTATTTGACGACACTGCGAACTTGAACGAGTGCAGTGGTAATAAAGGGTTTGATGGTGTGTGGCACCTTGCCCAACTGCTGGTGCTCGTCAAAGGCGGCGATGAGCTCCTGTGCCCAGTTGATGCGCTCCTGGCTGGGGGAGAACTCCTCCTGCACCGCCTTAATCTGGTTGGGATGGATCACCTGCTTGCCTGCAGTACATACACAAACAATACAAAAGACAGAGGGGTTGGATGTCAATAAATATTACTTGTCTTTACTTTTTTTTACAGAGAGAACATTGCAGACATAGTCCCACAGATATAAGAACACTCAACCTCATTCACCTATGTCCTCCTAAGAATTTTCTTCTTTTTCTTCAGGTGCCTGTAGGCTGTCTTTAAGAAAAAGAACGCTAAAATTTTATGCTATATAGACCGAATATCAGACCGATTACTAATGCTCACTGAATGGGGCTTAATGAAATGAAACTGAAAGTAAGTTGTTATGCTCAGTCTATGTTGTATCAAATTCTCTGATTATTTTCCCTACCTACAGCACTTGGTGAGCTTAAACAACAGGGCTAATGACTGATTTACACTGGATTTCCCCTTTAGAGTCCCACTTACAAATCTGTATTGGTGGATAAAAGTCTTCCTTCAGGGGCGCCGTGGCTCAGTGGGCTAGAGCGTCATACCACCACTACGGGGGTTCGAGTCCGACCCAAGGTCATTTCCCGATCACACCCCATCTCTCTCTCCCACTTGCTTCCTGTCCTGTCTATACTGTCCTGTCCGATTAAAAGGCAAAAAGC
>JAODXP020000016.1:31272503-31277503 GCA_027497455.2 Sardinella longiceps | reverse complement strand
ACACACACACACACACATACACACACAAGCGTGTGGGTGATACTCCAGCTTTTACACGTATTTTGCGGCAGATCGTAGTGTAATTGGGTCCAAATGTCAGAGGCATTCTGCAAATAAGCCACCAGACTGGTGAAAACAGGTGTACTGTGCTCCTAGACTCCCAGGCCCTGAGACACGGCCAGTGTAATAATTCAGGATGGAGATTTTAGCGCTAGCGCTTCGAGTTAAACATGGGATAAGAATGGCGATTGAAAGGCTTGAAAAATATATTAATTCAGATTTCTTCTTTTTTTTGGAAAAAGGGACAGACGGAGACAGGCTGACAGACTGACAGACATGCACACACTCACACAATCCTAGTATCCCGATTTTCCACAGAAACAGTGTATTTCTACTCCTGGGCGATCTCATAGGGGTGTATGTGTGTGTGTGTGTGTGTGTGTGTGTGTGTGTGTGTGTGTGTGTGTGTGTGTTTCTCCATGCCTGGTGGAGAGCACCGTTTCTGGCGGTCCCCGAGGACGAGTCCTGTTGGATCAACAGCCCAAAGAGGAGGCTCTTGTCCCACATCCGCGACGCCCATTCCAGAAAAGGATCGCAGGGGGTAGTTCCCGTGCATCAACAAAATATGCCCCCTTCCCAGTAGTGCCACCTGTTCCCCCCCTCCCTCCCCCCTCCTCCCCACTGTCCTCTACCGAGCCAGCCAGTAACAGCCTCGCCAGGATGGCCCAGTCAGGTCCAAGCAACTGGGCCGCGATTGGTTCCCCCCGCGTTGCATCATTCCCACTTCATCGGGCCCCTGGGCCAATCGTAGCCTGCCATCTGGTGCCGGGCTGTCTGATTGGTGGCTTGCTGTTCAGCAGTCAGTGCTTTTGTCAAATTTGGAAGAAATTAGATTCTTGTTAGACAAGACTGGTCTTTCAATAAAGTCAATCACGGATTATTTCTGTAATATTTCGTGACACACACTGAAAGAAAAAAAAATTCCCAATTGTGAAACTCAAATCATTTTAATTACTTAATTTTCCTCTTTTATTCTGCACATTTTAACCTCATTTAAAATCCTGACATGGACAGTTAAACTAACGCCAAAAATATTAACGCTTAGAATACTTATCTCTAGTCCCAGCAAAAGCACGACCACGAGAGAATATCCGAAAATTGTCATTTTACAATCAGAACATTGCTAACACAAACTCTGTGCCAAAATCAAGCTGTCTGCTCTGCAGAAGAAAAATAAAAAATAGCAGCTCAATGCTATTAAAAAAATAAAAATAAACATAAAATCTGCTATAAGCTAGTGGCTGAAAGAGGCCTGGCAAAGGGAGCCCAAGGTCAGTTATTGGGCAGGTGAGGCTTTGAGAGGAGAGTATTACTTAAGTAAGCGTGTCTGGCCAGTAATAGCCACTAACTAAGATTACACCGGGCCCACCCACGCCATTAAGCTGTTAATCCTGTCTACTTTGCACATTCTATTTAATATCAAATGCAATCCATTTTCTTCATGGGAAAAAAGTGTACACCTGCACTCACTATTTGTTAAAACGGCAGAATAAAAAAAAAAAAAAAAAAAAAAACAACAACAACTCAACAATGAAAATTTGGCATAAACAAGAATAGAGCACAAAAATCATTTCCCCTAATTTCGCAAATGTCTATTGACATGAAACCCCATGTCTGTCTGTGTGTGTGCGTGTGTGTGTGTGTATAAGCTGAGTTTGTGCACGAGAACGGTAGTCTAGTCCTGCCAGCTCAGTGCCTGGTGGGAATAGCACTCCTCTGAACTCCGTACACAAGGCCTGCCCAGGGAGATGCCTGTTTTTAATTGCAGTCAAGAAGCGGGGGACAAACCCACCAGCGCCAGACTGCTGTGTCACTAGAGTCACTGCGCTCTAGTCACACACACACACACACACACACACACACACACACACACACACGCGTCTCTAGCTTCCACACCTACCTTCTTTACTGCACTATTCCTCTCAATTGCGTCTTTTTTTTTCTCATGTTTTTTTGTGGCGCCGTGAGTAATGTTGACTGTTGTTCTTTTTCCGCCCCGCTCACCCTGTCAGTGTGAATAGTAAACGGTGGCCTTCGCTGGCACTCGCTAGAATAGCAGTGGCAAAGGAGGCCGGGGTGTGTGTGTGTTTGTGTGTGTGTATGTGTGTGTGTGTGTGTGTGTGTGTGTGTGTGTGTGTGTGTGTGGTGTGTGGAGGGGGAGCTGGGCAGTGGCCTAGTCAGGTATGTAAGGAGGGGGGAAGGCTTGGCAGCACTGGACAAGAACATTAGCACCAACGCTAGTTTGCTCGAGTAGCCCGCAGCATGCCTGGCCGCCGAAGCAAAAGCGAACAGCTCTTACGGCCTGGCTCTCACGGCTCGCTGCCAACCATGAAGTCAGGACACCAAAACCAATGAACGCAAAAAAAAAAAAAAAAACCTAGAAAAAAAAAAAAAAACACACACACACACACTTCACCCGCACCAGCTTGTACGTGTGTGGCTGACTCACAGGTAACTCTTTTCTAAATACAAACATTTAAAACACCCTCGAAAATACATTAGCTAGCTCTTCACCAAAACACACACTGCTAGTTTGAGAGCATTGAGTTTAGCAGGATGTACTTATTTACGTTTCGCTAGGAAATGACGCTATGCCCAAAGGTTTTTTTTTTTTTTTTTCCCTCTCTCTCTTCCCCCAGTTAGGCTGCTGTGGTAGGGGTTGCACTATCAGTGCCCGGCTGATTAGACGGGAGCCACAGACCATTGAGTAATTACGGGATCACCGTCTGCATTCATATTCAAAGGGCATTATTCGTGCGGCCGCCACCGCCGTTCGCTTAGCCCAGAATTAAAGGAGATGAGAAGAAATCAAACAAACCAGAAAAGGAGTGGGCGGGAATATAGGAGAAAGAAAAGAAAGGAAGGGAAAGGAAAAGAAAAGAAAACACAGACAAGGAAAAGAAAAGGAAGGATATGAGGAGAAAAGAAAGGGATGGATGGAGTGAAGAAGAAAAGAGGAGGAGGTGGAGGAGGGATGGAGGGAGTGAGGGAGGGAGGGAGGGAGGGGGGGGGGCTGTGGATCTGTCCTGCTCAGCTCTGGGGGAGTGGAAGAGCTACTGTATACATAGATTAGCAGGGGTAACACTGTGCATTCGGCAAACAGCAATTATGTATTCATTAGGAGAGGGCCCCGGAGGAGGACGCACATCTCCAGCCTCCCTCCATCCCTCCCTCCCGCCGCCAGTTACACACACACCACGACTCCACTCCCGTTGCCTGGCTACAAACCCACACAGAGCTGGGCTGCCATTGCTCAAAGACACACACACACACACACACACACACACACACACACACACACACACACACACACTCTCCCAAATGTACATCCCTGCAAACACACACACACACACACATACAAACACACGCACAATGTATAAGCACTCATCATTTTTCTTCTAATTGTGCAGAGAAATGTCACAAGCTGTAATTGACATTTTTGCAGAAGAGCAGGAAGAGAAAATTGCAAAAAAAGAGAGAGAGAAAGAGAGAGAGAATAAGCACACTTTTATGCTGGTAGTTAATGTAGACTCGTGCACTTCATGTAAAATATTCCGCAGTTGATTGACTTAAGTGAAATGTGATGTATAATGTGTTGGCCTTTTCCCTGACAATAATAACGACAGTAATAACGTCAGGAGCACAGTTCTCCTTCTCAGCACACATATGTACACACATATGCAATGCACACGCACACACACACACACACATTTTTTATTTTTTTTTGGTGTATTGACAACACTAATGAACAGAGCAAACGATGAAATGCACACAGAAAAAGAAATTGAAAAAAAAGAAGAGAAAGAAAGGAGGATAGAGAGGAAGCAATGAGTGAGAGAAAGAGAGAGAGTATTTTTTTGGATATGGAACCCAGGAAAGCAAACATCCCTTGGGGTGATTGTGTATTTGTATTTGTATTTGCATTTGCATTTGTATTGTGTGTGTGTGTGTGTGTGTGTGTGTGTGTGTGTGTGTGTGTGTGTGTGTGAGCAGAGAGAAGCGTCTCCAGGAGGCCTATATAGACAAGAGAGCCCCAGGGTTGCAGGCACTACAGTACATACACTAATACAGTACTTGTGGAAATAGCTGCACAGTAGCTTCTAGCTCCTGATGAAGAGCGTTAACGTTCCTGCTCTAGACTGAGGAAGAGTCACCACCACCGCGTCACTAAGGGAAATCAGCACGCAGGACTCAGAGACAGGTGACCTTTCGCAAAAAGCGTCAGGAGGAGTCGTTGTTTATGACTGTCTGGAAGCCCGAGCAGTTTACTTTGGGTGTCTCGAGACACGGAGCTCTGGGGGAGAGCATGGGGAAGGAGGCGGGGCTGACTGGCTGGCTTCAATAAAAAAAGGGCCTTTGATGGGCAGGACGTTTCTAATGTCAACAGCAGTTTTAACACTGGCAGTGATTCATCTGTGAAAGTGAAAACATCGTCGTCTCGCAGCGGATTGGTGGAAACTACACTGGGATAAGCCTGCATTGTCAGGAAAATTATTTATTTATTTATAACTAAATTTGCAAAATTAGCAAATTCACTTAAGGCTAAATCGCTCAAAACAAATATCAAATTGTTACGATGAGAAATGGCTCTAAAGCCCACAAACAGACAGACGAGATGGTTCTGAGGAAAGTGCTGTGTGTGCTGTGTGTGTGTGTGTGTGTGTGTGTGTGTGTGTGTGTGTGTGTGTGAAGGAGAGACAGAGAGGGACTCCAAGCCTGAGAAAAAGGGTATGTGTGTATGTGGGTGTGTGAGAGAGAGAGAGAGAGCGAGTGTGTGAGTGTGTGTTTGAAGGAGAACAGAGAGGGACTTAAGCCTGAGAAAGAGGGAGTGTGAGTGAGAGAGAGAGAGACAATGTGTGCAAGATTGCGTGTGCAAACTCTCTCTCTCTCTCTCTGTGTGAGAGGAGACACAGAGAGAGAGAGAGAGAGAGAGAGAGAGA
>JAODXP020000016.1:31250003-31255003 GCA_027497455.2 Sardinella longiceps | reverse complement strand
TCTTTTTTTTCTCCCCCTGCCCACTCTCGCTTTTCTTTTCACCGTCCTGCTGAGACACCGTGCCATGCGTTTTGAAACGAGCCATAGTTATGTGATGGATTGGGCATTGTGGAGGCCGTAGGTGTGAAATCCTGAAGAACGACATCCCATGGACAGCCAGTGTGACGAGTGACGCGTGCTTTTGGTCGAATGTGTGTGTGTGTGTTTGTGTGTGTGTGTGTGTGTGTGTGGGGGGGGGGGGGGGGGTTATGCGACCTGGTCTGGACCGGTGAACTGAAAAATGGTCCACTTAAAATGCCCTCCTGGTTTTGCATTTGTACAGTTCACAGTTCCGCATGGCAAATGCCAAGATGGAGCCTCTTTCATGGCCAAAGGTGCCATTCTCTCTGGACAAGAGCGAAGCAGCACTCCCTGCACCACTGACTTGTTTCCCCTCTCAAGCGTTGGCATTTTTTTCACTGTTGTTCTTTTTTTTCTTCCCCTTTGCTCTTTGAACAGTGAAAGGGAATGTTCCCATATTGTGTATTGTGTGAAGAGAGAGAGAGAGAGAGAGAGAGAGAGAGAGAGAGAGAGAGAGAGAGAGAGAGAGAGAGAGAGAGAGAGAGAGAGAGAGAGAGTAAGGGGGGAGCAAGAGAAAGAAAGAGCAAGAGAAGGAGAGAGAGCGACAGAGGGATAGGGAACGAGAGAAGGAAAGAACGAGAGGATGAATGGAGAGGAAGAGGGAGCGAGAGCGCGAGCGTTTGGGAGCCCACGTAGCTGGCGGCTGTGTGGGCTAGCGTCGGTGCCAAGCCAAACAAGCGGCCGTAACTCGATAATGAGGAGCGGGAGAAGGTGCGCTCCGTTCTCCAGGCCTCAGCGATTTATGATACGTTTGTCTGCCCTGAACCTCCAGCGCTTGGGAGGTGACGGTGGCCACGGTGTGTGTGTGTGTGTGTGTGTGTGTGTGTGTGTGTGTGTGTGTGTGTGTGTACAGTGCATACAGTGTATATATGTATGTGTGTGTGTGTGTGTGTGTGTGCAGTGTATATGTGTGTGTGTGTGTGTGTGTGTGTGTAGTGTGCAGTGTATGTGTATGTGTATGTGTGTGTGTGTGTGCAGTGTGTATGTGTTCACTCCATACTCTCCTCCCTCCCCTCTCCACAACCTTCCCTTCACCTCCTCTGCTCCACGCTTGCCTGCTTGAGAAGCCCAAGCGATGGGACAGGACACGGAGGGAGGGAGGGTTCTGTTGCCCTCTACCTTCCCCCTGTCCTTCTGACCACCGGGACGACGGAGCTCGGGGCTCGGAGCTCACGTTCAAACAATCAGGCCCATTTACAGCTCGCCATCCCAGCGGTGTACTGGCAGAATCAGAGGAGTTTCCTCCTGCTTCCAAAAACCCTATCACCCACCTATCACTCCTCACATTGTCCTCTCTCTCCCTCTCACACACACACACACACACACACACACACACACACACACACACACACACCACCCTTCCGTGTTCAATAATTCAGTGTTTGGATTCTCCCCCTATTAGCTCCTCTGCTGGCCTGCAGTGGTGACTGATGTCTGCTCTGGGGTCACATTGGGGCAGGCCACAGTGTTTGGACTGGAGGGGAGCAGGAATGTGCAATACGAGTGTGTGTGTGTGTGTGTGTGTGTGTGTGTGTGTGTGTGTGTGTGTGTGGGTGAGAGGGGAACGCTGGGATGGCCCAGGCAGGCAGGCAGGCGGGCAGGCAGGGTGATTTATGGCGCGTCACAGACACATGAGAACCTGCCCTTCCTTCTCATGTAGGAATCTCACCGACCGTAACCTCGCCTCGCATCCTTCAACCTTACCACTGATTGACAGGCTCCTGCTCTCTCTTTCTCTCTCTCTCTTTCTCTCTGTGGTAGATTGAGTCTCTCACTCTCTTTTCTCTTTTTTATCACTCTGCCTCTTTCACTCTCTTTCTTTCTCTCTCTCTCTCTCTGTGGCAGGTCGAGTCTCTCGCTCTCTCTTTCTCTTGTTTTATTGCTCTGCCTCTCTCCCTCTCTCTGTGGCAGATTTTGTCTCTCGCTCTCTCTCCTGTTTTATCACTTTGCCTCTCTGACAGAAGCAAAGGGGAGAGAGAGAGAGAAACAGTCTCTCTCTCCCCTTCTGTTTAAGTGTCTTGTTTTATCTTTTTGCCCACCTCTTTCCTTCCTCTCACTCTCTCTCTCTCTCTCTCTCTCTCTCTCTCTCTCTCTCTGTGTAGCATGTCAAGCCCACTGGCCTCCGTGTTCTGTCCTCCATGGGTCTAGAGAAGGAAAGATGAGAGAGAGAGAGAGAGTGAGAGAGAGAGAGAGAGAGAGAGAGAGAGAGAGAGAGAGAGAGAGAGAGAGAGAGAGAGAGAGAGAGAGAGAGAGAGAGAGAGAGAGAGAGAGAGAGAGAGAGAGAGAGAGAGAGAGAGCAGAGCGGATGATTCCTGTTTTCCCTGCTCTGAGGCCTGTTGCTCTGCCAGGCTTGGTTGCCCTTCAAGCAGGTACATCCTGCGGAAGAGCTGGATGAAGAAGCATTCTATGGGCTTGTCTTTTTCAGCGCCATGGCCTCTTTATGCGCACTTCCCCCCTTGTTTCTTCTTCCGCTCTCTCTCTCTCTCTCTCTCTCTCTCTCTGGCTATCTCTCTCTCCAACATGCACATCTCCCTCACACTGGAGGCTGTGTGCTCTGCAAGGCTTGGCTGCCCCCCAAAAATGTACATCACAGCACAGAACTGTCTTTCTATCACTCGACTTCTCGCCTATTCTCTATCTCCTGTTTCATGTCCTCTCTCCTCTCCTCTCCTCTCCTCTCCTCCTGCTCATTCCAGCAGCACTCCTCTCTCCCTCACCCGCGCTTTGGCTCTCTGGGATCTGCACACTATTAAACAGCAGGGTCACCACACTGCCTTGGGCCTGGTTACAAATGAAAATACATAGTGTGTGTGTGTGTGTGTGTGTGTGTGTGTGTGTGTGTGTGTGTGTGTGTGTGTGTGTGTGTGTGTGTGTGTGTGTGTGTGTGTGTGTGTGCGTGCCTGTGTGTGTGTGTGTGTGTGTGTGTGTGTGTGTGTGTGTGTGTGTGTGTGTGTGTGTGTGTGTGTGTGTGTGATACATGAGCATAAACAATGATCATACCGCTCACATCATGCCATGAATTAGTGATACCAAAAACATCTTCACTGTATCAGAAGTAGAGTTGATAAAAAAAAATGTCCTTCATAAACATCAAAGAGAAACATAGACTGCTGTAAAGGAAAGCCATCTTGGGTCACAAATCTCACTGGATGGCAAAAATCAGCCAATAAAACAGAAACTACCCCCCCCCCTTCCTCCAAAAAAAAAAAAAAACTGCAGACATCAACACATTTTCCTGGCATGGTTATAGGGGAGAGGACTGGAGGCGATGCCTTGGTTCTCCCCGTGGTAACAAGGCTGGAATGGCTTACAGACTGAGACCCGGTCTGAGCGCGCTCAATAGCGCATAGGTCTGACATAGCAGACCTGACATTTCCTTGCATCACTCCGCTGTACAAAAAAAAAAGAAGAAAAAACAGAAAAGAAACACATACCAAGCACAGGGAGAGACTGTAAGCGTGTACGCTTCAAACCACCCGCTGGGTAACAGTAGGCATTTACCTAGTCTTTGATTCGCAATGCCCAAGATTAACCATCGACGATTATCTGATAAAAAAATAAAAAATAAAAAAACAGAGCACAAAGAACATTTCAAAGAGGCCAGAACTTTTGATGGTACAGAACTGTTGAAAGAGCAAAAACTCAAATGATCTCTTGGAACATACAGAAACAGAAACAACCATAAAATATTCAGAAACACACACACACACACACACACACACACACACACACACACACACACACACACACACACACACACAAACGCACCTAGGGTACACACGTGTACACATAGAGTAGAGTATATTCACTCTTTGTTCTGTCAAACTCTCCAAAGGATGACTGACTGAACATAACCTGCTGTGAGAAGAACATCCAACCCAGGGGGTAGTACACCCCCCCCCACTCGAACCCAATAACTGCCTCCACTCCCCATACTACCCCCCCCCCCCTCACACACACACACACACACACACACACACACACACACACACACACAGCCGCCCCATGTTCTCCAACAAAGACTTCCCTATTTCACACAGCTTAGGCCCTCACTAGACCCCCTCCATGCGTTCATCAGAGGAACTATGCATCGACTTGCACCCACCCACCCACCCATCCATCCATCCATCCATCTCCCTCCCTTTGCCTTGGAGAGAAGAAAACATTTGGGCTTGTGATCCGGCTATCGCCTTAGCCCCACTATCGGATTAGCCAACGCTCGGGCCTTCCTCTGCCTTCATCTTCACCCACCAACTCCACCTCATGCGTCGTTGTAGAACTTATCTGTGTGTGTGTGTGTGTGTGTGTGTGTGTGTGTGTGTGTGTGTAATAACATATAGACAACAACTATCCGCATAGCGCAAAGAATGCAATCGGTTCATGTTTCTGCCCGCAACAGATGCTCCAGGAAGAAGCTGATGCAAGATGTGCTGAGCTCCATCTCATCAAGCTTCGTGGAGTGTGTGTGTGAGGTGCTTCTGCTCGTGAGCTCCACGGGGCAATGATCTTCCATCCACACACACAGACAAACAAACTGCCAAACTGACAGACAGACAGACAGACAGACACACAGTGCTCCTTATCTCATTCTAACTGGATGACCCTCAGCGATCATACTATTCCGACTATTCCCAAACCCCTCTTCCCTACAGATCTAGACAGACAGACAGACAGACAGACAGACAGACAGACAGACAGACAGACAGACAGACAGACAGACAGAGGAGCGACGGCGAGATGGCGCTGCAGTGTGGCCGCTGGGCTCACGTTACGATGAGATCACTCGTGCTTCACAGCTGACAGCTGCAGGGCTGCAATGAGAGTGAGTGTGAGTGTGGTGGGGTCAGTAAGCCTCTCTCTCTCTCTCTCTCTCTCTCTCT
>JAODXP020000016.1:31240003-31245003 GCA_027497455.2 Sardinella longiceps | reverse complement strand
GCCTGGGTCCATGTGCTGCACTCCTGAGGCCAGCAGCATATATATTATATATGTCTATCTATACTAGCCTATATGTGCCACTGTGGGAAACTTATACTGAGCCATGTACAGCATGTACAGTACATGATGGATCCGTATTTATACAGTAAATCTAGTTTAATGTGTGTTTGTGTGTTGAATTGTATTGACGCTATTGTGCTTCTATGACTGATGCTTCTAGGAGAGTTGAAAATGGATTACTGGTATTTAAATGGAAGTGCGGAATGTGGTATAGCTTATACCAGTTTTGAAGTTTGGATGTGTGGGTGTTCACTTTGTGTGTGTGAGTGTGAGTGTGTGTGTGTGTGTGTGTGTGTGTGTGTGTGTGTGTGTGTGTGTGTGTGCGTGCGTGCGTGTGTATATTAATGAGGTATGTATATGCTTTTGTGTGTTTCTGTTTGTTTATGAAGGAGGAAGGGTATGTGTAGTGTGTGTGTGTCTTAATGAAGGAGGAGGGGTATGTGTAGTGTGTGCATATGTAGCGTGTGTGTAGTGTGTATTTGTGTGTGTGTGTGTGTGTGTGTGTGTGTGTGTGTGTGTATGTGTGTGTGTGTGTGTCTTAATGAAGGAGGAGGGGTATGTGTAGTGTGTGCATATGTAGCGTGTGTGTAGTGTGCATTTGTGTGTGTGTGTGTGTGTGTGTGTGTGTGTGTGTGTGTGTGTGTGTGTGTATGCGTAAGCATGCCTGTGTGTGTCTGCGCTAATCCTCATGTAGCAGCTAGCCATCTCTGGACAGCCCTCGTCCCGTCTGTCACATGGCACCGGGCAGGCGAGGCGGGCATGGTTGGCACAGGTTGGCATGGCGACGTCTGACAGGGCCGCCACTGTCGGGGCACGGGAGCAGCGCCGCAAGGGCCACTGATCCGCCGCGTAAACAACGCCACGGGCATCAGCCTCCTCCGGCCCCGAGCTCCCTCCCAGCATCCCCAAACCGCACAGCACAGAGAATACTGAAGTGCTTCGTTCCAAAACACTGAAAATCTGTTTTTGAAAAAATATATATATATATATTCCAGTCCTTCTTTTTATTAACTGTGTATTTCAGAAATGTTTTACCAGACTTCAATTACGAATGATTTTATTTTGTGAGAATAAATCAAGTTAAAGTATCCTAAAGGTAGGTCCACTCATACTGTACGTCTTAAAAATGAAATGTAAAAAAAAAAAAAAAAAAAAAAAAAAGATGAATGAATTAAAATGAATTAAAATCCTCCATCCTCCTTCGTCATAGACACACTTTGCTGTGAATGCTGCCCCGTGGAGACACTGAAGGCCACTCCATCTGTGGTGCAGTCTCATATCGAGGAGACGGACTTCAAAAATGAAAGATTTTATGCAGAGTGAAATGTCCTCACTCCCTACTCAAGTTATTTGTGCTTGTGTACAGCAGGCAAGAGGACAAGATGCAAAATTGATGGCCTGCTCTTCTTTTAAAGGCTTTTTTTGTGTGTGTGTGTGTGTGTGTGTGTGTGTGTGTGTGTGTGTGTGTAGACTTTTTAATGATACAGCATAAATGCGTCACGTTTAAAAAATTCAATAGGGGTGACTTGTGGGGAGAAACAGCACATCAAAAGATTTTTTTTTTTTTTCTTTGATTTGGTGACGACAGAATTTAAAAAAATCTCCTAATGGCTGGAGAGAAAGCAAGAGAGAGAGAGAGAGAGAGAGAGAGAGAGAGAGAGAGAGAGAGAGAGAGAGAGAGAGAGAGATTGTACACACACTGACTTCTAAGAGATTTATTCACAAGCTCGTACAGTGCGTACATGCGAAGGCAGGGACTTTGTGGAGAGTCGAGGCAAAGCAAAGCAAAGCAAAGGAACACGACTATCACTTAATGCCAGCCGAGGAGAAATAATGCATCCGTCTATAGGTGTGCCGAACCCCCATAGAGTTTCAATTGCCTTGATGGGGAAAACTGTGGAAGGGGTGGGAAGCACGAGGCCAAGGAAGCGGTGATGAAACAGGCAGGTTTTTATTATGGAGTTCAATAATAATTGGTCTCAGACTATAAGCCTTGCAAGTAAATAATGGATCACAAGGCTTTTTCATTACTATGTTTTAGTAAGCAGGCTAGTTTAAAGCAGAAATGCCGTCTTTAGAATTGACTGAAATCTTGGGACTGAGGACTGTAATGTACGACACACTGGCCTCGACTGATTTATGCCATCAAACACACACACACACACACACACACACACACACACACACACACACACACACACACACACACACACACACACGAGTAATGGGATTACTGGCACCATCTCTCATTTTACATGTGACCCCCCCACCCCCACCCCAACCCCACACACACACACACACACACACACACACTCCTCCTAAGCTTGATACATTAGCATTTTTATCTGTGCGGCTGAAGAGAATGGTAATTCTATTGGCTCTGACAGGAAACACGGCTAGCACAGAGAGGGCTTTTCCTTATTCTCCCTGTTGCTGGAGAAATCAAGGCCTGTCCGCTAATGCTATTTTCCTCCCTTCAGATCACCTAGCTTTAATATCTGCCTGGCGCAATAATCCTGTATGCGCAGAGCCGGCCTGTGGAAAGGGAATTATAGGACGGCTGTGCTTCCTCCTCCTCCTCCGCTCCTCCTCCTCCTCCTTTTCGCCGTGAGCCGGGGGCTTCCATAAAAGAAACGATTGTGATGCGTATCGGCGAAGTGAGCGGCCTATTTAGCACATTATGTAATTGCATATAATGCGTGATCGTGAGGATTTCATGCAGAAGAAGAAGAAGAAGAAGAAGAAGAAAAAAAGCATGCACTGCCACTACAAAGGCATTAAGGAAAAAAAAAAAAAAACAGTGAGTGCATCAAATGCAAACATGGCTAGACGTCTGACCTCAAAAGGTCGCTGGCTGGTGTCGGGGTTGACTTCCTGTTTTTGCAAACCCATTCAAAAAGAGCCTAATAAATAAAAATGTGTGTGTTTAAAAAGACACTTGGCACGCCAACGCCTCCTCAGCAAAGGGGGGTCAGAGTTCAAGCTGTCCGTCAAACGCCTCTTTATCCACGCCACTCTCAGAGGGACACGGCCCATGGCTGTATCATCTTTATTATCCCGACTAAGGAGCCTTTTGTTTCTGGCCTGGGCTCCCCTTTGGCCTCCCCCTCCTCTTCCTCCCCCCAATCACAATTTCACGGACAGCCAAACAGGACCAATGGCGGGGCGGTGTGGGCGGGCCAAGAATGCTTTTTAACCTGCAGCATCTGGCTAGCGCCTGCTGTTAGCCCAGTGTGACGTGGTCACCTTGTTCCATGGGATGGTGAGAGGGGGTCCTTCTCAACCCTTTTATTAGCGCATAATGGGCCTAGAAATGCCCCTTGTTTCGAGGCATTCCACTTAGGTAGCCTTTCAGCAAAGAGGTTAGTGCAGGAAGTGGAGGTGCACCTGTCTTTGGACTCAATTCTAAAGCCACCTGAGAATGGCCGCGGGCCAGGACTGCCTGATGGGACGGCTTCCAGCCACAGGTGCAGTGCGGAACACCAAACCATTCTTGGCTGGCTCGCCAAAGACACAAGACATTGCAGGGGCAGCAATAAAGCTGGGGACATACCTTTGATGCAGCAACAACACTATGAAAAAATAAACACCAATGTGCACCAGTGACATGGTGAGAAAGATCTTAACCCGTGCCTTCATCTCCTTTCTCTTTGGATGTCATGCACGTACAGTTCACTTCAAATACTATGCCGAGAGGCACCTACGTCAGAAAACTAACCACAGAGAATGGCTCTGTTTGAAGACTGACTCTGTTTTACCACAATACCAATGGCTTTAAATAAGTAAATGTTTTTATTTTCATGCGGTCTTCCACTGACCACAAAAAATGGCTAAATTAAATCTGGCCAACTCTGACTGGCAACCAGAGATACGTTTCCCAAAAGCATAGCTGCTAAGTTCATATTAACAAAGTTAGCAACATAGTTAGTTGACAATGGGAAAATACATTACATTACTAACATGTGTAACGCTTTGCGTTACTAAAGTACAAAGTTGCTAACACAGTTGTTACCTTAGTTAAAATATATGCTTTTGGGTCATGGATCCCTGATTGGCAAGCTGGTGAGTAGCCTATAGGTGACACTGACACACTGTTTGTTTCTGCCCAGCCTTGTTACCTTTTTGCTGAGGGCCACTCCATCCTCACAGTCCAGCACAGCACAGTCCACGTCCAGTGAGGTCAGCTTCCTCAGCTTACGCACATCATTTCCCGGGACGTAGAGGACAGCTCGTCGTGGGATGTACTTCAGCGACGTGCCCGGGGTGTGGTGGGCCCGTTGGCTGCCACGGCAGCACCACCACTTCCCTGTTGCTAATATAGGCTGATGGGCATCTCTGTTAAAGACAGATAGACCGATATCTGAGAACACAGACTGGGCTAAACGGAATTCAGTTATTTAAAAAATTTATAAAATATATAATAAAATTTATGACACATTTCATCTTTACTTATATTCTAGATAAGTTATAGATATATTTTCAAGCTTCTTACTAACACACGTAACAGGCATCATCTTAAAACTCATAGACGTTTTTAGACTACTGCTGTTCAAAAATAAGGAAACAAGAGAACGGTTTATCATGGGGAAGGAGAAGAGGAAAGGCAGGGGGCCTTCCAAAGAAGAAGGGGAAGAAGAGAGAGTGTACCAGATAGAAGATATTTGAAAGAAAGAAATGGAGAAAGAGAAACAGAGAGAGAGAGAGAGAGAGAGAGAGAGAGAGAGAGAGAGAGAGAGAGAGAGAGAGAGAGAGAGAGAGAGAGAGAGAGAGAGAGAGAGAACGGTGGCAGAGAGGGACACAGATGACATCAAAAGCAGAGAGAAGGAAATGCTGAGGCAGGGGGATTTCCAGTCCCTTCCACAAGAGGAAGAGAAAAAAAAAAAACACAATTAAATTTTAAGCAAACAAGAGATTCAAATTATTCCCCCTACTAATTAGCC
>JAODXP020000016.1:31227503-31235003 GCA_027497455.2 Sardinella longiceps | reverse complement strand
ACCCTGACAGCCAATCAGAAAACATTATTCCATTCCACCAGGTGATAAAGAAAATATAGCATGCAGTGGCTTATGGAATACTTAGCATGCAGAGTTTTACAGAATATTTAGCATGCAGTGTATTACAGAGGATTTAGCATGAAGTTTATTATAGAATATATAGCATGTAGTGTCTTATGGAAAATTTAGCATGCAGTGTTTTATGGAATATTTAGCATGCAGTATACAATATTTAGCATGTAGTGTATTACAGAATATTAACATGCAGTGTATTACAGAATATTTTAGTCTCTGACGAGAGATCAGTGTAATTCTAGCTAAACATTTGATAACGTCGGAGACTGCGTAGGCAGAGACGATAGGGAAAATCAAAAGCAAGTCTGCAAGCGAGTTATCATTATATAACAAAGCGCACAGAGCCAAAAGCTAAGAGTGTAAAAAATATCAACCTGAATTTCTAATCAGTGCCACATGTGGAGACGTGTGGAGCTCTCCAAACACTGATTTCATGAGACGGAATTAAATAAAAACACATAGTTACGATATCAAACAATTAGAAGGAAATAACGAGAACGAACGCCTTTTCCAGTCCAAGGTCATCGCCGAAGTCCATTCATAAAAACGCGGCGCAAGTGTGAGCTTATCTCTGTGTTATTTATTCGATGAAAAGATTTGCCCAGTTCTCATTTGCCGCCACTCCGCACCACTGCAACTGGCTATTTTAATACGACGAAACAGGAACGCCAGCAGCCTTTCCTAATGGTGCGATATTCAAATAAAAAAAAAGGGGCCATGCAGACTATAAAGCAATAAAACGCAGGGAGCCGTAAATGTTATTATAGACATTACAGTAGCGTTGGAACCATTTAGATCAATTCACTTTTTCCCAGAGACGAGCATTAACCAGATATGTAATCCAGGGGCATTTTTATATTTATGGCCCTAATACCACATCTGTTCAATATATTTCACCCAACATAGCAAACATCGTTCCGTAATACATACAGACAGACTTTTCCCCATACCGTTTTTTTTACAACGGCTGCAATGTACAGTGCGTGGAGGAGGTTATGATAACGGCGGGTAGTGGGGTTTGTGTTAGGGGCCTGTAAAGTAATCAGACTGTGGTCACTGGGATGGGGTTTACTGGTCAGACTTCTGAGCCCTGTGGGGCCACAGGAACTTTTATGTGCGGCTGAATGGGGATGGATGCCATGATGTGAGTGAGGGCCGTATAGTACCTGCCTCAGGGTCTCCCGAGGGGGGCCTTTACAGTAATGGTTAAAGATACACAGAGTCAAAGCCTTCCCACAAGATTACACTCTCTCTCTTTCTCTCTCTCTCTCTCTCTCACACACACACACATACTCTCCCTCTGTCTATCTATATGTCTATCTCCCTCTCTCCCTCTCTCTGGTGCATGGAGTTAGCCTCCTGGAGATACATGCTCCTAACGTAAGCCATGTACATGACAAAAGTAGTTGGCGGCAGCAAGAAAGCTGTAGATCCACTGCTACCATAAATGTAGTAGTGTGTAAAAACACACACTGTTTAAAAAAAGGGGGGAAAAATGCATACTGTTGTTTCAGGAGGTTTGTTTTCAAGCCTGAATCCATCTTTCTTTGTTCCACTAAGGACAATTTGGCTCAGTTGTTTATGACAGTGGGCCTATTTAAGCAATGAGAGGTCTGAGAGGATGTTCTATATTGAGAATATAGCACAGCTGAGGGGCAATAGTAGGCACAAAGTGAGCATGGCAAAGCTTTCTGAAACATCAATTTAAGTATCACACACTGATGATGGCTTAAAGGGCGAAACGCGTTTGCTTTGGACACGATGGTATGTCAAACAAATAATGAGATACAGCCCGTGAGTGCGGATTATCCTTTAAGTTCGTTCTTTAAGTTCTTTTTTCACGCACCCAAAGTCTTTCATTCATCTTACTTTTGAAGTTGAGCGCGCCCTCCGATACACTTGAAAACAAGACTGTCTGCCATTACATCTTAACCTTTTTGGTTAAGTTTTGGAGTACTACTACTGGAAAACATGACTCCTACAAACCAAAGTACCTCGCAAACCTCTGTTTTGTTTTCCAACACACTCCAAGTAATACATGACAATTCCAGCTAGACTTCTTTACATTGACATGGTTGCCTTTGTTCATCATTTCATTACAAACTCATCTTCTTTGTACCGAACAACATTTTGTACATTTGCACCTGCTAGCTCTTTTGTGCGCGGCTAACCTACAGCGCTGTGTAAAGAAACAGATATAATTTGTCTCACTTGTCCGAAACGTGACCCTTAATTTGATATATGATGTCATTACACCCTTAAAAAGACTCTGGGGGCTTCTAGCCCTGGCTGGAGTTCCGCGGATAAACATGTTGTCCAATTTGAGCCCCTCTCGCTGTCCGCATAGGAACTGTCAGTCGTCACCCTCTCAATATGCAGATTTCACAATTACTTCCAGATTGTGGCGGCGACGGCTTTGGCTGTGTCTAAAATGCACAAAATTAAAGATTTGTGTTCCTTCTCTGTGATAATCAGCATCTTTTTAATATGCAAACTACTTTGAGGATCTGTGGCGTTTAGGCTTTTAAATTAAATTTGGGTGGGGAAGGGAGGGTGGAAAAAATAAATAAAGATGAAAAAAAGAGAGGAAAATCGATGCCGTGATGCATAAACAAGTCATTCCGTTCCATGAAAAGAAGAAAAAAAAAGCACGTAAGAGGAGGGGGGGAAAAAAGAGACAGAAAAACGGTCAAAAGTCATCCATATTTATCTCATTTCGAGCGCTTGTCTTGCACTCCCACCCCGGTGCAAAACGGCTAAAACAACCCCAGTAAAAGCTGCTGCCCAGCATGGGGTAGCGCTCGTGCCGCCTTTCTTTATTTATTTACGCATTTATTTATTTGTTTACCTATTTATTAATGCAAGTTTCAAATTGGGGAGACACATGCTGCCTTCTGATAAAAAAGAAGAAATATAACAAAGTTAAGCAGGGATACAAAGACGGAGCCAAAAAAGAAAGAAAGACAGTCACTCTCCGTTTTTCCTGCGATATCTCCTCTCTCCCTAAGTTGTAAGATCCTTAGCTCTTCAAAGAGGCTACAAAACCCATAGATTTTTTTCCCCCTGACATTGTCACATGCTGTCTTTCTCTACCTCCCTCTCCTCATCTCCGTGTGCAGAGGGATCCTGTGCTCTTCAAATCGGATCAGTAGGTGGTGTTTTGCCTGCTGCTCAGGAGGGTGAGCCAAAAGGAGTGGAGAGAGAGGAGAAAAGAGGAGAGGAGTGTGGGGCTCTCCCGAGTCCTCCTCCCTGTGCCCTGATGGCCTCCTGCCCTCCCGGGCCCCTCCTGGTCCTCATTAGGTGGCCCTCAACGCCTTAATCTGGGCCACTGGGATGATACGGCGCTGGTTGGCTTCACTTCGGACACCATTCTCTACCTGTAATCCCTCGTCCAGCTCCTGGCTAGCTGTCATCTCTTTTCTCTCTTTCTCTTTCTCACATTCTCTCTCTCTCTCTCTCTCTCTCTCTCTCTCTCTCTCTCTCTCTCTCTCTCTCTCTCTCTACACACACACTCACTCTCACTCACTCACACACACACACACACACACACACACACACACACACACACACACACAAAGTCTTACAAGCTCTGGGTGAAAGAATTGTCTCTGCTGCTCGGTTTGTGAATGGCTTTCTCTGTGGCAGCTTAAGAGAACGGGGCTGTTTCAACTGTCAGACTTCAAGCTCTTTTTCCTCCCTCCCCTCTCTCTCTCTCTCTCAACAATATGTAAGCCAAACTTCTTCCAAAGAAAGAAAGAAAGAAACATCTATATCCCAAAAAGCAAAGGAGGAAGAAACCAGACGGTCATTTGAAAGAGACAGCCATCAACAATCTCTAAAGTCAACACTACAAAAGTTGCCACTTCTTTTTTTCCCAAAGGTGTCCAGACACGTCTCTAACATAATCATATTACTTTTGGGACACCTTTTATTGTCAGGGTGGTTTTCTGTTATTTTCGTCTTGTCTTAAACCTAATCCTAACAAAACACGCATTCATTGTATATCTTTCATTCATCCGTCTTTGGGAATCATTGGGGGGAGGCAGAAAAGGCGAAACAAGTGGTGGGTGTGGGGAGGGCACGAGGGGTTAGGCTTTTAACTTAGCATTTTTATTGACTCCGCCGCAACAAAATAAGAAAGGATGGTTAGAGTGTGTGTGCCGCGCAACGGCCATTCAGGCTTGGCGGAGGCCCCATTGTAAGGCTTTGAGAGAGGAGGGTTTTTTGAGGGGGGTGGCGGTTTGGGGTGTTGGGAAGGATAGGCATGGTGGAGGGGTGAGGGGGGGTTGGGGGGGGGGTAAGGAAGCCCCCACTGGTCAAAATCTAGTGGAACCTCCACACAACTGTTCCCCCGACGCATGAATGGGAAGAGGATAAAAGACAAGATGGACTTCAGAGATGCAGCCGCAGACAAAGGCAACAAAAGTGCTTATCGCGAGGGAATGACACGACTCGTTGCCACGAACAGAGACAGACAGAAGAGTTAGGAAGAGAAAGAAAGAGAGAGAGAGACGGAGGAGAGAGAGAGAGAGAGAGAGAGAGAGAGAGAGAGAGAGAGAGAGAGAGAGAGAGAGAGAGAGAGAAGCAAGGACAATTGTGGTCTAGGCCTATGAAGTGACAACTGGAGAGAATTGAAAAAGTGTCAAGCCAACTCCCTAAAAGAAGAATCAAACACAAGAAACAGGCAGGTTGTATGGAGCAGGTTCATAAAGGAAAAGAGAAGAAAGAAAAGGGGGGGATAGGAGAGTGTGAGTGAAAGAGTGTGTTAAAAAAAACAACTAAATGGGAAAGAACGGGAAATATGAAATTGTTGATGGTAAAGAAAGATGGTAAAAAAAGAAAGAGTAAGAGAGACAAACACACACACACCTACGCCTACACACACACACACACACACACACACACACACACACACACACACACACACACACACACACACACACAGCACGAAAGGATGAGAGTTTAGTTGTTGTAATCCACCCTCTGACAGCCACCAGTTTGTGTTTGTTGAAAAGCTTCTGTACACACACACACACACACACACACACACTTTACCCCTGCCTGCTGCCATGATACTCCAAACTCACATTCTCAAGCCTTCACACCAGCACCAAGCCTACACACACAAACACACACCTCCAGGACATGTTTACCGTTTCCATCCTTCAGAAAGGGGAATAATATACGGCTATTTATTATTCTGTAAGCTAACAGTCTGTGAGGAGAGTCCACATAGCCCACGCCATCAGCCCCATTGCTGACACCCTCCGTTCTCTTCCCTTGCAGCCCAGTGCTCGGTTTGCGGCCCGAGAGCAAATCTTTCAGCATTTACAAGAGGAGCCGGGCTGTGTTGTCCATTTTAAATGGATGCCGGCGCTTCATTTACAGTTAAATCATGCCACCTCTCGAGACGGCAAACATTTACATGCAGGCTGGCGAGCGCAGCACAGAAATCAAAAAAAAAAGAAAAAAAAAAAGAGAGAGAGATTTGTTTGACACGTATTTATAAAAGTCTCCTCAAATTACATCCTCCTCCCCCTCCTCCTCCTCCTCCTCCACCCCCTCCTCGCGACCCCCGTTTGTGGAGCTGATGGATCAATGGTGTTCTGCATGCATAAAAGCAAAGCGGCGACATTAGCATATTTTTAAGTCATTACTCGCGTTCCGAGGCACACAGCGCTCATGCGTATGCTTGAGAGGACTCGAGCAGGAGGAGGAGAAACTTCCAGAAAGATGCGTTTGTGGTGGCATTCTCTCAAGGTTTGGGTTTCATTGAAGTTTCTTTTCAAGGATACAGAGGCCAGAGTACTCCTGTCTATTGTAGCTCATAAATGGATCATTTACCAGTATATGTCAAGGTAAATGTAAAAACAACAGCAAAAAAAAAGCCCAAATGTATGTAAAAAGCAAAGAAATACGCCAAAAAAATCTTCATATTCAAAAAATCCATCCAGAACGCGCTACGCTTTCTCATTTTGTATACAGTAGTCTGCTACAATCCCAACTGTCAGCCCATGATGGAAACACATGTAAATGAACCTGTGGGATGAAGGGGGAAAAAGAGGTAAAAAGCAGAAATGAATAGGGGTGAGTTGAAAATGAATTTCTGCTTTCCTAAAATAGTCTTTTCACAAGAAATCCCTCCCGGAAGTTTCTCATCCATTTCAGCCCCATCCCTTGGGAGAGCCTTCCCACCATCAGAAGCCTCTATCTGGGCCCCAGTCTGCCTCCGTCTCCCTAGGGTCTCCAGCCCCTGGGTCAACCACCTCCACACACGGCCGGCCACTCAACACTGACCAGTGGCTGAAGTGGTCATCCGTAGCCCCAGGGGCTAAAGGACTGGTGCTGTACTTTTAACCCAGAGGAGCCCCCATTCAGTGGCTCTTCATGGGCCTTGATGAGTAGACAAGCGCGGGGTAATTGATTACTGGCAAAGTAGGGAATTAAGAATGGAGGCACGGCGTCCATAAAGCCTCCCGCACAATGGCGCTCGGTGTAAAAGTGTGAAAAGGGATAGCCCGCAGCCGTGGCGGCGCCATCAAAGAGCTGCGCCGACACACACACACACACACACACACACACACACACAAACACACACACACAGAAACACACACACAGAAACACACACACACACACACACACACACACAGACACAAATAAAGGAGGCTGGCCATTCTTCTCCTTGAGCACACTACTTGTGAAAGGCTCCCTATTCTGTGGCTGAGTGCTGTGGGGTCAAACTGACAGGGGCCATTATGGAGGCGGCTTGTCGGCTCACCTTCCTAAGAAGAGGCGGCAGTAAAAACGGCAGAGTGACAGGGGCCCATACAGCTTCATTATGTCGGACACTCCCCCAGTCACTGCCTCTTGCTTTGGCTCCGCTCTACTCTCGTGTGGAGCAGCGGCTAACTCTTAGCGCTTTTGACGCTCACGCACTGCCCCTTTGGAAACAAACATAGGGCCTTCCATTTCACCCAGGAAGAGTGAGAGTAAGCGAGGAGGAGGTGTGTGTCTGTATGTACGTGTGTGTCTGTGTGTGTGTGTGTGTGTGTGTGTGTGTGTGTGTGTGTGTGTGTGTGTGTGTGTGTGTGTGAAAGAGAGACAGAGAAAATAGGTGGGAAGGAGGGAGGAGAAGGATAGAAGGGGGGTAAAAAAAATTTGAGATAAAGAGGCGTCCAGTCCTCTCCACTTCAGCACTAATGGACATCTTTCTTTTCATCAGCCACATAACAGAGAACAAAAAAAAAAAAGACAGACAGAGAGGGAAAGACAGTCTGTGTGTGTGTGTGTGTGTGTGTGTGTGTGTGTGTGTGTGTGTGGGTAGATGGGTGGGCAGAGCAAGGAGAAGAGAGACAGAGCCCCTCACCATGTTCAGCAATCATTATTCATCACTATATTAATTAGGGGCAGTTTGCTCGCCTATAG
>JAODXP020000016.1:31210003-31220003 GCA_027497455.2 Sardinella longiceps | reverse complement strand
ATGTGCAGGAGCTTATTTCCTTTAGGTATATGATACAGGACAGCTCACACACTGATTCACAAAATTACATGCACAGAATCTAGGTTGACATGCATGCACACAGACACACAGACCCTCACACAAGCACACGGGCACAAACACACACACACACACACACACACACACACACACACACGCACTAATGTTTTCTCAACATACACAACAAGCATACAGTAAACACACCCCACAAACAGCCCACCACTTATGAGAAACACATTTCTCTGAGGTTGTGTGTGTGTGTGTGTGTGTGTGTGAGGGGGGTGCAATTCTATTGTGTATATATATCGCACCACATGTCGAGAGCACATGTGTCAGACAGGCTGGGTAACGCAGTGAGTAATCACTCCAACATGGGCCACAGGCCCCCAGTGACTTACACACACACACACACACACACACACACACACACACACACACACCAACACAGTAACGTACATACATAGACTAACGCACACTCACACACACAAACATACATATATAGACTAACATACACTCGCACACGCACATACAGATACAGACTAACACACACACACACACACACACACACACACACACACACACGTACATACAGCTACAGACTAAAATACACACACACACACTCCTAGAAGCCCCACTAAATTTGTGCAGGCATCAGCAACTTGCCTGATAGGCTGCTTTGTGTCCTTCATTATTGCGTTCCTTAAAACAAAAAAGATGAGAAAGGAAACCCTGGCGACTTCACTGGAAGTTGAAAGACATAAAAATGCAAAAAGGGAAGGAACCAGAGACCACACACACACACACACACACACACACACACACACACACACACACACACACACACACACACACACACACACACACACACACACACACACACACACACACACACACACACACACACACACACACACACACACACACACACCTCTAGTACTACGTAGCCTGTGTGCCTAAGGAGCTTTGTTTCCCCGGTCTCTTTTTCAAGAGTGCATTCCTCTTAGGTAAACAGAGGCTCTCTGTAATTAGAGCCAGGGCTGGATAGGAGTCAGTGACATGCAGCTCTCCTCCTCTCAGGCACTGCTGCTGCTGCTGCTGCTGCTGCTTCTGCTGTTCCTGGGATGGAGGGACTGCAGTAGCGTATTAGCATGCAGCCTTCTGGTGGCTAATGAGTGTTTCTCAAAGTCGAGAATGCTTCCTAGGTAGCACACTCGCCTTGGAAGTACACTTTAAAAACGAGGTTCCATTAGTGCATCCTTGAAAAATCTATGAACAAAGGTCTCTGTCCTCGCTAGAATTTAGAAGGATGCTTGACTTTGGAACAGTACTTGGCGACAGATAATGACGTGGAATGCTCGAAAAAGCAGCCTTCCAAGCATGCTTCCTCGACTTCGAGAAACACTCAATATCTAGGATAGGTGGGGGAAAAGACACTTAAGTGTTTCCATGAAGGGAGGAAAAGATAAAAAAAGAGAGTGAATAAAGGAGAGGTGAATAAAAGGGGAGGAAAATAACATTAGAATTAAGAGGCAGCTGGACCGGTGAGAATGACAGAGGCAAGAGAGGAGGGAAAGAAAAAGAAAGAAGAATAATGTGAGTCAGATAGGAGCTGTATCGCAAAAGTAGGAGAAGAGAGACCGAGAATTTGTATCTGTGTACTTGATGTGTGCATGAGGGAGAGAGAGAGAGAGAGAGAGAGAGAGAGAGAGAGAGAGAGAGAGAGAGGGAATTCATCTCTGTGTGCTTGTGTGCATGAGGATATGAAGAGAGAGAGAGAGAGAGAGAGAGAGAGAGAGAGAGAGAGAGAGAGAGAGAGAGAGAGAGAGAGATCGGGGAGGAGAGGAGAGGAGAGGAGGTGCTGTGTTTGTTTTCTTGCCTCCGGCTAATGAATTTAGTAAAGTGCCAGGTGGATGCAAATCTGAGCCTAATCGCCTGGAGAGACACAAATTTCACAGCAGCTTCAGAAATTTAACATCAAATCCCTTAATGAAGGTCTGATCCACAAACAAAAAAAAAAACAGCAAGTGTGTATTCGTGTGTGTGTGTGTGTGTGTGTGTGTGCTGTGTGTGTCTGCATACGAGAGAGAGAGATACAGACAAAGGTGAGAAGTGGTGTATTTAGACGACCCCCCTCTCCTCTTCTCTCCTCCCCATCCTCTTTAGCCTGTCAAAAGCACAAGTCCAAACGGCTGTGCTGCTGGACAGTCAACGACTGGATTAACAACTAGGCCATAAAGAGTCAACAAGAGAGTCTTAGACAGGCAAACACAGCTGAGCAGCCCACTCCAGGCATTCTCAATCACCAGACAGTGGCTTCTCATTTCTAAAGCCATGTTGAACCAGCCTAGCCATTGCCTTCCTATGCGCAATTCCACTTGATTCTCATCTCCCTTCAGTACTCTGTCTGGGGTTCTGGCCATTGGCCTTGTTCGTTCAGGATGCATCTCATTCTGGCCAATCAGAGAACTTTCAGAAAGCTGTGAAAGAATATGATGCAAAGTTTAAAAAAAAAAAAAAAAAAAAATTAAACACCTCCACCAAGCAATCGTTTCTCAGCCGGAATTCCAGCTGAAATCCCAGAGCCTGACACGAAATGAAGCGTAGACTGAGAATATGGTTATGACCAGGTTAATGTTGGACTTTCAAATAAATGCAAATAAATAATGCTTTCAACATGCCTTGCCTGAGTATTTGGCTACCACTTAAACCACAGATTCACTAGCAATCACACCATCACAACAACCAACTCCCCTGGTGTCAGCTTTGGATCAACTCATTGTAAGGTTATGCCTCATTTTCTGCAAGCTGAAGCCCATGCAACATTATTCCTTCTCTCCCATCATCTCCACTGCTAGGGCATCATCCCATCATCGTGTCCTGAAGGATATGAGGACGATAAAGTCATGGCATACTGTTAGCACGGCTAATGCTGTACCCACGCCACAGTGACTGGGACACAGCGGAGATGACTGGCACTGGCACCCTTACAAGAGGAGGTTGGCAGTGCCACTGGACGAGTGGCACAGTGGACAGGGGCGGAGGCCAGCACTGCACTGCCCTTCCTGAAGCCCCTGCAGGGGAGACAGGAGTCAACGAGCACACAGACTAAATACTGGCCCATTACAGGAGGAGAGTGGAAAGAATGACATGGTGGAACATGGGGCAGTGTGAGCTTAGACACGCACGCACGCACACACATACAGACACAAACACAAGCACGCATACATACACACATACACACACACACACACACACACGTGTGAAAGATACACGTTAGTTAAGTGTACTCACAAACACATACACACACAAACTCACGCACACCCACACACACATAGACACACACGTGAAAGATACACACGTTAGTTGAGTGTATTCACAAACACACACACGTGAAAGATACACATGTTAATGAAGTGTACTTACAAACACACACACACACACACACACACACACACACACACACACACACACACACACACACACAGTATAAACACACAATCTCTTGCAGACTCATTACCACAAGCACTGTCAATGCAGTCATAAAAGAGTCAGCCGAGTAGAACAAATAGTTGCATTTGACCCCTGATTATTCAGCCCTTCCCCACTGGCCCAGTGCTAGAGGAGGAAACAGACTCTACTGGGGGACTGGCAGGCCCAGATTAGAGTGGCCTAGGGCAGGAGACAGGAGGTGGCAGGGCAGGCTGTTACGGTGCGGTCCGGTCCGGAGAAGCTCGGGGACAATGAAAGACCCAGTGGAGCGATGACACGGCTGACCAGAGCAAGCAGAGGAAATCATCACGAGCGGAGTGCTGCCATATGATGTTTCAGCAAGGGGCCGTTTCCCGAGCTGTCCAGCCAGACAGACAGACAGACGCGCAGTAATGACGGAAACTCGCCTGTGATTGACAAGGGTCAGGCACTGCTATTATTGGCTTCGGAAAAGAAAGAAAAACAGAGGGAAAGAAAGACAGAAAGAGAAAGAAGGGAAGAAAGGTAAATAGAAAGAAAGAAAGAAAGAAAGAAAGAAAGAAAGAGGACAAATGTAAGGTAACCACTATACTCCAAAGGCAAGCCTCTGTGCCAGTGCCTCATAGTTCAGTGTTGCCACAGACGAGAGTTTCTACAGCTCTACTAGAGTAAGTATCTGCTCTTGCTGAGCCTTAGGGGGGGAAGTTCAACTGCAAACGACGTAGCAGTAAACTGCTCCTTCAAACAAGGGGCTTAATCAACGACCTCCAGATCCAAACGACTGAGAGGGGAGCAATAAATAAAGTCAAGTCTCGTCTGGCTGCCTGCTGCTGCTGTGGACGCTGTCACCTCCTCTCCTCTCCTCTCCTCTCCTCTCCACACCTCCAGCCAAGTTCACCTAGCGCCAGAAGAGGAGGAAGAACAAGAAGGAGGAGGAGGAGGAGGAGAAGCGAGGAGGCTGAAATGGCTCTAATTTAGAGCCAGAAGAAGAAGAAGAAGAGGAAGGAGGAGAAGGAGGAGGAGGAGGAGGAGGAGGAGAAGAAGAAGAAGCGTGGAGGCAGAAATGGTTCTAATTTAGAGCAGCGAGGGACATGGCTCCCGTTAGTCCCCCTGTTCATTACTTCCTTCCTCCAATCTGCAGGAATGTGTGCCGTGTGCTGCTTTATGTACTGGAGCAAGAGGGAGAGAAGAAAGAGGGCAAGGGGCTTACGGGGTGTGTGTCTGTTTGTGTGTGTGTGTGTGTGTGTGTGTGTGTGTGTGTGTGTGTGTGTGTGTGTGTGTGTGTGTAGGGGGGGAGCGGGGGTCGTTGCTCACGCCTGGCCTTCTAGCTTTGTTCTACCCCTGCCTTTGCAGTGATCACAGGCCATCAGGCACGTAGGCTGAGGAGAGGAAAATAAACGTCTGTAGTCAAGCCTCTGACAGAGTGCACTGGGTGCAGCACAGATCCTGCTTCTAGCCAGTGAAGACTCTGAAAGGAAGTGAAAGAATCTCAATGCATCTGTGCTAAACCGCACAACAAGCAATCTATACACCCGTCTCTGCTCGGACTCCAACTTGAACTTGAACAGTTGAAAAGACAACTATAGCCCTTTCTCCAGTAACAAACATTTTAACTCTTTCTGCTCTTCATATGCATTGTTTTATTTTCATATCATTACATTTGCAAATCATACATTATAGGTAAGCACTGTTAAGTCCAGATTCTGTTCAGACATTTTTTTCATCCCACAGGGAAAAATTATGTTTGCATCAGACATACACAATGCAAGATAGGCCTACATACAACACAAAACTCAACACACAAACGCAAAACACAGATACAGATACAGATAACCTAATCAACCCCAGCCACACTTGCACTAAGACACGTGTCTTTGGATGGATTGATAAATATACAAGATAAAATATAAAAAAATATAATAAATACATTCAGGTATGGCTTAAAGTGTCATAAATGATTTAGCAATTGGTTTGGTGCATTCATTGTATCTATTGTACTTGTATCTATTGCACTTTGCCCTCGGTTGCCCACACCTCTGACCAGATAGGCTAGAAGAGGAATACCTCCAATAGGGGATGGTCATTACAAGTTAAAATGGACCTCAACTAACTCACCAACTGTCTGTCCCATATTTGTGACATGGATAGTTGTTGGATTCCAATAATCTTACTGGCTGTGCTTACAATACAGGACAGGCGATTTTTGTTTTGCAGTGGTAGTACACTTTTAAGGGGAATTACAATGTAGTGAAAATACAGAAAAATATTTTGTTATAAATGTATTGTTTTTTTTTATTTATTATTATTTATTTATGTGACTGACACTTTTTTCTACACATTAACATTTTTTATGGAACCTACATAATGTGTAGCATTTACATAATGTACTGTATTAGCACTATTATAGGCTACATTCTGGTTGTTGATTAAAAAAAGAAAGAAAAAGAAAAAAACACTACACAGTGAAATAACTAAACAGCAAAAAATTATCCATTTCTGTGCCCCAAAATAAATGTTAGTAAAAAGAAAAAAAAAGAAAAAAACACGCTGTCATGACCCCCTCAGTGTTAAATCCCAAAATGTATTCCGAAAATTTGTTCTGTGCCGAGCAAGCTCAGCAACCTCGACATCAAGCGTGCAGTGGGTAAATGGGTGGAACACGAAGTCTCCCTCACAGGCTAGGGCTGTATCCTGTATTTTCCAATTATCACCTTTTAAAAGGCCAGCTGGGTGCATTCCAAGCTGTCGGGGGGCCATTCCATTTGCATTGCTCTGAGACAAAGTCATGCCCAAGTACTTCCATGCTGAAGTTCATTACTACTAGAGAGGCCACACCGCCATTACTTTTCATTATTTCTGCTAACAGGTCCTCTCAGGATATTGATCCAATCATCCAGAGTCTGTCAACTATGACTTCAAATCTAAGTGCCACATCAAGACGGTTAAAATGAAATGGGCAAGGGAGAAAAATGCTGGCACACATATCAAGCACATTAAATCTTTAAGTATGAGAAATATTATTATTATAATTGTTATTGTTGTTACTATTATTATTATTATTATTATTATTATTATTATTATTATTATGTGCCGTCTACTGTATGCATTTTACAGTAGTAGGTTTATAATTTTAGAATAATTTCAGTGCTTATTATTTATTTAATTATTGTGTGTGTGTGTGTGTGTTTTGTGTGGAAAATTAATTGTAACAAACTGGGCGAGAATGTGTTCATTAAGATTTTAGAACAGTCAATTGATTATGCGTATTGATTCATTAGTGCCTAACACCATCTTCCTAGCATTACGCCGCCGTTTGCTTAACAAATGAACTAGTGACAGCCCAGGGTGTTTGTACTGCTCCTCCTCTGTCTGCTGCAAACTCCATGTTTGAATTACTCTTCCCCTCCCATCACCCCCCCTTCTTCCCTCTCTCTCTCTCCCTTCTTCCCTCTCTCTCTCCCTTCTTCCCTCTGTACTGCATATAGCAGCATTTAGCTGTGAATTAATTTTCATGTTTAGATATACCCTGCTGTGGTGCGATTCTGCTGGTGCATAATAAAAATCTGCAACACTACATATGGTCTGATTGGCCTTGTGGGTATTTTCGCAGCGCTCTGCTGTATCTGGGCGTGTGGTACCAAAGGCAATAGCCGGGTGGAGTGAGGAGAAGGGGGGGGGGGGGGGGATTGGTCTGAGGATGGAAGCTTATGGAAAAAAAAGCCAACAGAGGCACAAAGACGAGGACATGACAACTCTAGGGCTACATAATGGTACATCAAACAGGAAAACCGCAAGACACAGTGGAAAAAAAAAACACAACATTAGGGCATAATCACCATCCATTTTTGTCTCTTTTTTCACGCTGCAGAGAAAGAATATCTGAATTATGAGGCACACAGGGGTGGGTGTAGCGTGCCTGTGTGTGTGTGTGTGTGTGTGTGTGTGTGTGTGTGTGTGTGTTGTGTTGTGAGGGGTTTCGGTTGAAAATCGGGGGGAGGACCCAAAACATTCCCGTCTGCGGCTCCTTCACAGTGTCGCGCTCCCTGATCCGTCCAGACGGCCCCGGGGAGGAGTGGAGCAGAGAGGTGTGAGGAGAGAGAGAGAGAGAGAGAGAGAGAGAGAGAGGCCGGAGAGACAGAGAGTCAGAGGGGCAGGCCTTAGGGGTAAGAAGGGAGTGTGGAGGGACACACACCCACACACACATCCACATCCACCCACACACACACACCCACAGTCGCACCAGCAGTCTCTTAATGCACTGTGTCTAATGCTCCTATTTAGGGGCATGGGCGGCCAGCGGTGCGTGCACTCAGGTCCTTTTCGGAGGAGAGAACATGGCTATCACCTATCCCAACAGCTGTGGCCCCAAAGAGTAAACAAAAGGCCGCAGGAAGTAGCGCATCACTGCCGCCGCCGGACCGCTAACAGGCATGGGGATGTGGTCTGAGGCATCCGGCGAACGCTGCCTGGCTAGGGGCCACATCCACCGCCACCATCACCACCACCACCACCACCCCAACCCCACCCCTCCGCCAGTCACACCAACACAGCCACCAGTCACACTCAGAGCCACTGAAAAGCACAGAGCCTGTTTCACCAGTGTGAAGCCCAAATACTCACAACCAGGCAGGAGGTCAACACCAAAAAAGAAAAAAAAGAAAAAAGCTTAAAATATTCATGAAAAGAAAGTTTTTTAGGGAAGGGGGTTGAAAAAAAAAATAAAAAATTGGCAATTTTTTGGCGGTGTAGCAGCAGTGGGCTGGCCCATTATAACGCCATTAGCACTTTCTCTATTTGCTCCAACTACATTAAAAAACACAGAGAAAAAGCCCCCCAATGCTACTTGGCCAATTCGGGCCTTATTTTTTCTCTCCATTTCTCTCTCTCTCTCTCTCTCTCTCATTTTTTGGGAAAGTGGGGGACAGCTGAGTTGAGGGAGGGGGAGTGGGGGGTGAGCCTTTATTTGCAAACCCCTGTGATGGCGTTTTTGTCAATCGGACTGATCAAAGCCAGAGCCAACTGGACAAACCGGGGGCCTGTGGGCCGCGCCAGCCTCAGAATTAAAGGCCAGAGAGGGGCACACAAAAAAAAGGGGGTGGGGAGGGTGAGGGGTGGGGGTCCTTAAAAAGCCGCTTCTCCAAAGGCTTTGGTTTCTCTAGCGGGTGTCACATTCAAATGACCTGGCCTGTGCGTCAGATGTCTCCATAATCACGTCTCTCTCCCTTTTCATGTGGAACTGAATACAAATCCACTCGGAAGGGACACTTTTCCCCAAAATAAAAGAAACAAATCGGGGAGAAAAAAAGAAGCTGGCCTAATTAATTGATGAAATCAGTAATGTGTGAGACCAGTACTTCCCTGACTAGACTGCCTTTAACCACCGTACATCTGGCTGCCAGTCCAAGCCTCTCTACAAATCACAGAAACTAAATAAAAAGAGTTGACTTTTTGTCAGCCTGTGCTGAAAGTGCTTAAAAAATGCCTTGCCCTGTTGCCAGAAGGCAGTTTGCTTTTGGCTTTGACTATTGTTGTGATCACAGGGAAATGATTTGACCATTGATTTTAGATCACAGATAAACAGACATTGAAACATACAAAGAAAACTGAACGTTGGAATTTTAATGTGTCTTTGACCTCAATGACAGTCTTCTAACCGCGGATGATGGTTTGTAAATGCAAAATATATCTGGCAAACAATCTTTTAACAGCTGGGGCCATGTTTGATAACCGTGACTCTACTGGGACCATTTACAAAGGTGCTAAAATAATTCAACTTGCCGTCTCGCGGAGGCAAAAAAAAAAAAAAAAAAAAAAATCACAGAATAATGAGCTGTTTACCGACACATCAGCTATTAGGTGATAATTAGATTAAAACTAATCATAGTTGTTTGATCTAAGCGAGTTCTTCCCAGATGGATGTCTACAATTCTTTGATTAATTATTCAAAATATATTCTCATTTAAACAAGTCATTACGCTGTTTTTGCCACATGTTAACACAAAGCATTAGATACAGAGTCGTATTGCTCACAAAACAGCATCATCTGGATGTCGCCATTCACCACTATTTGGATGAGTTATGGGAGTATTATCGGATTAAACTCTTCTCCCAACACACACATTGTTGAGCTCGATTTCAAACAAGAGTCACAATGACCACAGTTTATGATGGGCCGGAACGGTTTGTCTTGGCCTCCATTTCAATGGGGTCGGTTTGTTGTGAAATGGAAAACGATAATATTTGGAATTCCACTTCTGGCAAAATAGGAAAAACTATCCGTCCATTCGTGGGAGGAACTTCCCCTATCATACCCTTGTGCCCTGCCCCTGTGCTCGTCAAGGGGGAGTGAGCGGACGCTTATAAATACCTCAACCCCCCCCACCCACCCCCCAAAACCCCTCGTCGAGCTCTAAACGATGACATCAAACGTGCATGACTCTGGAGTCCCCGGAGGAAAATGAAGACTGTGTGGTTTGGCTTGTGTGGGACCCACTGGTCATATCTAGCAACACAG
>JAODXP020000016.1:31200003-31207503 GCA_027497455.2 Sardinella longiceps | reverse complement strand
AGTGATCCGTCATTCAGAGACAGACAGACAGCCCCCAAAAGAAAAGAAAAGAAAAGACCCTCTTTAAGCAAGTGGGAGGGTTTTTATTTCTTTCTTTTTTCTTTTTTTTTTTTTTTGTATAGCCGTGCTGCTTTGATTAGGGCCGTCCTTAACCGCATCCGATGAGTAAGGCTGCACCCTCCCTCCCTCCATCGCTCCCTCTCTCCTTCCCTCCGTCTCCTGAGGTTTTTTACTGCCCCGTGCTGCTGACCCTTTCCTGTCTTCCTGTAAATAGGTGACGTGTCTTTAATGGTGCCCTGGCAGAGAGAGAGAGAGAGAGAGAGAGAGAGAGAGAGGGCCCCAGTCATGGGAAACACACATTCCCCAACCCCACGGCTCCTTCCACGGTAACATGGCCTACACACACCCTCCACACACACACACACACACACACACACACCTCACCTCCCTCTTTTTCATTAGTGCACGTCAGGAAGACAGAGAGAGAGAGAGAGAGAGAGAGAGAGAGAGAGAGAGAGAGAGAGTAAACGGGCCCACTTCTTTTTTAAGACCCCCTCCCCCTTCGCCTCCCCTCCCCTCCCAACGACACAACGTATCAGCAACCCTTAAGCTAAGGTAAACCGCATGGGCATCAAAACAAAAATTAAAGGCCAGTCTTTTTTGCAACTAGGCTCTTTTTAGTGTACAGAGAAAACGCACAGACAACTAGTGACAGTTATTCCAAGTTTGTGGAGGGGAACGAGAGAGGCTAACGAGAGAGAGAACGACAGAGAAAAAAAAAAGTGCCCATCATAAAGACGGGCATAGGAAACAGGATAAGGCGTCTGGGCCAAAGCTGTAAAAAAAAAAGAAGAAAAAAAAGAGAGAGAAAAAAAAGGGGGAAAAAAGCCCTCTGTGGGAACTTGAAAGCGTAGACAAGTGAAGTCAAGGGGGCTCCCATCTGGAAACAATAAACAAACAAACATGGAAGGGGGGTGAGGGTGGGGGGATGGAGGTTGGGGGGGGACGGGGGGGGGGGGGGGCAAACACAAACACGATGAGGAGAAAAATGTTCGGCTGATCGGCGCAAACCGCCCATGCCACAGGCCCAAGAATGAACACACCGGCCTACACACACGCATGCACACACACACAGACACGCACACACACACAAACACGTCCATACAACACGCATCATTAGTGAAGAGTGATGTGTTCCCACAGACACCTGTCCTTCGGGGCCAGAGGGAGAAGGCTCTGGGAAAGCCAGCAGGGCTGTGCACAGTCCCCCAAGGACTCTCTCTCTCTTTCTCCTTCTCCTCCTCGCTCGCCTCTCTGCACCACCGCTGCTGCCTTGCTTGCGTGTGTGTGTGTGGCTGCCTCCGAGCCGCTTGCTAATGAGCTACGAGCGCTACCGGGGGGGTTGGGGGGTGATGGTGGTGGGGGTAGGGGTGGAGGCAGCGCGGGGCCCGCTGCTAAACGGCAACGTGACGAAGGGGGCCCCCCATAACACACCCCATTAAAGGGGCTAAGTAAACAGCCCTGGCTGGCAGGCAGGCAGGCAGGCAGGCCGACTGGCTCCTACACTCCACAGCACCCTTGCTAACGTCAAAGACCCACCAACACCACCACCACCACCATTAGGTCTACACTCCACTCAGACACCGTCGTCACAGGAAGTGACATCAAAGCAAAGGACGGAGAGGACGAGAGCGCAGGCAGGCAGGCAGGCCTCAGACAAGCGAAGAAAGCAGCTCTGAAGGGTGGGTGTGTGGGGGGGGGGGGGCACACGGAAGCGAGGACAGGACAGAGGGACAGACAGGAGGAGCCCTGGTGGCCGCCGGCCAGTTAAAAGCCAAACCAGGAGCCAGTGTGCAGTTTTGGGAGGGATTATCAAGAGACAAACTGATAAGACAGACAGACAGACAGACAGACAGTGTTGAGGCTATGCTTTTGACCTTGACTAATGGACTAGTGAAACCAGCAATCTGCACCGTGTTGTTCTAGTGAAATGCCCCTCTTAAACGTTTAACTGGGGCCAACAAAGACATTCCTAGACAACACAATGCCACTCGCCACAGACATGAAGGTGCAGGTCATCATCAAACCAATGATCAAATGTCAACAATTCATTTGTTCACTCATGCATAGCCCATATCTCCAAGTTTTAAACATGTAGCCTAGGCCTAGACTCAATGTCAAACTAACTAACAGAGAATATCTATTCTATCTATTTTCTTGAAAAAAGCCTATGTGGCACATATAAATATAATTTTAAAAAATAAAGTAGTAACAGGATATCAAAACCATAACATATTTTGGGAAGGAGAAGGGGCCAGCTAAGTAGGCTATCTGCTTTGAATTTGGTCTATTTACTGGACTCTGTGGGGGAGAAGAGCCTCGAACCAATATGAAAATTACCAAAGCATTTATAGACGCTGCTACCACTGTTGGACAGAAGGCATGAAGCACTCCTGTAATACTCCAAGCGCATGTTGTGTGCCCACTCGTAAAGACGGAAACCTTCTCGAAATCCAACACCGCTCTGAGAGCATCGGCTGGCATTGGCGCCGGCGCCCCAACATCGCAAGCGAGCAATTGGTGACAGCTAGCACCACCTACTGGCGACCTTGGGCACATCGCGGAATCTCCCATCGAGCCCTGTGTATCACGACCCCGCTCGTTTCCAAAGCTAATGACAAGCGCTAAAACGGTGAAGGGTTTGGTCGAACCTAACAGACAGATAGAGGAAGGAGTCGTGCCCATCCTCAAGGCACCAGTAAGCTATTAACATATGCACCACCCTGGGCAATCAACCGGAATTATTACTACCACTCCTCTTATTGCGCTCATTTCTTTAATATTTCATTTCCATTTGCTATTAACTGCATAGGTTTTCTGTCTCTTCTCGTTTTAATGTTTGACGTCAGCCCAAAAGGATTTTTTTTCCCTTTTAAATAGAGACTATTAAGCTTTAGAAATAAACATTGGTTGGGATCATTTTAAACAAAGATTTAACCATTTTAAAACAGCTGTTACTTTCGTATAGAATCCAGTATAAATTTAGAGTAATGGCAATACTGCAGAAAAATAACAGCACTTCTTGTTTATTTTGTTTTTTTAAACGGATTTAGCAAATCCTAACGAATCTGAATCAGACTAAACTAGAGATTTCCAGGCCAAATTCTAATTCATTAGCATTAAAACATGACAAAAGTACAACACAACACACACTAATTAATAAGAAATCGAAATAATAGGCCTATATAATTTTAGAAAAAGATGAGTATTTCAGTGTATAAAATATTTAAACTACAATTAGTCTATAAATCATACCTACATTGAGCTCCACATGGATAATTTGGACACATACAAAAATAATAATGCTCACACAATCATTGGACTAAAAGCTAGACAGGCAGACAGAGAGAGAGAGAGAGAGAGAGAGAGAGAGAGAGAAAGAGACAATGTGACAGTCAGAATGCATAGTTTTTCAAAGCATTAATTCTGACCTTAAATGATGAACACTCTGCACTACAGTGCTCAGTGCAACTCAGACGCAGCCACAGTACCGGCTGTCTTAATGAACCCCTCACGCTGGAGCTGAGAACACTGCCAACACTGACACCATGGGGAAGCACTCTGAACTGCTACCGTCTCCATTTACTCCCCTCATCACAACTACCAACAAAAATAAACAAATAAACAAATCCCATCCACTACACATCACCGTAGTTAGGCTACCCAGAGACAAGAACATCATCAAGCCCCCAAAACAAATGATGGCAAGTTTCTGCTGTAATGAGCGACGCAGAGATGCAGTGCATTAGGATGATGTATAAGACAGGAAGTGCTGTGTGGTTACACGGCAGCCTGGCACGGGCCGCTGCTCTCCCCCATACCAGCAGACGCAGACGCAGACCCAGACCCGGGCCTGGCCCAGGTGCGTTGTGGGAGTCCTGCATGTCTGTCAGGCGTGTGAGTAAGTAAGTATGGCATGGCACGGGCCGAGCCTCCTAATCAGCTCCAGCCCACACACTGCCGGCCTCCGACTGAACTTGCGGCCATGGGCATGAACAAACTCACACGTCACGCACACACATTACCAGCACCACCACACACACACACACACACACACACACACAGTACATTCACACACACACACACACACACAACACACACACACACACACACACACAGACAGACAGACATACACACATACATTACCACCACACCACACCACACCACACATGCGCGCACACACACACACACATTACCAGCACGACCACACACCATACACACGCACAGCCTCTCAATGATCTTTCTCAGCAGACGAGAATTTGGGATTTCTCCAGTGCAGCCAAGTTAATCTGGCTGTCCATACTCACAAGGGTCCAAATAAAGCAGTTCAGGGGAATGGGATTTATGCCTTGTGTTAGTCAAAGCACTGTCTGTCTTCAGTTTCTTTTCTTTGGAAAAATATGATTATAACTGGGAATTATTGCACATCATTATCAAGTATGTTCACAGTGAGGCAGAGAAATTAAGAAATGGCAACATATCCAAGTTAACGTGCTTCGACAAATATTTTGTGTATTTTCTTTTGGATTTTTCCAAACATAATTTTCAAAAATACAATTCATTTCACTGTATTAGCTATACAAAAGTTGCCAGGGATTTTGTCTTTTTTAAAAAAAAAAAAAAAATCCGTTTTGGGATAATATTTGGAGTAACCTCCATGCAAAGAAATCTCAAACTCCCATTCGCCAATAAGCCTTTTTGTTATGTGTAAAAATACGGCCTATTCCCTGCCCTGGTCATTCTATCCCAGCCTCTCGCTCAATCTAGAAAACCGCACAAGTTCCCTCCTCCGTTTTTGCCAAGGTGCTGGCAGGCAGGCAGGCAGGCAGGCAGGCTAGATGGCTGCTTGGCTGGTGGGTTCTCTGGCTGCAAAACAGGATTCCTTTATTGCATTGTTCACACATTCCTCAAAGGCCCAATGTGTTTACACAGATGCAATCCCATGCGCTAGCTGTCTGAAGGACCTTTCCTCCGGCCAAGACGTTGGCTTGATCAAAGTGTTTAATGCGAGAGGGTTGAGGCACTTGTTTGGGTGGTGATTTTTTTTTTTTCTCTCTCTCTCTCTTTTTTTTGGAGGGGATGGAGGGGGGTGGGGGAGGGGGTGTCTGTGGGGACTCTTCAGGGGCACAAATCCCTCCCATCTGTTAGCCGTATGTATCTTCTCAGTTACCTCTGGGACAAGTGCAGCCCTGGCCGCCATCTCTCTCTCTCTCTCTCTCTCACTCTCTCTCTCTCTCTCTCTCTCTCTCTAGTTTACACAGCTGGCTCACAACCCTGTTACCAGCGCTTTGTTTTGGCCCAGCAACATGTGTTAACTTAATGCTCTGTAACAAATTTCAAAGGCAGGCTTAGAAAGGGTCAACAACAGGTAATAGACCGATTTATTGATGCACCGGGTGGAGCGACAAATGAGAAGAAAGAGGAGGAGAAACAGAATGAAGAAGAAAGAAGAAGAAGAAACTTCTTGGAACACAGCCGTTGCCTTTCAGGGATACTACAATAATAAATGCCGGGCCCCCAGACCTCATACACTTTTCATGGGCAGGCAACAAAACCAAAATATGGGATGGGCTTTGATCGAGCCTAAATTAGCTTTCTTCACAACAAAATAAAAGTTGTCTGGATTCTTATCCATGTTAGCAAAAGTGTTAAATGCAAGATCATGCGTATGCAAAATAAGAATAATAAGAAATAGAGAAAATATGCCATCTCGGCATTGGCTTTAAGTTTTGTAATTGTGTGACCAATCTGCCAGTAGCTTTTGGTTGCAGAGGAGCTCAGGCAGGCAGGCAGGCAGGCAGGCCAGGTTGTTTTCCCTGGCTAACTGGATTAAGGCCACACACACCTCCAGTGCCGGCCGCCCGCACCAATCAACGTGGAAATGAGTTGTCAACACGTCCCTGTTTGCTCAGCAGCCATTTATTTTTCTATGGGAAGCCGCCTCCCTCCCTCCACACGGCCACCAGCCACCAGATGAATGGGAAGCTTCGCTTTGAACATTTTTAAAAAGATCCTTTTCCTTCCCCCCACCCCTCCAAACCAGCCCCAAGAGCTGAACACACACACCACACACACACACACACACACACACACACACACACACACACACACACACACACACACACACACACACACTGCCCTCTCCGGTTGTCGTGGTTCGGAAATGTCACAGTCTTTCCAAACAAAAAAGGAAAAGATCCCCCCAAAAAGGATACAACTTATTTAGAATTTTATCCTAAAATAACACACGCACTGCAGGAACTTTACAGGTAATAAATTAATATGAAAGCCAAAAATTCATAGGACCATTTTCCATTGCTAAACTTTGCTTGGTTTATAAAATAATAATAACAATAATAATGAAAAAAAATGATAATAATAATAATGATAAATGTTATAAAATATATTTTATGTATAAGCAGTATTATTATAGTAATAATGTAGCCTAGTCCATATTTTTATGTAATTTTACTAAATGTAAAGCGGATGGACTATGCTCCCCCAACCCCTCTCCTAAATAAATAAATAAATAAATAAATAAATACAACATTACTGTTGCTCCATGCAGTTGCCCTTATTGAAAATATTAAAGTGGTGGCATTAGCCTGGAGATTTTATAACCTGTGTTGTAAAGTCTTGGCAGAGCTCGAGAGGGGAAGGGGAAACTGCCCATTAACTTATGAGGTCCAGGCCTGGGCGCAGTAATTGACATCCTCACAACTGCTTTCATCACTTGTCCACATCATGGCAGCACTCAATGTTTCCTTTAGGATGCTTTTGCATCTTTGACACCGGGGTGTTTGAGACAAACCACAGTCTGCTGCCAAACAAGTGGCTCTAGGCAACACCATAAAACACATACTCAGTCTCTCATCTCATCTAAGCAGTGTGTGTGTGTGTGTGTGTGTGTGTGTGTGTGTGTGTGTGTGTGTGTGTGTGTGTGAGAGAGAGTGAGAGAAAGAGAGAGAGACTCTGAATAAACCTTCTTGTAGCCTATATACTGTACAATGCAATGGAGCTGTAAAAAAAATAATAATAATTTAAAAATGTAAAATAATTATTATTTTAACTACATTTCACTAATGTTGAAAAAGACCACATTTCCCCCAATGGTGATAATGAGGATGGCTTTAATTAATCACGCAACACACACACACACACACACACACACTGACACACACACTGACACACACAAACACACACAGCCTTCTGGCACTGTGCTGAAAATTCATAGCACTAAAACTGTCACTGGCACACACACACACACACACACACACACACACACACACAAGAAGTGTAGATATGACGGGCCGTGGCGTGACAGTCACTTCACACTGCAGATGAAGCCAGGCCATCAGAGGACTGCCTCTGGTTGTTCATCTGCCTTAAATTAAACCCACCTGGCACCCTGGCCTGATGACCAATATGGACACATTACTG